>JAGKPW010000275.1:0-500252 GCA_019926035.1 Melaleuca alternifolia
ATCCAGGTCCTTCACCGTTTTGCCTCTGTGCAATCCAGGTCTTTCAAGGAATTTTTCACCGTTTTGCCTCTGTGCAATCCAGGTCTTTCAAGGAATTTTTCACCGTTTTGCATCTGTGCAATCCAGGTCTTTCAAAGAATCTTTCACCGTTTCGCCTATGTGGTGGCGATCCAGGTCCTTCACCGTTTTGCTTCTGAGCAATCCAGGTCTTTTTCACTGTCTTTCTTTTGTGACCGAAGCAGGTGCTCGGGCTTAAGAGGACAATCTCAGAGCTTATACATACCTTGATCTGCCATGCCAACCAGGTAATTAATTTCAGGTATGTTTCTTTTTTCCTTCGTCTGCAATTATCATGTCATAATCACATCATAAAATGAGAGTTAATCTCAACAAAAATACCATGCATAGCATCTGCATAGTCAAAATTAGGTATCAATTGGTCTTTGAATGCAACCTCTGTGAGCTCACCTTCAAAGAGGGGCAGCTGTTGACACCTATTTTTTTTAAGTTTAGCATGTAGATTGCATGAAAATAAAAATAGAAAATAGGGATTTTAATTCCTAAAAAAAAATATCATTGCATCATGCATTTGAGGAAACGGCATCTGCGGCAAGAAGGTTTTGGGAAAGAATTGCTGGGCGGAATATATTTTATCAAAGAGGAAATGATGCAAATAGAGAATAAATGTGTTAGGGAAAGAAAATTTCGGTCAAATCCGTGAGGATTTGACCGAAATTCCTTTCTACTGGCAAGAGCCCTCTACGCAGAAGCAAGAAAGGAAAATATATCTCGGTCAAATCTTGGAAGATTTGACCGAGATGTCTTTTCTACACACTATAAAGCATGGGTTGCACGCACAAGGGGGGGACACGAAGCATTCATTGAAAGAGAGAAGCTTTGACTGACACACAAGCCTTAATTGAGAGAAGAGCCCTTTATTCAGTAAAAAAAAGAAGCACGCACGCACACTCAGAAGCTTCCTTCGGTGAAAAATCACTGTGAGCTTCGTGGGAGAAAAAGAGAGTATTCGCCCGAGACTCGCTCCGTGATAATCTCCTCCACCTCCGGCGATTTGTCCTCTTTGCTCGCGTTTTTCTTTCTTTCACCGGTGGGTTCAATGAGTTGGGTGTTCTTTTTGAAGCCGAGGAGTTTGATCGGCTCAGTCAAAGTCCTTTTCTTTTTGCTGCGTTTGTGATTGATGCATTAGAGCCTTAAGTATTGCATTGTTTTCATCCCATGATCGAAGTTTTTCCGCGTCTATCACCTATTTAACAGTTTGTTCTAGTGAATCAGCCTCTTTTGTTATATTTTTGGTGCGTTTATATCATCTGCTTGTCACGAATTGATTCCGGAGTTTTGTCGATAAGTTGATTGTGTCGTCGGTCAAATCCACTTCGTCGCGGAGAAGCAGTTGTGTCGCCGAGGTTTTCCTTTGTTGCAGATCGTCCATGGTGTTGGCGTGATGGAAGAAGATGAACAGGGGCTGGTCGCGTGAGGCTGGGTCGCGTGAAGGAGGGACGAGCTGGGTCGTGCGTGGAAAAGAGGCAAGTCGGCCCGTATGCGTGAGGAGCAGGCCGGTCCGTGTGCTGTGCAGAGCCATGGGCGAACTGCAGCTGGAGAAAGAGAACAGGGCCTTTGTTTGCAGGATGGGCTGAGAAAAAATAAGCCCATACGTACAGGGAAGGGCCAAGTGCTGCAGAGAATGAAAGCAGGCCCACGCGCGCGCACAGAGGGAAAAGGGCCAGAAAAGAAAAGAGAAGGGGAGGGGAGGAGCTGGACCAGGCCATCGCAGGCCCAATCCAGCCTCTTTTTGCTCCGCCGGTCCACTGGTGCGTGGGTCAGGCCTGAGCCCAACCCGGCTCAACGCCTGACCCGATTCTTTTGTTTTAATTCTGTTTTAATTTATTTATTTTGTTCATAGTTATTTAATAATTAAAAAAATAGAAAATTTTTGCAATAAAAAATGTCTTTCAGTATGATTAGTTTGTTTATTCCTTTCATGTTATTATTTATGTTTGATTTGTTAGCATTGAGTCATAGGTTTATCAATTGGAATTAAATTTCCAATTCTCAACCGCAAAATAATTTTTATTTCGTCTATAAGGCTTTAGACGAGGTAATTAATTACGCGGGAGTCGACATAATTGATATTTTGATCTTTAAGGCTTAAGATTAATTTATTGATTTTTGTTGGCGATTCTTTCATTGTTTAATTTATGTTTTGTTTCTAGAATTAGGTTTATTTGTTTGATTTGTCATGTTTTCCTTTATTATAAAAAATACCAAAAAATGCATTTCATATTTCTTGCATGTTAGATAGGATTACATCTTTTATGTTTAGATTATTGCATTTAGATAGTATTATGATTAGGTTGCATTCTAGAACATAATTTGCATAGGTAAATTAGGGTTTCATGCTTATTTCAAAGTAAAATAAAATAAAATAAAGGAACTCATATGCACATCATAGTATTAACTTTTTTTTTAGGTTGCATTATTGGGCATTTCATGACATTTAGTTTAGGCACATTGAATTTCATAGCAATTAGGAATCATTGCATGTTAATTAATTTTTTTTATAGCTATGCATTAGAATAGTGTCATTTGATTGCATGTCATGTTAGATTTAGTCTCATTAAATTTTATTTTTTTAGCAACATGTTTAATTCGAATTTTCATCAATAAAATTAAAAAAATAATAATAATAAAAAAATCATTCATGCATCATTTAGATAGTTGCATGTAGTTAATTCATTTAGTTAAGATGTCATTGCATGTCTATTTATACCATGGTAAAATAATTCATTTAGATTTCTAGGTATCATATTAGATTAGATTTTCACATTTATTTAGTTTAATTAATTTCGAATTTCATTTAATAAACAAGAAAATGTCTAAAAAATGCCTTTTTGCATGTCTTTTAATTAGGTTAATTTAGAATTTTCATTTAAAAAAAACATGTTAGGTCATTAGATTTAGGTTTTCATGCATTTGCATATTAGTTTAGTTTTCACATTTTAGAATATTATCTATAGTCAAGATATTTTTTTAATCTAAATTAGGGATTAATTCAATTTAGTTCCTAGTCTAAATTAGATATTATTTGGCTATAGGTAATTAGTGTCATTAAGTAATCTTGAAATTCATTGCATTTAGATTTGCATTAGGATAATTGCATACAGAATCAATTTTTTTATCACATGCATTACATGCTTTACATGCATTGCATTCATATAAAACAAAAAAACCAAAAATAGATCTTTTTTGTTGATTTGCTTTATTTTTGCCTTGCTTATTTTTCTTTTAGCATTTGAATAATTGTTTGCGCACCCGCGTGATCACCGTGCATGTTAGGGAACAAAATCAATTCAAGCTGCTTGCAAATTATTTTCGAAAATAAAAGAAATAGGCTTTCAAGTCCCCGAGTTCAAGAATCTTTGGTTCGTAGGAGTAAAATACTACTCCAAGTATTTTACATGGGTTTCTAATCGACCCACCTCAAATAGATTAGTGGCGACTCTTTTTTTTGAAATCGACTTCGCATGTTAAGAATTGAAACCTAAGTCGTGAATTGGTATGAGCTTGGGAGAGCTCAAGCTAAATTAGGTTTAGCAATCCATTAGCCGAACCCCTAGGTGGTGCACCTTCGGGGAGGTCGCGACAATGACCATCTATAACAGAGCAGCCATTTTAGGAAAAAAGTAAATCCAAGGACAAAATGACATTTAGTTAGCCATTTCATCCATGAAATTATATTCCAAAGGTAAAAATGACAAACTGATGGAGATTCAACAAGGGTGTTTCATATCCAATATTAACTTATTAGGGCCTAGGGTGTACCTTTCAGAGCGAAGTCCAAGCAAAGCTGCTGAGAGATCTTTGGTCAAGTCCAAGCTCTTATGTAAGCTAGCAAAAAAATCCCCATAGGACTCGATCTATTAGGTTTAGGATAAAAAAGCACAAGTTAATGTCAGAGCATTCTTTTACTTTAAAATGGGGGGAGAGACGAGAGGTGTTCGCAAACAAGGTACAAATCAGGCTATTCTTGTGATGACAAATACGTGAACCGCATTCCATCACCATGTCATACACATACTATCATAGAAGAAGCACCATATGCATCTCTAGAAATGGATTATTTTGCCCATAGAAACTTCTGCAGTAGTACACTTTCTTTAATGATTGTGCTAATAATAAAACTGAAGTAAGTATTCTAGCTGCTCTACTACCAGTTGACCTCTCATTGTGATCACTGTACGTCCTAACAATGTGCATTCCCAGTTTTGCAAAAGGAATGTTGTGAATAAAAAAGGAGAATTATTTTCTTACGTGGGGGGAAGAGAAAGTAACCTCGTATTGTGATGTTCCACAAGTTGCAGGAGGAAATGAGATGCAGTACCAGAAATCTTCACAACAATCAACAAAATTTTCCTCAAAAAATGATAAAAAAGATGAGGCAAGAAACTCAACGCCCAATTCAAACATTCCAAAACCGTTCATAATTCATTTGAGAGAGAAAAGACTGCTGAGAGGATATTTGGATGAAAGAAAATGTCAGCCAGAGTCAATAGTTCATCTCTAGAAGCAAATAATTGGGTTTCAAAATCAATAACTTACAGCATCTTTGGCTTTGAGATTTTCAGCCCAGCCGTTCATGGTGTAGGGGTCATTAACAGCCACACAAATCACAGAGTCTATGCCTTTAGCCTTGAACTTATCAATATTATTCTTGTAGCTAGGCACATTCTGCTGTGAACAAACTCCTGGGTATACACCCTGGGAACGACAAATATGAAAGCTTGAATAGAAAGCACCAAGATAGAGTAGAAAAAGAAGAACCAGCAAGCATTCTTCAACAGAATTGCTATTCTTTATTATTTGACTTGCAGCAGCTTCAGCTTCAATATGTCAAATTTCTTACATTTAATTTGTCTCAGTTTCAGAGGTTCAAATGGCAAGACAATGCACATCGTGGACTATAACTGGATAATGCATCTCGTGAAAACACATGCAATACCATCGAGAGGAGACTGACATAAACAGTTTCAAGCTCATATACAGTTCTCTTGACAAGCGTGTCTATAGATGCAAGATGAATTCAGCATCAAGGACTTGGGTACAGATTAAAAACAAAAAAACAAAAAACAAAATATAGTGTAGATAAAGCTAGGAATGCTGTAAGAGATAAGATAGAAGATTAATTAGGCCATCACATCAAACTGCATTATCAACAGAGAACAACAAAGTTTTCTCAAAAAATAATAATTTGTTGCAGAATTAAGTTTGCTCGAGATGACTTATGCTTTCAATTTCTTGCATTTTTTTGGTGGCTTTTAGTGCTTCAGATTGACTTTTATTTAGTATTGAACACCTCTATATCAAAAAGTACGTGAATCATAAAATCAATGTCAGGTGAAACTTATCTATAATGGTCTAAAATCCAAATCTATTTTCTTTTTGTCTTTGATTTTGGTGGGAAGTCATAACGGTTAATAAAAGTCAACTCCACGTTTAAATCTTCCTCAATAATGCAGCCAAGATGACCTATGCTTTCAATTTCTTGCATTTTCTTTTTCGGTGGCTTTTAGTGCTTCAGATTGACTTTTATTTAGTATTGAACACCTCTATATCAAAAAGTACGTGAATCATAAAATCAATGTCAGGTGAAACTTATCTATAATGGTCTAAAATCCAAATCTATTTTCTTTTTGTCTTTGATTTTGGTGGGAAGTCATAATGGTTAGTAAAAGTCAACTCCACGTTTAAATCTTCCTCAATAATACAGCCAGGACCCTGAAATAAGTGAACCACAGAACCCAAACACGGTGGACTTGCATGCAATCTCATATTATGGACTGTAAAGCCTTTGAAGTTTCTACTAGGAACCCAGCACCTATTCTTTCTAAAAGTACAACAATCTTTGGAGAATGAGAAAAGCATCAAACATTGAATTCCAAATAGGATGTCATTTATTAGGCTCTTATTCTGGTTTCTATATCCCCCTTGAAGATTTTAAGAAATAAGAACTTTGCAGAGTTCAACATTCGCTATATAATATGCACTAGTCTCTGCTGCAACAAAGACCAGGAATAACTCCAGAAATCAAATAGCATAACATGACTCTCTCATGGTAAAGTCTAGGTACATATCTACTGATCTATTCAATTTATTTCTTCTGTTGTATTCAACCATTTCAGTTGTCTGAAAAAAAGAGCAATCTTGGCCGCTAACTTAGCACTAAATAAGGAAGACAACGCCTACCGCAAGGACCCCCATGAATCAACTGGCCTACGAACAGAAGACCTCAATCAACTTACCACAAAACTACAAAGATAAGAGTTCAAAGAATTCGCTCACCGGGAGACCGAAAATCACAACCTTCTCGCCCTGAGATCCCCGCGTCCAAATGAAGCCCGGGCAAAGTAAACCAACAAATTAAGTCGCTAAAGTTCCACTTTAATCTATCGGGAGAAATCGAGGACCACCTTGAAGATATCATTGACAGGGGTGGTGGCGAACTTGGAGGACACGCCCTCGTCCCAACTCCGAGCATTCTGGAGGGAGACGCCCGGCGCGGCGGAGACCATGTCGCTGCCGACCGCTATCGAAGCGTAGGTCCTGGCGGCCGCCGCCGACACCGCCATCCTCAGGCCGCCGAGGACGGAGGCGCTCGAGCGCCTCGAGCTATAAAATAAAACTAAGGGATTGATTCGCAAAAACTAAGTTATTTAGAAAACAAATTATTAAATTTTTTTATTTATATCGCTTTAAATAATGAAATAATAATAAATATTTTATTATTGAAGGACCCCATGGGGCCGGGCAGGAACAACAACACTCGAGGCTGCGTACAGATCCTCTAATGCCAAAAAGACTGGCTTATGCTCAAGAAAATAGCAAATGAGGTGATCACATATTTAACGGTCTTCATCGTTTACGAGTCCGAATATGAATGATCATCAGTCAAAAATGACACTATCAAATTGCGAACATCATGACTCATCCAGATCTATAAAAACCACAGTCCTTTTTCCTGCAAGAATTACATCAGGATGACATAGACTATTGACAAGCAAATTTGCAGGAAAATGTAAGTAATTCTAGATTACATCACATGATATGGTTCCTAGGGTTTGCGCTTGTCAAGCACATCAAGAAGTCTGAACTCTCAAGTTCTCCCAAGGGAACTTAATACAAGAGGACCAGACTGGATGAGATTGAGACGGATTTTCTGGCTGATTTGCTTCACGACTGGAGCCAATGGCAACCATAACTTTAGAAAACAACTTGGACAATTAATTTTGGGATGGAAAAGGCATATTATATGGTCCTCCTGTTACAGAAATGGCAGCTTTCTCTCTAGCTAGCAATTCAAGACATATGAATTGAAACAATTGAGCATATGAAAACATCTTTTTACAGATTCTCAAAATGACAAGGGTATCTCAGGCAATGCGGAGATCAAACAAAAGTATCATAGGTGAAGTCATTGTCATAGAACAAAACTCAAAGTAACAGCAGCAGCAACAGATGACAAAACAACCTGGTATTGGGGAGGTCCGCTGCAGAAAACTTATGGGTCACTGCTTACTTTTGTGCATGCCACTTTTCTATACTGCTATACCAGTTCCACTGGAAGAACAGACCGGCAAGACAGCAGAATACCAGCACCAACCACTTCCACGAATGCCATGACATCGATCTTTGAGGAGACAAACCAGCAGTCGAACTTGCTAGCAAGTGGCCCTCAAAGTTGCAAGGCACAATAAAACTGCCAGATTTAATCCCGTTTAACGTCTTCTCTGCAACTTGCTCCACTTTCATTGCACCAGAAGAACCAGCTATGATGGTTGTTAGCAGAGGTCTTCTCTTATTTTCTGCAGTGAGGAAGTTATGTATAAATAATTTTCCATTGAAAAGAAAAAGGATGATTTAATTCAAAGAGCATAGGCTAGAAAAAGAACAAGTTGCTGGCATTTCCTCAGCATTTGATTCTTGAAAGCACAGAAGCAAATGGACATAACACGGCCAGTCATACAAAAAGATATACATTGTAGGGTACTAATATATGGGCTGGCCCTGCTGTCGTTGAAGCTGCGGGAGACACAACATCAAACTTTGGTAGCAAGAGATGGTTTCTATTCGAAGATGCCCTATAAAACAGTAGATAACAATGCATTCCTGCAGTTAACTTAGAGAGCATCCATAAAGAGCAAGAGAGAGCATAAGCTAGGAACAGAGCAGATGCAGCTTAACGAACCAGTGGGAACCGTGCATGCTATCTCGATTGTTCTACATTTTTGTGCACTAGAAACAGCACTGTGCTTCTTATCCAATCATGATTGATGGATCTACCAGGAATGCCCCAGGATTGCTGAGTATCAATTAATGTCAACTAATATAAGAGCTCTATGGTTTGGGAAACAGGTGATCTGCTGCTCCTTGATCATATATGGAGGTTCCTAGTGAATCAATTGTCAGTTACATATATAAGTTCTACCAAATTCAGATTATCTTGTTCCGTTACAGTTGGCTAACTGCACAGATTCCACAAGCAACATAGGGTACTTGATCCTCGCATTTGCAAAGCAGTACAACTAAGAACACTATGGGGGCAATCTGCAAGAAGCAAATTCAAGATGATATAGCTTCCACTAATCCAGGAGTATCGGTATCCGGTGAGAAAACAAGCGAAACATGAATGTCTCGGCGATAATCTCCTGTTGCAGTGCTTCTGCTAATCCTCGGAGCCCGAATATGGTTGTGGAGTAAGTAGTGTAACCATAGATCCCCACCTAAAGCAATCATTAATCACCAATTCCATCCGAAGCATAGACACAATGCAAAACTAGAATGCTCTCACGTTGGGCTAAAACAGTAACTACCTGACCGGCCTGAGAGGACATGAGGGCAATTGAAGCCGGCCTACGATCGCTCCTAGCTTTCATCGCCGGCAAGAATGCCTTGATCATGTCGAAGCTGCCGATCAGATTGACGTCAATCATGAACCTGACCTCGTCCAACTCCTGCATGGCCAGCTCCTCGGGAACGAATACCCCTTGGCTCACCACCAGCACGTCTACCGGCCCGGCCTCCTCCGCGGCGCGCCTCACTGCGTCGAAGTCGCGGACGTCGGCGGAGAAGGTGGCGACGTCGATCCCGGTGGCGAGCCGGATGGCCTGCTTGGCCTCCTCCAGCTTGGCCTGGGACCGGGCGAGGATCGAGACACGGACGCCCTCGGCGGCGGCGTCGTGGGTGAGGGCGAGGCCGATGCCGCTGGTGATGAAGACGTGGCGGTTCTTGAGGGGGAGCTTGACGGCGCGGGGGCGGAGGATGAGGGAGAGGAGGAGGAGGGAGAGAGGGAGGACGAGGATGAGAAGGAGGGAGAGGAGAGAAAGCTCCGCATCGTCGGAGGGCTTCGGAGCTCGAGCTCGGCGATGGTGGGGGAGGAGGCGATGCGCAGGTTATGGACAGCGGGGATGTGATCGGAGGTGGTGGGGATCGGTTGGGCTTTTTCAGTGTTCGATGAGATCGAGAGCGTTGACTGAGGAGTCAACCAATCGTGAGATCGAGAGGATGAATTTGGCCAGCAAGGGGACCCCACCACTTTGGTTTCTATCCGACGGTTCTCATTCTCTCTTTCTGCAAGGAGCAGAGACAATAGAAAGATATTTCACGTGATATCACCCGTTTGACGTTGGACAATAGACTTCGTTATAATATGATCGAACAACTTGTTAATCGTAAATAAAAACATCATTAACAATGCATTGTCTTTTTTATGTTATGTATAATTATCGCGACCTCTTCGAATGTGCACCACCTAGGATTCAACTAATGGATTGCTAAATTTAACTTAGCTCGAGCTCTCCCAAGCTCGTACCAATTCGCAACTTAGGTTTCACTTTTTAAACATGCAAAGTCAATTTCAAAGGGAGTCGCCACTAATCTATTCATGGTGGGTCGATTAGAAACCCATGTAAAATACTAGGAGCAGTATTTTACTCCTATGAACTAGAAATTATGAATTCGATGACTTGAGAATCAATTTTTTCTATTTCAAAAATAATTTGCAGGTAGTTTGAATTGATTTTAACTTTATTCCCTAACACAGATGGTGATCATGCAGGTGCGCAAACATTAATGTAAATGCTTAATAAAATAAAACAATGAACAAAGATGACCTAATGAAGCAAATCAACAAAAAAAAGATCTTTTTTAGGGTTTTCTATGTGTATGCAATGCATGTAATGGAAAATTAATCCTATATACAACTATTCTAATGCAACCCTAAATGCAATTTTATGAATTATTAAATGAGACTGATTATCTATAGTTAAATAACATCTAATCTAAATTAGGAACTAAATTACATTAATCCCTAATTTAAATCAAAATCTTATCTTAATTATAGATAATAAAATACGAAAACTAAACTAATATGCAAGTGCATGAAAGTCTAAACATAATGACATGACCTAACATGGCTTATAACATGCAACTCTTAAATTAACTTGGGCTAAATGACATGCTATTTAACTAAATGAATTAAAATGACATGGAAAAAGGTATTTTTTAGGCATTTTTCTTATTTATTTAATGAAATTCGAAATTAATTAAACTAATTAAAATGTAAAAACCTAATCTAACATGATTCCTAGGTTTCTAAATGCGATGATATGAAATCTTATGCAATGATATGAGATTTGATGCACCTAATTTAAACGATAAATAAAACCTAATAATGCAAACTAATATGGAAAGGCATGCATGTGACTTTTTTTTTATATTTTTGTTGAATTTTGAAAATAAAACATAAGAACCTAATTTCGGCATGCAATAAGACCTAACAATGCAATCTAATCATGTAATATGATACTATCTAATGTGAATCTAACCTAAACATGAAAATGTAATTTTATCTAACATACAATTCAAATAAAACAAGACTCATCAAATGGAAATAACATCAAAGCTCACTAAGGAATTTCACAAATAGAATCGATACATTGATCTTAAACCTTAAATATCAAAATATCAATTTTATTCCCGCACAATTAATTATTCCATCTAAAGTCTTATAGACGGAATAAAAAATTGATATTGTGGTTGCGAATTAGAAAATCAATTCCAATAGGTAGTGCCTATCACTCAAAACAATCTAGTTAGACATAAAATATTACCAAACGAATATTTAAGTCAACTAAGATAAAATATTTACCTGATCTTCAGAGAATATTTCCAAATTAGAATCGATTGCGAACATCAAGTTACAAACCACAGATTGTGGTGTCATGGGCAACGACTCGCGGATCCGTGAAGGCAATGACGATGGAACCTTAGGGGATGAATAGCTTTGTTCAACATGGCGATGATGGTGGTGGAACTTCAGGCAGTAAAAACTTTGGACGTAGCAAAAGATCGAAAGCCACAAAAACCAAAGATTCGTTGATCTTCACAGTGGGTTGGTGTTCTTTGGAGGCGATGTCGCTTGGCCAAAGAAAGATCAGACGATCAGAGGCCATCTGTAGATAGATGTGGCAAAATGGGTCAAATACCCATATTTTAACCCATATTTGATAATATGGGTCGTAAATGGATTAGCTTAAAAAGTTAGTTGGGTCTAAAATGGGTCACTTAATAACCTCATGGGTCTTAAATGAGTTCTAAACGGGTTATAAATGGGTTACCTAATTAATTTTGAGTATTATTAACAAGTTATTTTTAAACTATGAAAATTATGATATTCTAATTATTTTATTTTTTAAAAATAAAATTTGATTATTTTTACATGTTTTTAACAATATGGGTCGGGTAGGGTATGTGTTGGGTTGAGGTCGGGTTGGGTCGAGTATAGATCATTATATTTACACTACATGAATATGGGTCAAAACGGGTTAAATGGGTCAAATATGGTTCAACCCATATTTGACCCGGCCCAAACTCGACCCCACCCACCCGTTTGACGCCCCTATCTGTAGACAATTTTCAATGCAAGAGAAGTGGACTTCCCATCTTTTTGTCTTTTCTGGAATGGGTGGACGATTTTTTTAAAGTTGAAGAATTGTGCTCCTCCTTCTACATAGACAAATAACCTGCAAAATCAATGGCAAGAATCAAAGACTTCTCTCTTTGACTTTTTTTTCTTTTTGCTTCTCATGAGGGCCTACTTGGTAAAACTTATTTCTGTTCCTTTGAACAGAAATTTTTGTTTCAAGGAACAAAAAAAAGAAAAGAAACGCGTTTGGTTACATTTTTGCTCAAAATCTATTTTTTTGTTCCTAGGAATAAATTTATAACAGAAACAAGAAGTAAAAAAACTTGTTTTTCTATTTTCGGAATACTTTTGAGAAACAAAAAGAACAAAAAATCTTTAAAAAAAATTCTTGCCGTAACCACCTCTTGTGAACACTTTTAAATTAAAAATATTGTTTTAAATTAATTTTTTTTATAAAAACTAAATTTAAAATTTTTAAAATACTTTAATAAGAAATTGCTTAAAATTTTAATTTAATTGAATTTTTAAAAAATAATTTAAATAAATTTAATTTTGAAATTTTTAGAAATTTTAACATTTTATTTTTTAAAATTAATTAAACAATAAATTAAATTAAATTAAATTATTATTTTAAATTTAGATTTTAAATTTTTTTACCTAATCCATTTTTAAATATATACTATAAGACATATTTTTAAATTTTAAATGTTAAAAAATTAAATTTTTAGTTTTTAGTTCTTTTAAAAAATTAAATTTTAGTTTTTTTAATTTTATTTTTTATAAAAAATTAAATTTTAAATTAATTAAATTATATTTAATTTTCAAATTTATGTTAATTTAATTTTCAAATTTTCAAAAAAAATTAAAAAATTAAAAAATAAACAATATCTCCTTGTTTTAAAATTTTAAAATTTTTTATTAAAATGTAATTTATTTATATTTTTCATTTTTCTGTTGACGGTGGCGCCTCTGTTTCTTAAAAAATATATTTAAATTTAGTGTCTCAATAAAAAATTTAGAAATCATACTAAACACGTTTCTATTCTTTTTCTATTTCAAGAATATAAATTTTGTATAGTTACCAAATACTTTTTTGAGGGGTATTCCTCAAAAGAAATATTTTTATAAAAAAAAAATATTTTGGAGCAGAAAAGTTACCCTACCAAACACACCCTTTCTGACAATTTTCATTCCTCTCTGACTTTTTGACTGGAAGACTCGACCCAATATTCCTGCAAGTCAACCTAGTCAACTCCCTCACGCAAGAAAAATCAGCTGACTTCCCCCACGGAGACGCCTGTCCCGACTTAGCTCTTGCCTGACCCGACTCGTCCGCGCATGGCCCAGCAAGAGGTCTTCTTCTCCATCTCGCGAATGCCCAGCTCGCAGGTAGCTTGCAGGGAAACTTCGACTATGTCTCGTTCACAGCAGAGCCACGGCGGACAACGTTCGAAAACCAGGGAAGCTACCGTTTCAACGGTGACTCACCGGCGTCGACGAAATCCCGTGAGTGAGCAAAACAAATCTCGCCAAAAACAACTCAAGGCAACACGAATTTATTGACACGGATCATCGAACATGTAAGGTGCGATGAGAACTGAATGCTTGCCAGACTCATGGAATGTAATAATCAACACCCACAATGCATCGACAACCAGCGCAAAGACAAAAGAGAAACACAAAAACAACTAAACCAATTAATCCTTTTCAGCTTTTGCGGACATGAAAACCACTGGCAAATCAAACATGAGGAGACCATGGGAAGGAAAAGAAAACGGAAAAAAAACTCCCTACGTGGCTCGGGGACGATGGAGAGGAAGTGCGCTCCAACAAACTCGAGCCAAACCCTCGCTCATCTGTGAAGTTTCCTGGCCACGATCACGGGGTGAGTTTAGACGAACGGTTGCACCAATGAAAACAACTCAACGGCGAGGACCGAGAACGAGCGATGAGATCGCGGCAGGGACGCCGGCGTTGAAGAGGTTTGGACGAGGCTCTCTCCCTGTGTTCTCTTGGCTGAATAAAGCTTTTTGTGTGTTTCACTCCCTTTCTTTTTTTTTTTTAGCCGAATAAAGTCTCTCGGCCCCCTTTGCCGAATTAAGCCCCCCATTTATAAAGGGGACAAAAGGATTTCGGTCATTTCTTTAATTCCCTTTTGCTTATCTTCCCTTTCGTATCAACACTTGGGCATCCTTTTGCTGGAGAGTCCAAGCATTCGATCAAATCTCCAAGAGATTTGACCCCAAGGATTTGACCGAATACATAAAAAATCTTCCCAACATTTAATGCTCGGATGCTTCACAAGCTTGGGTGCTGGAAATTCGATCATATCTTAAAAAGATTTGACCGAACATACAAAAATATTTGGCTATAATCACAAATCGCAATATTTCCAATTTTACCGATTACACGATTTCCATGCACGAACCTACTTAATTAAATCTGCATGCAACTCCTAAAACTAAGTGCGAAGTACACATTATTTTTAGGGATTAAAATAAATCCCTACTTTTTATTTAATATGAAATTCACCGAAATTTAGGTGTCAACAATAATTAAGATAACACATATTTTGGGATAATTGTCAAATAAATCCTAAACCTTTACATACTTTGCCGATTTAGTCCTAAACCTTTTTTTTATGCCAAATGAGTCCTAAACCTTTTACAACTTTGCTGATTAAGTCCTTCCGGCGGATTTTGGCCGGAAAATACCTACGTGGCGACGACAGAGCTCGCCGGCGATGATGTGGCGACGACGTGGCGATGACTAGATAAAAAAAAATTATGTTTTTTTTTTTCTCTACTTTTTCTAAAAAAAGCTTCCTTGGCCGGCAAACTTCGGCGGCCGGCAGGGAGCTTGTCGGCGGAGCTCGCCGGCCACTCCAAAGGACGGCCCTACCCTCACCGGCTGCTAACGAGGGCGCGTAAAGGAAGATTCACCGAGATAGAAGCCAGGGCCATCCTTCTGTCTTTTGAAGTCTCTGATTAAGGCTTCAATTTCTTCTTCCACTAAGTGAGGTGGCCTTGAGGAACTTGCCGTCGCCCTCGCTCGTGGCCGGCGAGGGCTAGCGCTGACCACGGGCGAGCTCCTTCCGTAACTGCATTTGACGGCTTGTTTTTGGGAAATTTTGGAAATATAATTTGGGGAAAATTGTACTCAATTTAGCTTGGGAAATAAAATTTAGAATTAGGGAAAATATTTAAATTTTCCCCCAAAATTTCGGAATTTCCCCCTATTTCCTCCTTTTTCCCCGAATTTCTTCCTTTCCTTCTTATTTTCTCTATTTTCCTCCTATTTCTCACGCGTGGGCCGACCAGACTTAGCCCAACCCTTCCTTTCTCCTTTTTGCCTTCGCGGGCCCAATCTCCCTTCTTTCCTTCTTCTTCCTCCTGGGTCGGCCCAGCTTTGTTTTTCTTCCTTTTGGCCCATGGATCTTCCTTGCATGCGCGAGCCAGTCTTTGGCTGCACAGGCTGCCAGCAAGGCGCATGCCACGTGGCCTTGGCCACGCGGCAGTCGCGCACGCGCCAGCTGGCCCAGCCTCGCCACGTTAGCCCTCCGTCTTCTCCCTCGCGTCTCTCTCTCTCTCTCTCTCCTCTAGAAAACCCTAGTCGCCAAGGATGAAGGCCAGGGATGCCGTCCCACCTTGGAAGCTCGATTGCTTGCCCGTGAAGCTTCGCCTGGATCGCCATAGCTCACCATCGCCGCCGTGGAGCTCGCCATGGCCTCCCTCACCCCCAAAAACCGAACCCTAAATCCCTAAGTTTGGCCGCGCCTGCAACTCGCCCGCCGTGATGATTGGGAGCTCGCTGTCGCCCAAGGCGCCTCCCAATGCCGTCCACCCATTGCCGCTGTTGAACCCAACTCCATCCCTCAGCCTGGAATAGCCACGAACTAAGCCGTCGAAGCCCTGAATTTGCTCGCAGGAAAAACCGTAGCGAAAGGCCTAAAAATCGTAGCAAAAGGGCTAAAACCGCAGCCATAGCTCCACCCTTGCACACGCCGAAACTTCGGTTCAATCTCCGGCCACAAATTAGCCCTTGCTCGTTCCTACCAGCCCTTGTACATCTTGGGTTCAACCCAGCTGCCGCGCCGGAGTCATAACTTGCTCGCCGAAGTCTAGATTTGCTTGCCGAAAGACTTGTCGGAAAATCTGCCATCGCAGCCGCGTCGCGCCGAGCCATGCCGTGGAGTGTGGGACCCAATCGTGCGTCCTAAGTGTGAAATTTGAGGACTAATTGGACTCGCCATCGCCAATTAGACCCTAAATCTTGGATTGGAGGTGAGTCGCCTCCTAATCCCCATTAGGGCAGTTACACGCTCTAATAGTTAATTATCGGCTTAATTGAGTGAAATTGTTAGTCAATTGAGTGATTAAGGGGGGTCAATTGATCGATTAGGAATTAATTTAGTGATTTTGGAGGATTTAGTGGTGACTTAGTAATTTTAGCCAATTATGGGCAATTTAGTAAAATTGGATGGCTAGAGGACAAATTGGTAGTTTGTTAGCTTTAGTTATTTGGTTTATTAGCTATTGGAGTTGATTTATTAATTGCTAGAATTATCGTTGGTTTTCCCTAATTTCTTCTATTTACAGCATAATTAGGATTTTAAGGGATATTTTACTAAATTATAGAATTTAATGATAAATTGGTAATTTAATGGCTTTGGTTAACTTTGATAATTAGCTGGGCGAGATTAGATTAGTAATTTACGAAATTAGAATTTATTTACTGCAATTTTGCCTAATTAGGGATGAATTATCTATATCGAGATTTATTCTAAAAATTTAATTATCTTGTTATATTGGTTATTTAATATAATTGATTGCGCAATTGGATGTGATTGATAATTGATTGTGTTTGACAATTGACTGTGGTTGACATTTGATTGTGGTTGATAATTGGTTGTGGTTGCTAATTGATTGTGATTGATATTTATCTAAGTCAAGTTTAATTGTTTAATTTATTGGTTGTAGACCTAATTGATTAATTATTGGTTGAGACTGGTGAGGAGTGATGACTAGTGAGCCAATTAGATATTTGGACCAAACAACCATGACACGAGAGTTAGGTTACCTAATTAGATAGGGACCCTAGAGTGAGGGCTCTCCTAATCGAGGATTAGGTGGTAGACTCATTGAGATATTTATATCTCAACCCATCGTGGTGACCATTTTTCAGGTACTTGATTGGAGATCGAAGTTTGGAGACGAGTTATGTGGGAGTTGATGGGGTGAAGACTCGCGCTTTCGTAGGAGATTGAAAGGATGGCGACAAGTCTTGGGATGTTGCACTCATAGACTGAAGAGAAAAGGAAAATCGAGAACCGTCGCGCACTTGAAAATCGGGGTGTGACACTGTAGATCTGTAACTGCAGATCTGCGAGGGGACGAGCTCGCTTAGGCCGGCCCTCACCAGCCACGAGTGAGAGCCCCGCCGCCCTCACAGTGAAGGAGACTCCCTCGCTGCAAACCTGTGAAGGACTCCCTCGCTACTGTAGCGAGGGAGGGAGTCCCTCGTAGATCTGTGAGGGAGTCTCCCTCACTGTGAGGGCCCCGCCGGCCTCCCCCGCCCTCACCAGCAGCTAGTGAGGGCGGGGCAGCCCTTTGGAGTGGCCGGTGAGCTCCACCGGTCGCTGGAGCTCGCCGGCCAAGGAAGCTTTTTTTAGAAAAAGAAGAGAAAAGAAAAGCAGAATTTTTTTTATCCAGTCATCGCCACGTCATCGCCGGCGAGCT
Organism: Melaleuca alternifolia; assembly: GCA_019926035.1. Lineage (NCBI taxonomy): Eukaryota > Viridiplantae > Streptophyta > Magnoliopsida > Myrtales > Myrtaceae > Melaleuca > Melaleuca alternifolia. Next base: position 17,737 of record JAGKPW010000275.1, read on the forward strand.
CCGTCGTCACCACGTAGGCATTTTCCGACCAAAATCCGCCTGAAGTACTTAATTGGCAAAGTTACAAAAGGTTTAGGACTCATTTGGCATAAAAAAAAAGGTTTAGGACTAAATCGGCAAAGTAGGTAAAGATTTAGGACTTATTTGGCAATTGTCCTCACATATTTTCTTTATTAAATATGATTGACAAATGTCTCGAAAACATTCGTTAGAAAAAACATAAAGATGAATGATTATATTGACATGAACAAACACGCATACACATTTACCCTTAATGAGGACCGTCAAGCTCACATGGTCCAGAGTCAAGTTAGGTGGCCTCAATATGGGATGCATCCAAAATCACAATCGTCAAAAATCTTAAATCCGTATTGTGGTCGGCACCACCTTTCAATGAGGTAATGGTTTTTGTACCTCAAGCTTGGTGGTCCAGATTGGTGGCATTGTTTGTCTATTAGTAGTGATGGTTAGTCACAATTTTATCGATGACCATGATGATGGTGGGTGCAACAGCAATAGCTTTGTTTGTTTTAATTTTCAGGCTAGAGAGAAACAATGATATCAATGACGACGACAATGTGGAAATAATGTAGAAAATGCATGGACTCTACTGTGATAATAGAAAACGGTGAATATACCCATAATACTAGCAAGTTAACAACATCCATATATTCATGATATAAAATGTCCACTTTTAAAGAAAGCCTCACATTCAATAGTGTTCGAAAAGTTGAGGTACTTAATGAAGTATAAAACATTTAAATACCTTACTGCATAATTATTTGATTTTCACATCAAACTTCTTTTTTGTTCAGCCAATAATTTTTTTTTTGGGTGAGAACTACTGTGTAATCGACTTATTTTCTAAGTGGGTCGTCTCTATCCTTTTCCTATCACAAATTACCACTTGCTATCATGACTATGAGTATCACCTTCAATGTATTCTTGAATGGTAAAGCCTAGCTTAGTATGATTTGATTCTAATTTTATAGTTTTCTCAGCAAGTTTCCTACTATGTGGGATTCTGGTTCCACCTTGTTTATGGTGAATCTATTACATCCACGCAATCATCCGATACCAATAATTGAGATCACTTTCTCACAGGTCACAGAGAAGCAAAGAATGCCCAATTTGTTGGCAGTTACTTTCCCTGAAGGACCTTGGCAAGTATGGCGTCATTGTGGTTGGTTATCCCTCGGGATTATTCTTGCATTTGTGACTTGAAGAGTACCTCACAAGCAACTATGATGTTTGCATGTGGGTTCAAGCACTGCTTCTCAAGTTATGTTCCTTTTTCCGTAGCCAAGAGCTTCTCAGTGCTGTTGAGCAGGAAAGAAAGAGAAGGTCGAGGAACAGATCTACCACTTCGTCAACCGCTGTCACTAGTTTCCATGAGGATTTTGGCGTTGGACAAGTATTTTACCTATAAGATTCATTTTTCTTATGCTTTTGCGAGTGTAGTTAAGAGGCACATTAGATGAGTGTCTATTCATTTTGTTCCTTATCGCTCCTTCAGAATCTTTTATCACAAGATATCTCAGATATTGATGAGCGTGTTCTGTAGCAATTAGCTACTGCAGTGAGTAGGGCTCATTATTTAAGCAGAAGGGAGAGACAGATATCCACTGGTCTTGGTTCTTCAAGAATCCGTGTTTCTAGCTCTCTAGACAACTCCCCTAGTATGCAGCATCCACACCAGAAAAACACAGGAGGGCAAGAAGGTTTAATTATTGAATCTTCTAGTAGCGTTGTCAGTTCTGGAACTCCAATCTGTCTGCACATTCGTCCTCAATCCCCAAGGTCCCCTCCTATTGCAAACATGGTTCCCAGTGCTGCAGTAAATGGAGGAACTTTTGGCAGCAGGTAGAAAGTTGAAAATTGAATCTTTTGAGAGTACTTTTTTCAGTGTCTCTTGCCCTGATGAATTTATGCCCTTTTTGTTACTGATGTATTCCTTTTGCTCATGCTGATTAATGGCGTCGATAGATTTTTTCACATTCTTGATGAATAGCTGGATGATACATTACATGACGTATTTATCCGTAGCTTGTCATCCTATATGTGCTAGTGCTAACTGCAATCCCTTGTAGGAAGGTCTCACATCTGTTAAATTCCCATGGATAATGTCCAGTGTGGTATGGGTATTGTCAACTAGATGGATTTTCAGGATGGGGCCTTATTGATTATTGGTTTTCGAAGATGTTCTTATGATTGACGTTTAATTTACAGAGTCTTCAGAGCCAAATACGAGATAACAGTCATCAGGGGCCACAGGAACCTAACCCACCTGAAATTTCCTCCTTCTCGGAGTCTTTAAAATCTATGTTTTCTTCTGCAACAGTGAGGTAAAAGTATTTTGCAACTTGATAATGTCGGAGAGTTACCTTCTGTCATAATAATTCTGTAAAGAGCCTAATCTATGATATATGTGTGTGTCAGGTACAAGGAGCCAATCTCAAAGGGCACTAGAGGTTTGAAGGAGAAGACACTTGCACGGAACAGCTCAGTCAAGGAGCTGAGCAAGGGAGTTCAGCGTGAGATGAGTGTTGGAATTGCTGGTGTTGGCAAAATTATTGAGTACCTAGACCTGACTCCTAAGCGATTTGGAACCTCTGCCTCTGTTCCTAATCATGTTGTGGTAACTTTGGGTTTCTCCACCAGGGAAAAGAGTATTCTGGAGGATCTTCTGACTCAATCGTTTAGAGATGGTACTGAAATAGTGCACAACGTAAGTACGGATGCAGAATTACATGACATGGGCAATATCCCAGGTCGACTTGAAGTTATTCCGACCGAGGTAACAAACAGCCTTCTTTCTGTAGTTTGACCATTTACTTGATTTTCTTGGGGAATCTATTTGCATGAGCTGTTTGCATAGCATTGTAATGGCAATTCAGAATGCAGGGTTGTCAGTCAAAACTTTTCTTTCAAAAAGCCTATGTCGATTTATGTGAATAAATTGATAGAACACTGCTGTAATGGTAGTATTCCAAGGGGAAAGAACCTGGCAAAACGAAAAAAGATGAGGTGCCACATCACTTGGGCAATTTATATTTGCTCATGGAAGCATGATGAATTGTTTTTTCTTATATATCTGCAGGAGAGACATTAACACTGCCATGTCGTGGGTTGGCCTTAAGCTATATCACGTTTTCTAATGTGGCTTGTCCGAAGGAATGTGAAGCAAGTGATGCCCTGTTAAAAACCAACTTCCTTGTTGGTTTCTGAGTCCTGCATCCACCGTTCATTTAAGGAACCATCAGCTCATTGTTTAATATGTGACAGCATTCTTTCTATAAACTTGAGTGTATTGGAGAACGATCATTGGATAATTCTCATATTACTTGTGTTTCTATTCACAAAGTCGCTTGCACCTTACAAAAATCAAAGATATTTCCATTTCCTCCCAAAAAAATTTATTATGGACAGACCAAGATGCTGAATATGTATCCCTGTCAGGATCATACAGAGGTTCTTCTCCAAGCCCTGGTATCCTATTCTCTTTTATTGCATTGGTGCAAGCATCACACTGGCGGGAGAGGGAAGACAACAAAATCAGATACCATTGTGCCAGAAAAGAGAGAAACTTGTCGGAAATTTCCAAGGTTTAAACCTTAATGAACTGCAATTATGGACACTTGCATATGTGAGTTCAAAGAGACAAAAAATAAGTGAAGGTTGTGATAACTCCAGTACCGGCAGATCTTTGTTTAGTCATTTTTATTAATGAGATTCTTGGTTAGCATATCGTTGCATTTTTGTTCTTTTTAAGATCTTGATTGCCGTAAACATTTCCATCTTTTTTCTACATCTCTCATCTTAGTAATGATTCTGCTCATCTAAGTTGGGAGTGCAAGAGTCAACTACTGACCTATCGAACTTGGCCTCATTTTCTCTGCGAATTGGAATGACTGATCTAGTCAAGCTTGAGCTAGAAAGTTGCTGCATGTCTTATCATTTTGCAGAAGATCCAGAAGTACTTCCACGTCCCTGCGTCCCATAACAGGCCAGTTCAACTTCTAGCGTGCTATCAAAATTCCAGTTCGAGCTTCAGATTGAACTTTTGGGAATTATAATTTATTGACTAACCGAGTTGAGCATAATGAGCACTTAGTCTAGTAGAGCTCCAACTTGAGAAGACATGTTCGAATTCGAGTTTAGCGTCTAGCTACGCATTCAATTGGGGTCACACGCTAAAATAAAGAATTGTGGTGGACACAACTTGGTTCACTCCACCATTAACTACTCTTAGTGATCTTCAACTGCCAATTCTTAGATCTAAGTGACTAATCTCTTTACACGGTGAAACCAAAAATGGAGGAGCTCACCAGTTTCTCTACAAAGAACCATCGAGCCAAGCTGCTTCTGTCAAAGGCCGTATATTACGCACAAGGTGTTAATCAAGGAAAATTGACCTCTGGGATAGAGCGACGAGATGTTTTGAGGCTAGTCTCTACTTACAGCGAGAAGAGCACTGATAAAAATTTTCATTTTGATGTAGGAGGAGCACATAAATCTGTTTATCATTGTTTACAATGAAATTATTCTTATGATTAACTAATCCTAGCCCTGATAAAACAGTATCAACGAACAGAAAACCAAATGTAACTCATGCAACAAAGGACACAGCAGCTAGTAACGACATGCTCTCTGAGTCACGCCTTATCAATAAGCAGGTGCTTCTTCAAGGATTGCAAAAAAAGGGAAACGTGCCTCTTATCTGTCCCAGGATGACCTCTGCACCAGAAATCTTGAGGTTGGATGGAGCTTCTCCATCACTTTTGCGTCTTCCGCATAAGCTGACCATCTGTAGCAGAGCAGCCATTTTACGAAAAATATAAATCCAAGGGCAACATGGATCATTGAGCTAGGCATTTCATCCATAGAGTGATGTGACAAAGGTAAAAATGACAGACGGAAGGAGATTTAACAAGGATGTCGGATGAAAGTAAAGCTGCCGAGAGATCCTTAGTCAAGTCCAAGCTCTTATGGAAACTAGCATCGCAATTCCCATAGAACTCGATCTATTATGTTTAGGATAAACAAGCGCAAGTTCATGTCAGAGCCTTCTTTCACTTAAAAATGTGGGTAGACAGACATGGGAGATGTTCACAAACAAGCTAAAAATCAAGCTTTCCTTGGGGTGATAGACACAAGAACTGCATTCCTTCACTGTTTCATACACATACTATCATAAAAGAAGCATCACGCGCTTCTCTGGAAATGGATTGTTCTGCACAAGGAAACTTTCTTGACCAATGTTGCTGATAATTTAAGTATTCTAGCTGCTCTACTGCCAGTTCACCTCTGATTATGATCACTGCAAGTCCTAAAAATGTGCATTCTCAGTTTTGCAGAAGGAATATTGTGACAAAAAGGAGAATATATCTTCTTGGAAAGAAATAATCCAAGAAAGTAAAACCTAATATCGATGTTCTACAAGTTGCCAGAAATCTTCACAACAATCAACAGATGTTTCCTCCAGAAATTATCAAAAAGACCAGACAAGAATCTCAACCACCCAACTCAAACATTCCAAAACCAATCATAATCATTTAAGAGATAGAGAAGACTGCCAAAAGAACATTTGAATTAAGAAGATTTGTAAGCCAGACACGATAGTACATCTCTAAAAGCAATATAAGAGTTGAGATTCAAGTTAATAACTTACAGCATCTTTCGCTTTGAGAATTTTGGCCAAGCTGTTCAAGTTGTAGTGGTCATTAACTTACGAACTCCCGTGGACGCACCCTGGGAGACGTCAAGTATGAGAACTTAAATAGTAGCACCAAGAGAGACAAGAAAAAGAAAAGCCAGTAAAGCATTCTTTCCTATTGACTTTCCATACCTTGTTATGGGACTCGTTATACCCACGGCTTAAATATGTCAATCTTCTTATATTTAATTTGTCTCAATTTTCGAGGCTAAATTTGGCAAGACAATACACCTCCAGGACTATAGTTGGATATTGCATTCTGAGAAAACAGATGTAACGCAGCTGAGAAGAGACTGGCACAAACAATTTCAAGCTCATATATAGTTTGTCTTGACAAGCACCATTAGATGTAAGATGGATTTAGAATAAAGGACCTGGGAACAAATTAAAGCGAAAAAAATACTGAGAGTAATTAGAAGCGCTATGAGGAAACCAGGAGCTTCACAGGGTAAATTGGCAAGACTTGAGTACTCTGGAGGATCTTCTGACCCAATCTTTTAGAGATGGTACAGAAATAGTGCACAGCATAAGTACAGATACAAGATTACATGACATGGGTAATATCCTGGGTCGACTTAAAGTTACTCCAACCCAGGTAACTAACACTTTTCTTTCTGTAGTTTGACTATTTTCTTAGTTCTCTTGTGGAATCTATTTGCATGAACTATTTGTGCAGCATTGAAACAGCTATTCAGAATGCAGAGTTCAGTAAAAAATTCTTTGAAAAAGTGTCAAATCTTCATGTCCGATCTTGTGAAAAAATTGATATAACGTGACCAGCCTTGATACGTTACTACAATGGTAGAGCAACCCCAGGTGAAAATAAGCGGCCAAAAAACAAAAAGTGATTTGATGCCACATGGAAGCCTGATGAATCGTTTTTGCCTTATGTTTCTGCAGGAGAGACATTAACACTGCTGTGTCGTGGATTGGCCTTGAACTAAATGGCCTTTTCTCCTCCTGGCTTGTCTGAAGGCATGTGAAGCAAGTGACGCACGATTAGGAAACGAATTTCCTCATTGGCTTCTGCGTCCTGCATCCACTGTTCATTTAACCATCAGCGGATTGTTAATCATATGAGAGCACTCTTTCTATAAACTCAAGGGTATTAAAGAAGAATCATTGGATAATTCTCATATTACTTATGTTTCTATTTATAAAGTCAACTGCACCTTAGAGAATTCCAAGAATTTTACATTTCTTCCTATTCAATTTAATACGAACAGACAAAGATGCTGCATAACCGCTATGGGGATGATACAGAAACTTTTATAGCAATGGTAAAAGTATGACACTGGCGTTAGAGGAAAGAAAACATAACTCTGATACTGTTTTGCCAAAAAAAGGATGGGATTTGTGGAAGGCTTCCAAGGTTCAAACCTTAATGAATGCGATTGGACACCGACACTTGCATATGCTGAGTTCGAAGAGACAAGGAATAAGAAAAGGTTGTGATGACGCCAGTACTAGCAGATCTCTTTGTTTGGTCGGTTTCCATTTCTAAGATTCATGATTAGCAAATTGCTGCATTTTTGTTCTCCGTAAGTTCTTGATTACCTTAACGTTTCCCTTGATGTCTCTTTGACCTCTTTCTTCTGCATTACTCATCTTAGCCATGATTATGCTCATCTAAGTTGGAGCGTGAGAGTCAAGCTACCGACCTATTTGTGCTCGATTCGTCGATCATTCAAACACGGCTCCTTTCCTTTTATAATTAGAATTACTCCAATATTTAACTGAGTCAAGCTTGAGCTTCTGTATATCAATCACTATTCAGATGACTCTGAAATTCCTTCTCCACGTCCCTGCATTATGTCTTCCATAATTACAACTGTATTAGCAGAAATATATTCAATTTTAGTGCGCTGTCAATATTCTAGGCCGAGCTCAAGATTTGACTTCACTGGGAATTGAATTTATTGACTAGCCGAGTTAAGCCTAATGAAAAAACTGAGTTGAGTTGAGCTTGACCTTGAGAAGATTCATTCAAAATCGCGTTGAACATCGGGTTGCACCTTCGAGTTGGGGTGTCACCATTAATTAATGAATTCTGGTTGACCCAGCTTGACTCGACTCCACCCTCAACTAGTCCCGCCCAATGAGATCTTAAGCTGCCAAATCTTTAAATCAAAGTGAAAAAAAAAATTGGTTGAGCTTTGATAGTTTCTCTACAGATACATGATCCATGGTATATGTTGCACCCTAGAATTGTTGACGGAATGTTGACCCAACAATCATGCGGTGGGAGTGAACGAATAGTGATCTTTTGAAGTTTCTATGGGTGTAAATTTTATAGATGCGTCCCATGAATATTAATGATTAAGGAGTTCAATAAACTGGCTACCCATGGCTTGTCAAGATGCTGGATCGGTTTAGGCCCTGTGTTTGTTAACTTTTTTGGTTAAATTTTCAAAAAAAAGAATTATGGCCAGGGTTGGGCCCAAATGGGCCAAGGCCCAAGTAGGAAACAGCTTGGGCTAGCATAGCTGGTACCAAAACCTACTCATAAGACGATATGTGTTTGAGTAGAAGTGTTAATGCCGTTACCATAAACTCATCTTATGTTTTTTTTTTCATTTGAGTCAAATGACAGCCACATCCCAATTAGTAGTATTGTCATATCTTTATTTGAAATTTTTGGGATCAATATAAATTATTTTACTGCTAAAGCATAAAAATTACATAATAATGAAGATAATTAGATGCTTAAAAAGATTTGAACACAAGTAAACATTATATGAAATTTCGAAGATTTTTCTTAACTGCTTTGAAAGGTGAAACTCGTAGAAAAGGGAAGCGTGTGATGTCCGGTTACCTCCAAATCTTGTTGCGTTGGGTTGACTGGAAAATCTAATGCATGACTCCAGTCATGATGGAACTTTGGTTTGGGTCCACCTCTTTAATTTCTTGACTTGCCCGCAATTGTCGCGTTGACTGACTTGGGCTCCGGGCAGACGAGGCGACTCCAAGTCTTTTTATATGATGCCTCTTCCACATACACAGACACCCAACAATTCTCTACCGACTTCTCTTTGTGTTCTTTCGAATTTCTCCTTGCCCAACATAATTAATGCTCTCAGCTCCATGACTATTTATCGAGTGTTGCTGCTCGTTCTTGTTCTATTGCAAGTGATGACCAACGATGCCAAGCCGAGTAGTCACCAGTGCGTTGCTTCATCCTGTGGTGATGTTCGTAATATAAGTTCTCCCTTTCGACTACAAAGTGACCCGAAAGGATGCGGTTACTCGTCGTTCGAGCTGACTTGTGAAGATAATCACACTGTTTTATACCTCTTCGATAGACGATTCTATGTGAAGTCTATCAATTATTCTGCCTACAAAATCAAATTGGTTGACGATGGACTGCAAAAGGGTAATTGCTCATCTCTCCCTCGTCATTCATGGGCATGGAATGACTACGAGAGTGCCATGGATCCATTTGGCTTGCCTAATTTATCGTTCTTACACGCATGGGTCATTGTGAACTGTTCGAAACCAGTCAATTCTCCTTTCTACATCAATGCCGCTCCATGCATCGGGAGTTCATACTCTTCCACCACATCGTCAAATTGGAGCTTGTATGCTTTGATGCAACCAATGGCATCGGATGTTCGGGATTTTTGCACCATCAACACGTGGGCATGGAAAACACAGTCAGACGATTATGGTCAAGTCAATATTTACTCTTACAACTACAAGCAAATCCACGACATCATGGCCGATGGATTTGTTCTCTTCATTGATTTGTATTCACCACCATGGAAGAAAACTTTCAATTGCTACTTTGGGTACTGGGTCATCTATCGGCTCGGTCACTACTTCCGTCTCGATGACATCTTTGGTTACTACGGTGGGATTTGCGGATGGGAGTACGACTACGGTGGTAAGCATTAGTTGGCAATGATAATTTACCGCAGTTTTCCAGTGATTCTGTACATATTCTTCCACTTGCTACTTTCTCTTAAGACTGGAAAGTGAACGAAATATTTAATATCCAAGAAAATTAGGACCAAATATAGATGTTTAGCATGCCTCAGCATTTGTGCATTCAAAAGGTTTCGGAACTTTGGATTCCATATTTACGGGCAAAAAACAAATAAATAAATAAACAAATGACGAGAGAAGTCAAATGAAATGCACCCATCATCACGCACAACACACCCATCATCACACGCACACATCTGCCTATACTATAATTCCTTTCCCTAGAAGGGCTAGAACTCCCCACGACTAGCTTTTTTGTTTTTTTGTTTTTTGTTTGTTGGCGTAGGGTTTGGACTTTCTTATTTTCTTGATTACTTCCTTAATTAGTCACTTAGCTAATGATTCAAAAGATGCTCGTTAATTAGTATCTTCAAATATGTATTTATGTATTGATGGCGAGGAACCATGTTTTTAATTAATAATAAAAATTAGTATTTCTCTCTATTTATTAATTCCTAGTAAAGCAAAATGAGTTCTTTTTTTTTTATATCTTTATCATCTATATGAAATGAATCTTATTATTTTCACTTATATGTAAAGGCACATCCCACTTCTCATACTCTTTTGGACAAAAATTTCATACAAAGTAATTTGTCACAATATTGTCTCCTTGTAAGGTTTTTTTTTGTTGGCATTTTCACCTCATTCGGACCTTCCACAGGTGTCTCATATGATATTAAAGTTTGGACAATTGATGATTTCATACTTCCACTAGGTAAGTTGCAAGGATTTTTTTTTTCAATTATTAAAAAAGCTTATTCTAACCTACAAAACTTTTCTCAGTGTATTTTTGTGTAGGAAAATTCGTAATCGGGGCACCACTTGTCACAATATTTCTAATCTACAAGTATAGAAGAAGGCACTTGGCAATGGACAAGAACATCGAAGAATTTTTGCAAGCTAACAACAACTTTATGCCTATAAGGTACTCTTACTCGAATATTAAGAAGATCACCAGAAATTTTAAGCACAAGCTAGATGAAGGGGGGTATGGCTCTGTGTACAAAGGAACACTCAGAAGCGGCAACGAGGTGGCCATCAAGATTTTGAAATCTAAGGCTCATGGCCAAGATTTTATCAGTGAAGTGATCACTATTGGAAGAATTCACCATGTTAATATAGTACAACTCATCAGTTTTTGCTTTGAAGGCACAAAGCAGGCCCTCGTGTATGATCTCATGTCAAATGGATCTTTGGATAAACACATTTTCACTAAAGAAGGTGATAAGCTCCTTGGTTACGGGAAAATTTACGAGATCGCTTTGGGTGTCACGAGGGGCATTGAATACTTACATCGAGGGTGTGACATGCAAATACTACACTTTGATATCAAGCCTCACAACATTCTTCTAGACAAGAATTTCACTCCAAAAGTTTCTGACTTTGGGCTCACGAAACTGTATCCCACTAATCATAACATAGTCTCATTGACTGCTGCAAGAGGAACCTTGGGATATATGGCGCCTGAGTTATTCTACAAAGACATTGGTGGTGTATCCTATAAAGCAGATGTTTATAGCTTCGGGATGTTGCTCATGGAGATGGCAGGAAGAAGGAAGAATATAAATGCAAATGCAGAACGCTCGAGCCAAATTTATTTTCCACTGTGGGTGTACGACCAAGTTGATGAAGGAAAAAGTGTCGAAATGGGAGAGGTTGTAGAAGAGGATAGGAACGTAATAAAAAAGATGATAATTGTTGCATTTTGGTGTATACAATTAAACCCTAATCATCGGCCTTCAATGAGGAAAGTTCTAGAAATGCTCGAAGGAGATATTGGTAAACTTCAAATGCCTCCAAGGCCGCTTATTTACCACCAAATGTGACTGCCAACAATGACAAATCTGAGCAAGAGTTAGAAACATTCTCAAGGTCATCAAGCACTCCTTTCACTGGTTCTCCTTTTGGAGATATTGATAACGTTTAGAGGACCATGCACGGTTTGATTGGAAAAGTTTTGTGTATGCCCACTATCTAGTATTGTCTTGGGAGGGACTTAAGCTAGTATTGCTGGATAGTAGTTACTTTTCAGATTGTCATCTTCTAGCTCTTAAGTTAATATTATGCCTTCTAGCTCTTAAGTTAATGTTATGTTATTGTATTTCATATTGTTTTACTCTCCTGCATAAGACAATAAACAAATTGGTAAGAGAACAAGAACGAAAATATTGGCGAAGGTGTGCGTACATTGAGAATTTCCTACCTCATTACATGATTTAGGGCAACGCTAATAAGAAAGCAAATAATAACTTGCAGTCCTGCCACTTAACATGCTATTTGTAACATCCTCGATTTGGGGCCCTGATTAATAAAATGATTAAGGTGTCAAGACCTAAATAGTAAAGTGGGGTAATTAGCCCGCTAAAGCCTATGGTGAGGACAATCAGGGATCGACACGCCTGATCATCTAGAGTACTCGGCCTTGAGCAATTATTCGACCATAAGGATCGAGCAATAAGGTCTTGCACTAGCATAGATTGTTACACGACAACTCAAAGAAGAGTTCAGTGGATAATTATTGTCAATTCATGAGTGGTGATAATTAATCTGGAACCAACTTTGGGATTATCTGTGCAATTATGTGATTAGAAAGACATCTTGTTGATTACATGACAACCGAGGAATAGCCTAAGGATTGGCGAGGCTCAACGCGAAATAACCGTGGGACTTGTGAGGCGACACCCTATTGATCATAATTTAGAAGGGACTATTTGAGGTCACCGAAAGGTGACACTTAATCACAAAGTTATTAGATTAATTTTGGGCACTAAATTGAGAGAGATGGGTTCTAACCTCTATTAAGGAATTAGAGGTGGACTAACCTAAGAAGACTAGAGAAGTGGACCAAGAAGCATGGCCCAAGGTGGGCCAAGGCCATTCGGCCAAGGGAGGGCCAAATAGAGAAATGGAGAGAAAAAGAAAGAAAAAGAGAAAGAGAAAGAGAAAGAGAAGGAAAATAGAATAATGAGATTTTGTGGAGTCTTGACGATTATTAAAGTCAAAAGAGACAAGAAAATCTAGAGTGGTTTTGACCTAAGGAATTATTAATTCAAGGAGTACAGGTGTAAGATAATTTAAGATGACATAAGGCTAGATTATAGTATTTAATATCTACTTGAAGAAGACCACATGTGGGGAGGAAGAGGATAGAGTGGCCGGCGGCAATTAAGGAGAAAAAGGAAAGAAAAACAAAATAAAGTCAATATTAAGGCTATCTTGAGATTAGAATTAGGCATTTGGCCTAGTGAACTTACGGTGATGTAATGTGGGTGATGTAATGTGCCTAGAAGTAGGATGAAGTCTTCCTAAAAGGGCTATTAGAAGAATAGGTAATTAAGAGCCTAACTATAGTATCATCATGAGAATTAGAAATAGCCATGTGAGCTATTGGGCATAAGATGATGTAAGCTTGGTGATGTAAGGTGCCTAGATGTATGTTGATGTCATCCTAGAAGGCTATTAGAAGAATAAGCAATTAAGAGTCTAATTATAGTGTCATAATGAGAACTAGATATAGCCATGTGGGCTATTAGACATAGGGTGATGTAATATTGATGATGTAATGCACCTAGATGTAGGATGAAATCATCCTAGAGAGCTATTAGATGGATAGGCATTTAAGAAGCTAATATAAGTTATAAATTAGGCACATGGGCTATCATTTAAATATTGCTATATAGACTTAGTACCTAGTAGATAGAATAGTTTTATTAATAGTCACATGGGCTGAAGAAATAAAGGACAAGAGCATTAAATGTTGTATAGTTGACCTAAGCTAGTAACCATAGGCCATTAATGCATTAAATGCCCTATAAGCTTGCTCCCCAAGTTGCTCCTTTAGGCTTGCTCTCCAAGTTTCTCCTCTATCTTTGGCCCTAATCCTCCTTGCCTATAAATAAAGAGTAGCTCACTTCATTTGGACACACACCACAACCAAGAACACACAAACCTCTTCCACCTTCTTCTGAAAATTCGTAGCTCACCAAACCCAACCACTGTTCTGCCTTCAAACACCCACCAGCAGCCATTTCCTTCATCAAAAACCTCCACCACCTTCTTATATATTTCCATACCGTCCCTCCTGCAAAATTTCAGCCCCAACAGAGCTCTGGTTCCTCCCGAACCAACTGTGGAAGTTACAGACCCCTGGACCGAAATACTGCACCGTCGACCGTTTTGTTTTTCCCTGGTTGACTGATCAAACCACCTCCGAATCAAGTGAAATCAATGCTATTCTCTTCATAAAATCCCTATCTTTCCAACGCCACCAACAATACTTCAAAACGTTGAGTATTCACTGCTGTAGGTCTCCTGAAAGTTGTCCGTATGGTTACCGAGTTGGACGACGGACTGCTGTTCGCCTGCTCCGATTAACTCCAGCTTCTGTTTCTTCAACTCCTCTCTGTGTTTTTGGTAACACCTGTCTGTAAGTGGACTTTCTAATCCTCGGGTAGGGCGTGATGTTACGTAGTTAACTTATGAAGTGATTTTCTAAATTTATTACCCGCTTTTGTCTTACTAATCTTTACAGAAAATGTTTTTGTTCTTGCTATGGTTTCTAATCCGTTTCTTGAGTTCAAAAATATATCTTTTGGCAAAGTTACATCTTATTTGAGCTTTTAAAATTATCATGGAGCTTTGGTCTTCCCAGTCTTGTTTAAAAAGATTATTGTTTTGACCTCAAAGTTGCATCTTACTTCTTGAGTCAAAATTCCTTTCTTTTGCAAAATGATGTCTTTCATTTCAAGAGCAAGATGAAAAAAATGATTTTTGAAATGGATGATCTCTTTTGCAAAGAAAGTGCTGGTTATAATCTCAAAGATAAAATTAAAGAAATGATTTTTGAGAATGGATGATTGTGTGTGATGAATGCTATAAGACATAACTCGCCACATGACCAAGGTCGTGTTGGCGATGATGAACCCGAAAGAATTCCGGATGATGACCCTCCTCGTCAAATGGACTTCGGGGGAGAAGCGCTCTGCAGGGTGTGCCCGGCTTTTGAGTCGGATGAGCCATACTAGATGGGGCTAGTGCGTTGCTTGGGCTGCGGTCCAAAAGGTTGGATCATTATGGAACCGGCAGCCAATGAGGGCCAAAAGATTATAAAAGATAGATGCATGCAATGACGTATGGAGTCTTTGTTGATTTTGGGATTCATGGATGATTATGATCTTTTAAAAGAAATGGCAAGGTTTTTGGAAATGATTTAATAACTCTTAAAATGTGGTTTTCAAACCTTTGCTTGTTGATTGCGAGGCCACCTCCTAAGCGAGATTTAGAATTTCCACTTACTGAGTTATCTCAAATAATCCCGCTGAAGCAGTACTAAACTGGCAATCTGAAACCCTCTTGGCCCAGAATGAAGCTCTCAACACCATCAACCTAGGATAAGGTCCACTAATATACAGAAAACGAAGCAAGCTCGGCTTTGACAAGTAGCCTCACCCTCTGTAACCAGAAGGTGCCTAAGGCATGTACACTCAAAGAGTGCGTTTTAGTCTGCGAGTAATGCCCGTAAACTGTATTTCCAGTAGGCTGTCTCCATGTTCTTCCCAGGTATGCTACCCACACGGCGAGCTTTCGCGCTCAAGCCTCAAGGGCTTGCTTTTTAGGGAACTGAATAGGACCTTAGCCAGCGGAAACCAAGAACTTTTAGCCCTACGTTAGAACTAGATGAAGCTGCATCTCCTAGAGACTTTTACCAGGCTCTGAAGAAGAAAGGAAAGTGTTTAGGGAAACATGATTTCAGAGAGGATTCTCACAAACTTGGATCTCCTGGTCTTATTCTTCACGCAACACATCTTGTCTTTTATAGACGATTATAAGTCACTGTTGCTACAATGCTACAGTGCTTTCTATAGTACTTCTACAGTACTTTTACTGTTTGCACAGTGCAAAACAGTATACTCAGCGTACAATCCGTGACTGCTACAGTACAATGCTATAGTACGCTACAGTACTCGGTCCGTGATGTCAGCCGAAAACATGCTTACAACTGTATTTACACATATGTCCTTCTTAGACTAGTCCCTATAGTCTCGGTTGATGGGTTCTTCAGTGTTGTCGTGAGAGTCATCCGAGTCTTCGGGTTCATTTTGTCTTGTCTAACTTATCTGATGAGTGGGAGTACTGGTGCTTAGGATTCTTTCCCAGTAGGAAAGATGTGCTAGGGAGTCTAATGGTGGAGTGTCTTCACGCGGCATTATTGGCTGAGGCCAATTTTGCGGATCTCGATAGGCTTGCAAATCTGTGTCGATTTGTGAGAGAGAGAGAGAGATTAGCTTCTTCCACTTGTGTGGAGGAGGATTCACCTAGATAGAAGGCGGGGCCATCCTTTTGTCTTTTGAAGTCTCTAATTAAAGCTTCGATCTCTTCTTCTACTAGGTGAGGTGGCCTTGAGGAACTTGGATGGAATGGGTCAGAGATGGTCCGTAAGCAGCCCATGGGTCTTGAGAGTCTTGAAAAATGGTGCTGGTTGGATCCGGTTGAGTGTCTGATGATGATGGAAATTCTTCAGGATGTCCGAGTCGGTAGAATTTCAGAGCTTCTTGAATTGATTCTTTGGCATTATTGGCATCCCATGAAACATTATCTGAGTGTGATGGCCAAAATTCTAGGGGGATTGTTCGATTTGCTTGACACAAAACTCTCTGGAGTTCTTTGTAAGACTGTGGGTCAGAGGCGATGCATCTTGGAAATGTTCCATACACATAATGCACTTGTAGATGAAGCTGAGGTCTATAGGAACTTGTTCCTATGTTTGATGGTCTTCGCCCATGATCTCCTATCAAGTGGATAAATATCCATGGACGATGGAAAAGAATAATGGTGTGTCTTTCAGGTTCTGGTCATCCCTGTCTATTTTCGATGCCAAAAATAGCACGCCAGGCGCCAAGGGGCATAAACAAATTTAACAATGAAAACAAATATTTTAACCTGTGACGTCTGTGATCTTGTGCTCTGAGTGTTTGTGTGAGAGCTTGCTAAATTTGCTGAGTGGGAAACTGAACAGCTATAGTGTACAGGTTTAACAAGTACCAAAACATTCATTTTAATCTTTCAGGAAATTCCTGTTCTGGATTCCAAGTGAGTGGATGGATGAATGGGTAGTCCGGATGGAGTCCATCAGGTTTCAGGAGCAGTCCTCCATAATTAGCAAATATGTTGTATTCGCTGGATTGGAGGAAATCATGAAGTTTTTCTAACAACATGTTTTCCTCGATAGCAGCTCGTATTTCTGGAGGATATTCAATTCTGGGACCCTGCATGTCTTGGACCCAGTATGTTTCACCACGGTGGTTTCTTTTTACATACATATTGATTTCCAAAGGGGCCTTAGGTCTGGAAAGAAAATCAGCAAGGACATTTTTCTTTCTTGCAATGTGTTTGGTTTCAAAAGAATATTTCGAAAACCATTCTGCCCACCTTAAGAGCTATGAGTGAAGAATTTGCTTCTGTTTGAATTTTACCATTTGAGGAAAAGAAGCTATATCCATTACCACTAAGAAATAATGGCCAATAAGATGGAATTCGAACTTTTTAATTCCATTCTTGACTACCGATATTTCTTTGAATGTGGAGTGGTAATGGGTTACGGCTGGAGAGAACTTACCACTTTTGTATCCATAAACATATCGCTTGCCATCAATCTCTTCAAATAGTACAGCCGCCCAGTATTCATCACTGGCGTCTGTCTGGAGAATTCTTTTCCTTGTTGAAGGGATCTGAAGAGGAGGTAGATCTTGTATAATCTCCTTGAGTTTGGCAAGTGCTTCAGTCTGGTCCTTTCCCCAAGGATGGGCCTCTTTTTTCAGCATTTTTTGAAGAGGTATAAGGAGCTTAGACAGTTGAGGAACAAAATCTCGGATATAATTGACTATACCAAGAAATATTTGAACCTGTTTAACTGTAAGTTCCTTTTCTGGGAATTTGAGTAATTCCTTTGCAATATGTGGTCCTGGCTGGTATGTTCCTTGGTCAAGGTTCATTCCAAGAAACTCAATTCTTTGCTGCGCAATGGTCATCTTCTTCTGAGACAACATGATTCCATGCTTTTGAACAATTTGGATGAATTTATGGAGAAGTTCAGCATGGGATTGCTCATCAGGGCTGTAGAGCAATATGTCATCAATGTAGATGGCAGCAATGTCCAGGATTGGACTGAAAATCTGGCACATAGCCTTTTGGAAAAGAGATGGGGCAGTTTTGAGCCCGAATGGCAAGACTTTTCATTGGTAGTGCTGATTTGGAATGCAGAATCCAGTTTTGGATCTGTCATCAAGGTGAATTCCAAGTTGTCAAAATCCCGCTTTAAGATCAAATTTTGAATAGATTTTGGCTTTCGATAGGCTAGTAAAAAGGGATTTTCTTGATGGTAGAGGAAATTTGTCATCTTGGAGAAAGGTATTGAGGGGTTGCTAGTTGATGACCAAACGAAGTTTTCCTCTATTCTGCTCTGCTCGTTTGTTAACATAAAAGGCTTCACAAGCCCACTGGGAATCATAAGGCTCAATGAGTCCTTGTTGTAAGAGTTCAGAACACTCCTTTTGAGCAAGAGCAAGATGTTCAGGATTCATACCTGAATGATTGGTTTTTGTCGGGTTGATATCTTCATTCTGTCTGAAAGGGAGGCGAATAAAAAACTGTGAGTTCTGCCACAGTGGGTGTTGGCATTTTTGCAAGAACTCTGAGTGATTATCCGCACAAGAGTCTAAAAGACTTTGCATGATAGGATCAAGAATGTTGATATCAATGGAAAACAACCTCTGAATACTGGTGAATTCTTGGAAACCTCCTTTGAACTTGAGACCTTTTCCACTGATGATTTTGAGCTTAGGAACCTGGGATAAAATATCCCATCCTATAATAAGGTCTTTGTTTAGAAAGGGGCACCCAAGAACTTTAGTGGTGATAGAACACTGCGGGAAGAATTGTATGGTGATGGGTTTTGACCTGACACTGTCAAAAAAGTGTCTCCAGATGCTGAAGTAAAATATCGAACATGAGGTGTCCAATATTCATCTGGGAGTATTTTTGGGTCAAACAAGGATGCATGTGCTCTAGTGTCTATCATGGCTATGATTGTGATAGGTTTAGAGTATTTCGAAAGAAAGATTTTCACAGGAAAATATGGTGGGAGGTAGTATGAATCTTGTGAAAATATTTCCGGAGCAAAATGAAAGAGGTCTTTCTCACCATATTCATTGTCTTCGTCTTCTTCTGGGAAATACGGGATGGGACAAATTGTCTCATCTGATGGCTCATCATCAATAGAGAATATTGATTCCAAGTGATCATCTTCAAGAGATATGCCGGTTTGTTGTTCTATCTGCATGATGACGTTGATGTTGTTCCGCTTTGCTTGTGGACAATTTTTGGCAAAGTGTCCTTTTTTGTTGCAAATATAACAACGTTTGGACTTGGACTTAGAGAACCTTCTTTTCCCAGAGGAATTGGAACCGAAGGATTTTCTTTTCCTTCTGAGAAACCTTCTTTTCCTAGAGCGTTTATGCTGGAAGTTATCATCAGAAAGATGATACTTTCCGAAATGCTTCTTCTTCTTGTGTTTGCAATGGTCGCAAACAGCATCTTTGTCTCCAGGACATTTGATCTTCAAATAATCTTTTGAACAATTTTTGTTCAAATGAGGGCTTTGTTTGAGGAATTGCTGGAAAGAGTTTTTCCTGCTACAAAGTTCTTCAAGTCCCCATATGGATTTCTTGCTGGAGTTGGCCAATGGTAACATCTGTAAGCTTCAGGTTTTTTGTGCCAAGGGATTTTTCAACCACTTGGGAAATTTCCTTGGGAATGGAGTTAAGGAAGACTTGTTTCAGGCTTTCATCAGCTCCCAGGGCATAGAAGAGCCTGTGCATGGCTTGGAAATGGCGATCTAAATCTTTTCGCCAAAGAGAACAACATTTTCTTTCAAAGAATTCTCTCCTTTGGGCTTCTTTAGTATTCTCCATATTTCCGCAAAAGAATTTGTGCATAGCGGAAATATTGTCTTTGAAATTGGTTGAAACCAAGAACTGGACTTGATTGGCTTCAAGGATGCAACTCCACCAATCCTTTAATGAACTAGTAAATTTTGAAGTAAATTCAAGGAGAATATCATAATTGCTGTCTCTGGTCAACTTCTGGGTAATGAGCCATGAATGGAATTCCTGAAATCGATCTGGCCATTTGGAAAAGAGGATATCATCTATTGTAAAGAACCCTGTGTTTATGTGGGACGAATGTGTTTGGGCTCGAGTTTGGTTTGGAAACACAACTTGAGGTTCAGAAGGGCTATCTTCATACATTGGTTCTGGTGGCGGATCCGGATCAGGGTCAGTCATATAAAGAGGAGGAGTAGAATCATTGGATGAAGATGCTGAAGATGAAAATTCTTCTGGAATGCCATCCTCAAAAGCAGAGTCTTCTGGGATATTGATGATAGATATAGAAGGGAAAGATTGTTTAGGTTCTGGAGGTTGGGTAGTCAAATCCTTTAGGTATGTTTCTAAGGGATTGGACACCATCAGCTGCTTAGGTTGGTCTGGATCAGTAGAGGAACCTATTTCTCTTTTTCCCATCTTTATGGCCTTTTTCTTTTCCATGTCTCTGATGATATTTCCGAGCCTTATGGGATCAGAACGATTTGGTTCATATGGCGTGAAAAATGGGTCGAATGGTGCTGATGCCTTGGGTTTTTCTGAGACGAAGAAATTGGATATGAAATCCGATGATGATGGAGCAGGGGACATTCGTCCTTCTTGGAGGAACGCTATCTGGCGCTTGAGCTTTTCTATCTCATTTGTTGAATCTTCTAGATAGGAAGAATAAACTCTCCCTTCTTCTAAATTTGAGAGTCGTTTTCGGAAGTCTTGAAGCATTTTCTGAATGACATCATGATGAAGCTTGATGCTATGGTAAACACCATCAACCTTTGTGTTAATGGTCTTGAGAGCTTCATTCTGGGCCAAGAGGGTTTCAGATTGCCAGTTTAGTACTGCTTCAGCAGGACTGTTTCTTCTAGGCCTTCCTTGTTCATCCACTTCCTTTGGCATGTTTATTTTTGGCATATGGTGATGCCTTTTTTCAGAGTTTGTGAATTCCTGGGTTTCAGGAAAATCAAGACGTACATTTTCCCTAGGCAAAGGGGGAAAGTCTTCTGTTTTGAACATGCAAATTTCAGGTGGAGAAGGGGATGAAGGTTTGCAAATCTTCTTTCTTTCATCAAAGGCAGTAGGAAGTGTTAGCAAAGGAGGCTGTGGCTGCCTTTTTACCCTTTTTTTGATGGGTTTGTAAAATGGAGAGACAATAGATTTGGTTGATTTTTTAGCCCAAAGGCGAGAATTCTTTGAAAGAAAATGTTGTTCTCTTTGGCGAAAAGATTTAGATCGCCATTTCCAAGCCATGCACAGGCTCTTCTACGCCCTGGGAGCTGATGAAAGCCTGAAACAAGTCTTCCTTAACTCCATTCCCAAAGAAATTTCCCAAGTGGTTGAAAAATCCCTTGGCACAAAAAACCTGAAGCTTACAGATGTTACCATTGGCCAACTCCAGCAAGAAATCCATATGGGGCTTGAAGAACTTTGTAGTAGGAAAAACTCTTTCCAGCAATTCCTCAAACAAAGCCCCATTTGAACAAAAATTGTTCAAAAGACTATTTGAAGATCAAATGCCCTGGAGACAAAGATGTTGTCTGCGACCACTGCAAACACAAGAAGAAGAAGCATTTTGGAAAGTATCATCTTTCTGATGATAACTTCCAGCATAAACGCTCCAGGAAAAGAAGGTTTCTCAGAAGGAAAAGAAAATCCTTCGGTTCCAATTCCTCTGGAAAAAGAAGGTTCTCTAAGTCCAAGTCCAAACGTTGTTACATTTGCAACAAAAAAGGACACTTTGCCAAAAACTGTCCACAAGCAAAGCGAAACAACATCAACGTCATCATGCAGATAGAACAACAAACCGGCATATCTCTTGAAGATGATCACTTGGAATCAATATTCTCTATTGATGATGAGCCCTCAGATGAGACAATTTGTCCCATCCCGTATTTCCCAGAAGAAGACGAAGACAATGAATATGGTGAGAAAGACCTCTTTCATTTTGCTCCGGAAATATTTTCACAAGATTCATACTACATCCCACCATATTTTCCTGTGAAAATCTTTCTTTCGAAATACTCTAAACCTATCACAGTCATAGCCATGATAGACACTAGAGCACATGCATCCTTGTTTGACCCAAAAATACTCCCAGATGAATATTGGACACCTCATGTTCGATATTTTACTTCAGCATCTAGAGATATTTTTTCTACCAGTGTCAGGTCAAAACCCATCACCATACAATTCTTCCCGCAGTGTTCTATCACCACTAAAGTTCTTGGGTGCCCCTTTCCAAACAAAGACCTTATCATAGGATGGGATATTTTATCCTAGGTTCCTAAGCTCAAAATCATCAGTGGAAAAAGTCTCAAGTTCAAAGGAGGTTTCCAAGAATTCACCAGTATTCAGAGGTTTTTTTCCATTGATATCAACATTCTTGATCCTATCATGCAAAGTCTTTTAGACTCTTGTGCAGATAATCACTCAGAGTTCTTGCAAAAATGCCAACACCCACTGTGGCAGAACTCACAGTTTTTTATGCGCCTCCCTTTCAAATAGAATGAAGATATCAACCCGACAAAAGCTAGTCATTTAGGTATGAATCCTGAACATCTTGCTCTTGCTCAAAATGAGTGTTCTGAACTCCTACAACAGGGACTCATCAAGCCTTCTGATTCCCAGTGGGCTTGTGAAGCCTTTTATGTTAACAAACGAGCAGAGCAGAATAGAGGAAAACTTCGTTTGGTCATCAACTACCAATCCCTCAATATCTTTCTCCGAGATGACAAATTTCCTCTACCATCAAGAAAATCCCTTTTTGCTAGCCTATCGAAAGCCAATATCTATTCAAAATTTGATCTTAAATCGGGATTTTGGCAACTTGGAATTCACCCTGATGACAGATCCAAAACTGGATTCTGCATTCCAAATCAGCACTACCAATGGAAAGTCTTGTCATTCGGGCTCAAAACTGCCTCATCTCTTTTCCAAAAGGCTATGTGCCAGATTTTTAGTCCAATCCTGGACAGTGCTGCCATCTACATTGATGACATATTGCTCTACAGCCCTGATGAGCAATCCCATGCTAAACTTCTCCATAAATTCATCCAAATTGTTCAAAAGCACGGAATCATGTTGTCTCAGAAGAAGATGACCATTGCGCAGCAAAGAATTGAGTTTATTGGAATGAACCTTGACCAAGGAACATATCAGCCAGGTCCACATATTGCAAAGGAATTACTCAAATTCCCAGAAAAGGAACTTACAGTTAAACAGGTTCAAATATTTCTTGGTATAGTCAATTATATCCGAGATTTTGTTCCTCAACTGTCTAAGCTCCTTATACCTCTTAAAAAAATGCTGAAAAAAGAGGCCCCTCCTTGGGGAAAGGACCAGACTGAAGCACTTGCCAAACTCAAGGAGATTATGCAAGATCTACCTTCTCTTCAGATCCCTTCAACAAGGAAAAGAATTCTCTAGATAGACGCCAGTGATGAATACTGGGCGGCTGTACTATTTGAAGAGATTGATGCAAGCGATATGTTTGTGGATACCAAAGTGGTAAGTTCTCTCCAGCCGAAACCCATTACCACTCCACATTCAAAGAAATATTGGCAGTCAAGAATGGAATTAAAAAGTTCGAATTCCATCTTATTGGCCATTATTTCTTAGTGGAAATGGATATGGCTTCTTTTCCTCAAATGGTAAAATTCAAACAGAAGCAAATCCCTCACCCACAGCTCTTAAGGTGGGCATAATGGTTTTCGAAATATTATTTTGAAACCAAACACATTGCAGGAAAGAAAAATGTCCTTGCTGATTTTGTTTCCAAACCTAAGGCCCCTTTGGAAATCAATATGTATGTAAAAAGAAACCACCGTGGTGAAACATACAGGGTCCAACACATGCAGGGTCCCAGAATTGAATATCCTCCAGAAATACGAGCTACTATCGAGAAAAACATGTTGTTAGAAAAACTCCATGATTTCCTCCAATCCAGCGAATATAGCATATTCGCTAATTATGGAGGACTGCTCCTGAAACCTGATGGACTCCATCCGGACTACCCATTCATCCATCCACTCACCTGGAATCCAGAACAGGAATTTCTTGAAAGATTAAAATGGATGTTTTGGTACTTATTTAACCTGTACACTATAGCTATTCAGTTTCCCACTGAGCAAATTTGGCAAGCTCTCACACAAACACTCAGAGCACAAGATCACAGACGTCACAGGTTAAAACATTTGTTTTCATTGTTAAATTGGTTTATGCCCCTTGGCGCCTGACGTGCTATTTTTGGCATCGAAAATAGACAGGGACGACCAGAACCTAAAAGACACACCATTATTCTTTTCCATCGTCCATGGATATTTATCCACCTGACAAGAGATCATGGGCGAAGACCATCAAACATAGGAACAAGTTCCTATAGACCTCAGCTTCATCTACAAGTGCATTATGTGTATGGAACATTTCCAAGATGCATCACCTCTGACCCACAGTCTTACAGAGAACTCCAGAGAGTTTTGTGTCAAGCAAATCGGAAAATCCCCCTAGAAGTTTGGCCATCACACTCAAATAATGTTTCATGGGATGCCAATAATGCCAAAGAATCAATTCAAGAAGCTTTGGAATTCTACCGACTCGGACATCCTGAAGAATTTCCATCATCATCAGACACTCAACCGGACCCAACCAGCACCATTTTTCAAGACTCTCAAGACCCATGGGCTGCTTACGGACCATCTCTGACCCATTCCATGCAAGTTCCTCAAGGCTACCTCACCTAGTAGAAGAAGAGATCGAAGCTCTAATCAGAGACTTCAAAAGACAGAAGGATGGCCCCGCCTTCTATCTAGGCGAATCCTCATCCACACAAGTGGAAGAAGCTGATCTCTCTCTCTCTCTCTCTCTCTCTCTCTCTCTCACAAATCGACAAAGATTTGCAAGCCTATCGAGATCCGCAAAATTGACCTCAGCCAATAATACCGCGTGAAGACACTCCACCACTAGACTCCCCAGCACATCTTTCCTATTGGGAAATAATCCTAAGCACCAGTACTCCCACTCATCAAATAAGTCAGACAAGACAAAATGAACTCGAAGACTCGGATGACTCTCACGACAACACTGAAGAACCCATCAACCGAGACTATAGGGACTAGTCTAAGAAGGACATATGTGTAAATACAGTTGTAAGTGTGTTTTCGACCGACATCACGGATCGAGTACTGTAGCGTACTGTAGCACTGTACTGTAGCAGTCACGGATTGTACTTCGAGTATACTGTTTTGCACTGTGTAAACAGTAAAAGTACTGTAGAAGTACTATAGAAGCACTGTAGCACTGTAGCAACAATGACTTATAATCGTCTATAAAGACGAGGTGTGTTGCGTGAAGAATAAGACCAGGAGATCCAAGTTTGTGAGAATCCTCTCTGAAATCACGTTTCCCTAAACACTTTCCTTTCTTCTTCAGAGCCTGGTAAAAGCCTCTAGGAGATGCAGTTTCATCTGGTTCTAACGTAGGGCTAAAAGTTCTTTGTTTCCGCTGGCTAAAGTCCTGTTCAGTTCCCTAAAAGGCAGGCCCTTGAGGCTTAAGCGCGGAAGCTCGCCGTGTGGGTAGCATACCTGGGAAGAACATGGAGACAGCCTATTGGAAATACAGTTTACGGGCATTACTCGCAAACTAAAACGCACTCTTTGAGTGTACATGCCTTAGGCACCTTCTGATTACAGAGGGTGAGGCTACTTGTCAAAACCAAGCTTGCTTCGTTTTCTGTATATTAGTGGACCTTATCCTAATGATTAACATTTTCAGGATTATTCCATGTTTAGCCATGTGATTCATTTTGGCGTGCCATCGAGATGATCACCTAAGTAGGAGCAATTGACGATGAATGTCTCCTCACTCCTTTTGTTGAAGGGGTTAGGTTAGAGGAGTTAGGGATAACCAACCCCCAACCTTATTCAACTCATGTTTAAAAGTGCTTATGGTGCGTCTTATTGTAATCACGTCACTTGATGTTGGAGATTATGTTTGAAGGTATGTTGAGTATGGTTGTTCGTGTTGATATGTAAATGACTTTTAGTGATATATGAAGTAAATGATTATGTCACATGCTACTTAGTTTGCCTATTTAACTACCAAGTAATGTACGGGGATTACTTCTGCTTGATGATAAAGTTGACAATGGGTCCTAGGATAATATTGTCGCAAGTGATGGCCATGTGGGGGTTTGTCATGTGCCTAATGGATCGGGGCGTGATGAATCCAGTTGTGGCGAGCCCTCGAACTTAATTAAAATAATTAAGTTTGTTTTATCTATTAATTGGTGTTCAGGGCGTCACACTATTACTTGCGAATTGTTGATGTCGACTTTTGAATCTGTTTACCAAGAAAATTCCAGGTTTATATTTTACAAAGAAGACACCATCTATTCATGTGAGAAGAAACTTTTATCAAAATGGAAAAAGAAAATTCTTAGATAGAATAATTCTATATTGATTATATTTGGAAGAACTCATGTTCGGTTTGAAAAATACATGAATTTATTGATGCTTGACAAGATTGAAAAATTATACTTTCCTCTAAAAAATTATTACCTGATTTTGACGATTTTAATTGATGGGTTTGTAGAATTTCCAAGCACTTTCATGAAACTTCATTAACCTGGCTATATATAGCCATGGAGGGAAGGGGAGAAGGGCATGTCCTCCTCCCCAATTTTGCTTCATATATGCTATATAGATGTACTGAGTTGCCTCCATATATATATATATATATATATATATATATATATATATATATATATATATAAGTCTCTACTATATAGAAATTAGGGCAAGCATCACACAAAAAAAAAACTCCCTTAGACTATGCCTACTATAATGCAAGCAATTCTTTTTTTCTTGTCACTAAAAAGTCTAAATTTTCCCATTGTAACACAAAGACCCCCAACTTTTTTTTTGTGTCACAAAAAAATAAAACTTATACATGTATAACATTTATAACTTCTATTTCAGTTCCATCATGATAAATTTATTATACTGATATAAGTTTGGTGTTTTTCATGACAAAAAAAGTATATGATATTTTTGTCACAATGGGTAAATTTGGAATTTCAAGTGACAAAAAAAAGTTTGCATAGTTAATAAAATTTAAAGTTTTTTATGATATTAACCCTAGAAATTAATCACATCTTTAACTTCGTCCTCAAACTTTTCTTTTACAAAAAATTCTATCAAAATCAGTGTCACTTTGCTTAAGGTAAATTGTAACATGTCGACTTCAACGGCAAGGTTGTAAACCCACGACATAGTCTCATCTTATCTTAAATGTATTGACAATTCTATTGTATTAACTATTTCTTCAAATTATTCTTCACGTAAGAAATTGTGACTTTAAACTAACACTATAAATAAGCCTTGGATGCAAAATTTATGTTGTTTAGGGGTACTTTTTAAAAGAATTAACATATGTACAAAGCCAACTTAAAGGAATTGAATATTTTAGTGAAACATTTCTAGATAAATATTTTTTTTTAGAATTTTGCATAATCATGACCAATATTCATCAAGAACAAATGCACTCTCTACAGTGTACCTTTATTCAAAATTCTCATTAACAAAAAGGAAATTGACTCCATTCTAAATCTTGGCTCTATCAAGGCCGCATCAAGAGACCAGCCAAAAGTTGCATCGATAAGGCTTTGATTCTTTCCTGGTGAGCCCCACTCCTTTTTTATTTTGGTGACTTTGAAGTGACCTAATAATACCAAATTTATTGACACGCTATAAGATTCTCAGCAAATATGGTGAAGGAATTATAAAATTCAACTCTTTTGCTTCAACAACTTCTGGAAAATTTCCTTCCATGAAAAGAAGTCCATGATATTTGTGTCAAAATGAGTAATTTTAGGATAAATTTTGGAGTATTTGCGTCAGAGTAATTATAGTTTGAGTTTTTTTTTATGTTATTAATCCTAGAAATTAATCACATCTTTAACTTCACACTCAAACTTTTTTCATTGAAAAAAATTCTATCAAAAGTAGCTCACTTTGCTTAAAGTAAATTGTAACATGTATTATTTGACAAGCAAGATTGTCAAAACCGATGAAATAATCTCATCTTAGCTCACATGTATTGATAATTCTATTGTATTATCTCTTTCTCCGTACGTACTATTTTTCCTATAAGAAATTGTGACTTTTAATTAACATTATATAAGCCTTGGCATGCAAAGTTTATTCCCATGGATTTTACTTGATTCGACATCTGGATCAATTATTAAGATGACTATCGTCATCTTACAAAAAAGAAGACACATTAACACCATAATATCTCTGAACATGTGAAATAAGTTGCTTATCTAAGACAAAAAATTCTCCAGGGATATGGAACAATGTCGTAGAACGGCAAAATGTATAGTGTTGTCAACTTAGATGTGTCCTTCCGAGAAAAAAATGGTAATGATGTTGGGGACTTACTCGCTCCCGTAACGTTCTTGTCTTGATGGCTTTGTTGTTTTATTAGTTGACATGGGCTTTTCAATAGATGATCTCAAGTTTTCATAATTTAGATCTATCTCATTCCCTATTACTAGATGTACATCCAATCCTTGTTGATCCTCCACCACACGTCCAGATCGAAATTTCATCGCTGACAGGCTGATAGGGGCATGATTTCTCCTCTCAATTCCACGCCCATGTGCCTTTTGTCCTTGGTCTTTCTGGGTATGGTGCAATGGAGAGGTACTTGTACGGCCCGGAATGGACAACCGTGTCCTGCTTCGTCTTGCAGCAAGTTTCGCAAGAAAAGCATTCCCCGTCAACGACGTAAGGACGATCTGGAAGACTATGGTGAAAATAATTGAAGAAGAACATTGTCAAGTCTATCTTTAGAAAAAGTGATAGCTTAAATTCCGGCATCTTCGAAGGGTCGTTGCTCCTCCCTTCAGTGTTGTTCATTGACAGATTCCACCTTCGGTTACGAGGGTTATTACGTTTTGGTAAATTAGTGGTCTTTATGAAGTGCTCAAGACCTGTCGCTTCTCCTTTATGTTGCGAATGAGCATATACTCCCACGACATGTCTTCCAAAATATATGAACTGAGTGGGCATTCATAAGCTGTAAAATAGAAATTTATTTAAAAAATCCTAAAACTATTGCTTTTTTTCCCGAGCCATTTTATTCATGAGTAATACCTATTGTACAACATCAACATTTACAAGATTCGTGAATTTGCGTCCGTCCATCTGTGCTAATGTAGCACCCGAGGAAGCTCACAACGTATGGTCTTCTGTAAGTTGGAGTGAATTTGCCTCAAGGATTAGAATTGATTGGCAGTATTTTTTTGTAGCATTAGATCATTAACCTCAAAATGCCTGGAGCGAACTTTCTGATTAAAGGACTTGGCCACTCTCAATGAAGGGATTTTCACTTCTACCAGCATGACTATCATGCCATACACTAAAGAAACAGGGGTTGCACCCAGTAGAAATCCAGATTGTTGCACCCAGCACACGTCCAGACTAAGGTTCTCCACATTATCAGTATAAGGGAGCCTTTTATGCCACTAGCAGTAATTATCAACCGTTTTTGCCAGAATCTTTCTGAGGTTCTTATTTGCCACTTCGATAGCACCGTTCATTTAGGGGCGATAAGGAGTTTAATTCAGGTGGCCAATCTTAAAACTCTTTAAACAGATTATAGGTGAACTTCTTGTTCAAATTTGACTCATTATTAGTGACGATAGACTCAAACACACTACTGCAAGCAATTATATGGCGACAAACGAGCTTCATGATGTTTCATGCATTGATAGTTGCATAGAAAGCTGCCTCTATCCTTTTGGTGAAGTAATTGATGGTCACAAGGATGAAACTATAACCATTCAATGCTTTCGGATTAACTGGGCCAAACACATTGATGCCCCACATTGAAAAAAGGTCATGGTTCCAACAATTAATGTAGCTCATTTGGAGGGACATTTATCTTATCTCCATGAACCTAACAACGTTAGCAACATTGGATAGATCAGATGCAATTACTTTCTAAGGTCAAACAGAAATAACCTAACCTCATAATTTTCTTAGCCTATATATGACTATTCATGTGAGGATGCACAATTTTTCGTGTATTTCTTACATTAGTTGAGTGGCTTCATTAGCATTTATTCACCTTAGCATGACCAAGTCAAAGGATTGCCTATACAATGTATCTCCATTGACGAATAACTTAGAAGCAAGCTCCATAAGGTGTTTCCTGTCGGATGACTGCGAACTTTAGGAAGCTCTCGCTTTTGATTATAAGTTATGATGTCAGGTAACCCGGTTTTAAGAAGAATTTTAATCTTCAAAGGCTCAACTTCTAACACATCCTTGGTTTAGAGCATGGATGATAACATTGTGAGCCCATCCGCAAATTGATTGGGAGACCTTGAGAAATATTCAGAGGCTATTTAATCAAACTCCTCTACAAAATGCTCCAGGCAATCTGATAAGCGACTATCTATGGCATTCCGGTTCTCCATTTTCCAACAATCTCGAGGATAATAAGCAGAGAGTCTCCAAAAACCTTCAGTTTGTTCTCTGTAAGTTCTTGAATGCCTTAACAATTTCCCGCGTTGCCTCTTTTGACCTCTTTTCTCTACATCGCTCATCTTAGTGATGATTTTGCTCATCCGACCTAGTTTGGAGCGTGAGAGTCAAGCTACTGACTTATTTGTGCTTGACTTGTCAATCATTCGGACTCGGCTCATTTCCTTTCCGAATTAGAATAACTGATTGAATCGAGCTTGAGCTAGAAGGTAGCTGTATATCTATCATTGCGGAAAAGATCCAGAATTACTTCCACGCCCCGCATCCCATCTTTATTGATAGCAGTGATAAAAGCAGAACAGACTCAACAATAGTGCGCCCCAAAATTCTAGTTCAAGCTTGAGTTTGGGCTTCATTGGTAATCAATATATATGGACTAACCGAGTTAACCTTAATGAAAATTTAGTCAAGTTGAGCTTGAACCAAAGAAGACAAGTCCAAATCGAGTTTAGCATCGAGCCACACATTCGATTGGGTTCATATTTAAGTAATGAATTCTGGTCAGGTCACTTCTCTCGAAGGCCACATATTATGCAGAATGCATTAACAAAAGAACAAATGATTGATAAAATATTTCGTTTTGGTGTAGGACGAGCAAAAAAAACTTGTTTCTCATAGTTCACAAGCAACTTATTCTTATGATACCTGAAAGTCAAGCTGCAAATGACCATCCTAGCAATGATAAAACAGCATCAACAAGTGCAACGAAGGACACAGCAGCTGGTCAAGACATTCTCTCCCAAAGTCCTGCCTTATCAGTAAGAAAGTGCTTCTTGGAGGATTGCTATAAAAGGATACCTGCCTCATACCTGTCCCAAATAACCTCGGCACCAGAGACCTTGAGGTCGGACGGAGCTTCTTCCACATTGAGAGCCTTCACTCTTCCATCTTCCACATAAGCTGACCATCTATACCGGAGCAGCCATTTTAGGAAAAAAGTAAATCCAATGACAAAATGATCATTTACTTAGCCATTTCATCCATAAAGTTATAGTCCAAAGGTAAAAATGACAGACTGAACAAGATTCAACAAGGACGTTTGATGTCCAATATTAACTTATTAGGGTATACCTTTCAGAGCAAAGTCCAAGCAAAGCTGCTGAGAGATCTTTGGTCAATTCCAAGCTCTTATGGAAGCTAGCATCAAAATCCCCATAGAACTCGATCTATTATGTTTAGGGTAAACAAGCACAACTTAATCTTGGAGCATTCTCTCACTTTAGAATGTGGGGAGAGACGAGAGGTATTCACAAACAAAGTACAAATCAGGCTTTTCTTGTGATAGTAAATACATGAACTGCATTCCATCACCATGTCATACACAAACTATTATAGAAGAAGCTTCTTGCCCAAGGAAACTTATGTAGTAGTACACTTTCTTTGATGATTGTGCTAATAACAAAACTGAAGTCTCCTAGCTGCTCTGCTACCAGTTCACCTCTCATTGTGATCGCTGCAAGTCCTAATGATGCGCATTCCCAGTTTTGCAAAAGGAATGTTGTGACAAAAAGGAGAATTATATTCTTGAAGGGGGGAAAAATAGAAAGTAACCTCATATTGTGATGTTCTACAAGTTGCAGGGGGAAATGTGAAGCAGTACCAGAATACTTCACAATAATCAACAAATTTTTCCTCAAAAAATGATCAAAAAGATGAGGCAACAAACTCAATTCCCAACTCAAACATTCCAAAACTGTTCATAATTCATTTGAGAGAGAGAACTGCCGAGAGGACATTTAGATGAAAGACAATATGTAAGCCATACTCAATAGTTCATCTCTAGAAGCAAATAATCGGGTTTCAAAATTAATAACTTACAGCATCTTTGGCTTTGAGATTTTCAGCCCAGCCGTTCATGGTGTAGGGGTCATTAACAGCCACACAAATCACAGAGTCTATGCCTTTAGCCTTAAACTTATCAGTATTATTCTTGTAGCTAGGCACATGCTGCTGTGAACAAACTCCAGTGTATGTACCCTGGTAGACGTCAAATATGAAAACTTGAATAGAAAGCAACAAGAGAAAGAAAGAAGAAAAAACAGCAAGCATTCTTCAATATAGACATGCTATTCTTTATTATTTGACTTGCAGCAGCTTCAGCTTCAATATGTCAAATTTCTTACATTTAATTTGTCTCAGTTTCAGAGGTTCAAATGGCAAGACAATGCACATCGTGGACTATAACTGGATAAGGCATTCCGAGAAAACACATGCAACACCATTGACAAGAGACTGCCATAAACAGTTTTAAGCTCATATATGGTTCTCTTGTCAAGCGTGGCTTTAGATGCATGATGAACTCAGCATCAAGGACTTAGGTACAAATTAAAAAATATATATATAGATATATATATATATATATAGAAAAAGCTAGGAATGCTGTAAGAGGTAAGATGGAAGATTAATTATGCCATCACATCAAACTGCATTATCAACAGACAACAACAAAGTCTTCTAAATAGAAAAAAATTGCCGTGCAATTAAGTTTATTCAAGGTGACTTATCCTTTTAATTTCTTGCTTCTTTATTTATATTTTCCTTTATTTGCTTCAGATTGACTTTTATTCAGTATTAAACAACTCTATATCAAAAAGTACGTGACTTATAACATCAAAACTTATCTATAATTGTCTAAAGTCCAAATATTCTTTCTTTTTTCTTTGATTTTGGTGGGAAGTCTTAACAGTTAGTAAAAGTCAACTCAATGTTTAAATCTTCCTCAATAATGCAGCCAGGATCATGAAGTAAGTGAACCACAGAACCTAAACATGGTGGACTAGCAAGCGATCACATATTATGGACTGTAAAGCCTTTGATGTTTCTTCTAGGAACCCAGCACCTATTCTTTCTAAAAGTACCAACAATCTTTGGAGAAAGGGACAAGCATTGAACATTGAATTTCAAATACAATGTCATTCATTAGGCTATAATTCAGATTTCTATATCGCCCTTAAGCTTTAAAGAAATAAGAATTTTGCAGCGCTCAAAGCTTTTCAATTTTTGCTATCTAATATGGAATAATTTCTGTTGCAACACAGACCAGGAATAACTCCAGAAATCAAAGAGCATAACATGACTCTCTCATGGTAAAGTCTAGGTACATATCTACTGATCTATTCAAGCCTCCGCGCAACGACACCAACCGAGTACGCAAAGGCAAGCCATTTCTAAAACAACTGAGATGATTTCCGATCAGACAATTCCAATACATCTATTCTGTTGTATTCAACTATTTCAGATGTCTGAAAGAAAGAGCAATCTTGACCGCTAATGTAGTACTAAATAAGGAAGACAATGCCTACCGAATCACCCTCATGAATCAACTGGCCTATGAACAGAAGGCCTCAATCAACTTCGCACAAAATTACAAAGATAAGAGTTCGGAGAATTCGCTCACCAGGAGACCGAAAATCAAAACCTTCTTGCCCTGAAATCCCCACATCCAAATAAAGCCCAGGCAAAGTAAATCAGCAAATTCAGTCGCTAAACTTCCACTTTATAATGAAGCTATCGTGAGAAACCGAGGACCGCCTTGAAGATGCGCTATAAAACAGTAGATGACAATGCATTCCTGCAGTTAACTTAGAAAGCATCCATAAAGAGCAAGAAAGAGAGCATAAGCTAGGAACAGAGCAGATGCAACTTAATGAACCCAGTGGGAATCGTGCAAGCTAACTCAATTGTTACTTTTGAGCACTACAAACAGCAATGTGCTTCTTATCCAATCATGATTGATGAAACTACCAGAAGGATGCCCCGGGATTGCTGATTAGTGATTAATGTCAACTAATAAAAGAGCTCTATGGTTTGGAAAACAGGTGATCTGCTGCTCCTTCGATCATATATGGAAGTTCCTAGTGAATCAACTGTCAGTTACATATATAACTTCTACCAAATTCAGATTATCTTGTTCCGTTACAGTTGGTTAACTGCACAGATTCCACAAGCAACATAGGGTATTTGATTCTCGCATTTGCAAAGCAGTACAACTAAGAACCACCGGGACAATCTGCAAGAAGCAAATTCATGACGATATACCTTCCACCAACCAGGAGTATCAGTATCCGGTGGGAAAACA
This sequence comes from Melaleuca alternifolia, assembly GCA_019926035.1. Taxonomy (NCBI): domain Eukaryota; kingdom Viridiplantae; phylum Streptophyta; class Magnoliopsida; order Myrtales; family Myrtaceae; genus Melaleuca; species Melaleuca alternifolia. The sequence continues at coordinate 52,216 of JAGKPW010000275.1, forward strand.
AGCGAAACATGAATGTCATCGACAATAATCTCTTGTTGCAGTGCTTCTGCTAATCCTCGAAGCCCAAATTTGCTTGCGCAGTAAGCAGTGTGACCACAGATCCTCACGTACAGCAATCACCAATCACCAATCACCAATTCCATTCAAAACATAGACACAATGCAAAACTAGAATGCTCTCACGTTGGGCTATAACAGGAACTACCTGACCGGCCTGAGAGGACATGAGGGCAATTGAAGCGGGCCTACGATCGGTCCTAGCTTTCATCGCCGTCAAGAATGCCTTGATCATGTTGAAGCTGCCGATCAGATTGACGTCAATCGTGAACCTGACCTCGTCCAACTCCTGCTTGGCCAGCTCCTCAGGAAGGAACACCCCTTGGTTCACCACCAACACGTCTACCGGCGCGGCCTCCTCCGCGGCGCGTCTCAATGAGTTGAAGTCGCGGACGTCGGCGGAGAAGGTGGCGACGTCGATCCCGGTGGCGAGCCGAATGGCTTGCTTGACCTCCTCCAGCTTGGCCTGGGACCGGGTCAGGATCGAGACGCTGGCGTCCTCGGCGGCGGCGCCGTGGGCGAGGGTGATGCCGCTGGAGCCGCCGGTGATAAAAACGTGGCGGTTCTTGAGGGGGATCTTGACGGGGCGGGGGCGGACGATGAGGGAGAGGAGGAGGAGGAGGAGGAGGAGGAGGGAGAGAGGAGAGGAGAGAAAGCACCGCCATCGTGGAGGGCTTCGGAGCTCGAGCTCGGCGATGGTGGGGGAGGAGGCGATGCGGACGGTACGGACGGCGGGGATGTAATCGGAGGTGGTGGGGATCGGTTGGGCGATTCACTGTTCGATGAGATCGAGAGCGTTGACTGAGGAGTCAACCAATCCTGAGATCGAGAGGATGAATTTGGCCGGCAAGGGGACCCCCACCACTTTTGGTTTCTATCCGACGGTTCTCATTCTCTCTCTCTGCACAGGTGGAGAGAAAACAGTAAGATATTTGACGTGATATTACCCGTTTGACGTCGAACAATAGACTTAATTATATAAAAAGATCGAACAACTTGTTAAGCGTAAAGAAAATCATTATTTCCAATGCATTGTCATTTTTATGTTATGTATAATTAAGATAACACACATATTTTCTTTATTAAATAGGATTGACTAGTGTCTGAAAAACATTTGTTCGAAATAAATATATAGATGAAATGATCATACTGACATGAACAAACACACGTACACATCTGCAGATGGAGGTTGATCCAAAACTACTATTCTACAAACAATTACAACACCCGTTAAAAGAGAGGAGCGTTGAGAGGTTAATAAATCTGCTATAAGCAAATTCTGCGATCAAGGAACAGACCTGTGTGTTTGGATTAGGCACACAACATGAGTTTCTCTTCTTGCCCGTACAATTATGTGTGCAAAGGATTCGCTATTTAGGCCACCCCACCCAGGTTTAACTCACATCTTACGTACATTAAAGTGAGCGAGATATTTTGTGAGGACTGCTTTATCTTCTTAACATCTCCAATGCCCAAGAAAGATTGTGATGATATTAGTCTTGGATTACTATGACAAATGGAAAGCTTCTTGTTTTATCTCTCAAGGAGCAATCATCGTGCAGTTCCATCTACAGCCAATACTCGAGCAACAAATCCTCTAGTTTTTGAATGAGACAATATCATTTATCGATGATATTGGTGGTCTAGATTGGTGGCATTGTTTGTCTATCGATAGTGATGGTTTTCACAATTTATCGATGACCATGATGATGGTGGGTTGCAACAATATCATTTGTGCAGCGATATCTTTGTTTGTTTTGGTTTCCACTTTCTAGGCCAGGGAGAAACAATGATTTTAATGATAAAGACAATGTGAGAATGACGTAGAAAATGCATGGACTCTACTATGATAATATAAAACGTGAATATATATCCATAATATTAGCAAGTTAACAACATCCATATATTCATGACATAAAACGTCATCTTTTAAAGAAAGCCTCACATTTAATAATGTTCGACAAGTTGAGGTACTTAATGAAGTATAAAAAATTCAAATACTTCATTGTACTATTGTTTGATTTTCACATCAAACTTCTTTTTGTTCAGCCAATAAATTTTTTTTTTGGGTGAGAAATACTGTGTAATCGACTTATTTTCTGACTGGGTCGTCTCTATCCTTTTCCTGTCACAAGTTACCACTTGCAATCATGACTATAAGTATCACCTTCAATATATTCTTGAATGGTAAAGCCTAACCTAATATGATTTGATTCTAATTTTATAGTTTTCTCGGCAAGTTTCCTACCATATGGGATTCTGGTTCCACCTTGTTTATGGTTAATCTATTACATCCAGGCGATCACCCAGTCATGATAATTGAGATCACTTTCTCACAGGTCACAGAGAAGCAAAGAATGCCCAATTTGTTGGCACCTACTTTCCCTGAAGGACCCTGGCAGGTATGTCGTCATTCTAGGTGGTTATTCCTCGAGATTATTCTTGCATTTGTAATGTGAAATATTCCTCACTAGCAAATATGATGTTTGCGTGTTGGTTCAAGCATTGCTTCTCATGTTATGTTCCTTTTTCTGTAGCCAAGAGCTTTTCAGTGCTGTTGAGCATGAAAGAAAGAGAAGGTCAAGGAAGAGATCTACTACTTCACCGACCAGTGTCACCAGTTTCCATGAAGATTTTGGCATTGGAGAAGTATTTTACATATGAGTCATTTTTCTTATGCTTTCGCAAGTGCAGGTAAGAGGCACATTAGATGAGTGTGTATTCATTTTGTTCCTTATAGCTCCTTCAGGATCTTTCGTCACAAGACGTCTCAGTTATTGATAAGCGTGTTGCAGCATTTAGCTGCTGTAGTGAGTAGGAATCATTATTTACTCAGAAGGGAGAGACAGATATCCACTAGTCTCGGTTCTTCCAGAATCTGTGTTTCTAGCTCTCTAGACAACTCCCCTAGGATGCAGCATTCACACCAGACAAAAATAGAAGGGCAAGAAGGTTTAATTATTGAATCTTCTACTAGCGCTATAACTTATGGAACTCCAATCTGTCTGCACATTCGTCCTCAATCCCCAATGTTCCCTCCTATTGCAAACATGGTTCCCAGCGCTGCAGTCAATGGAGGAACTTTTGGCAGCAGGTAGAAAGTTGAAAATTGAATCTTTTGAGAGTACTTTCTTCAGTGTCTCGCCTACCCTGATGAATTTATACCCTTTTTATTAGTAATCTATTCCTTTAGCTTATGCTGATTGATGACGTTGATAGATTTTTTCATAATCTTGATGAATAGCTGGATGATACATCACATAACGTATTTATCCGTAGATTGCCATCCTATCTGTGCTAGTGCTAACTGCAATCACTTGTGGGAAGGTCTCACATCTGTTAAATACCCATGGAAAATGTCCTCTGTGGTAGAATACTCTTGACATGATGGATTTTTAGAGCTGGGCCTTTGTTGATAAGTGGTTTTCAAAAGTGTTCTTATGATTGACGTTTAATTTACAGAGTTCTTCAAAGCCAGATATAAGATAACAGTCATCAGGGGCCACAAGCACCTAGTCCTCCTAAAATTTCCTCCTTCTCAGAGTCTTTAAAATCTAAGTTCTCTTCTGCAACAGTGACGTTAAAGTATTTTGCAACTTGATAATGTTGGAGAGTTACCTTGAGTCCTAGTAATTCTGTGAAGAGCCTAATCAATGATAATATGTGTTTTAGATACAAGGAGTCAATCTTAAAGGGCATTAGAGGGTTGAAGGAGAAGATACTTGCACGTAACAGCACAGTCAAGGAGCTGAGTAAGGGAGTTCAGCGTGAGATGAGTGCTGGAATTGCTGGTGTTGCCTGAATTATCGAGCGCCCAGATCTAACTCTAAGCGATCTGGAACATCTGCCTCTATCCCTAGTCATGTTGTGGTAACTTTGGATTTCTCCACCAGAGAAAAGAGTACTCTGGAGGATCTTCTGACTCAATCTTTTAGAGATGGTACTGAAATAGTGCACAAAGTAAGTCCAGATGCAGAATTACATGACATGGGCAATATCCCAGGTCAACTTGAAGTTATTCCAACCCAGGTAACAGGCACCTTCTTTCGGTGGTTTGACTATTTACTTAATTTTCTTCTGGAATCTATTTGAATGAGCTATTTGCATGCCATTGAAATGGCTATTCAGAATGCAGAGAGTCGAAAGTTCTTGTTTTTTCAAAAAGCCTGACTCTTCATGTTGAATCATGTGATAAATTGATAGAACATGACTGGCCTTGGTAGTATCGCAAGGGGAAAGAACCTGGCAAAACAAAAAGTGATGCAGCGCCACGTCACTTGGGCAATTTATTGCTCGTGCAAGCACGATGAATTGTTTTTTCTTATATTTCAGTAGGAGAGACATTAACACTGCTGTGTTGTGGGTTGGCCTTGAGCTATATCGAGTTTTCTAATGTGGCTCGTCCGAAGGCGTGTGAAGCAAGTGACGCACTGTTAGAAAACCAACTTCCTGATTGGTTTCCACGTCCTGCATCCACTGTTCATTTGAAGGAACCATCAGCTGATTGTTTAATATATGAAAGCATTCTTTCTATAAACTCGAGGGTACTGGGGAAGGATCATTGGATAATTCTCATATTTACTTATGTTTCTATTCACAAAATCGCTTGCACCTTCAAGAATTCTAAGATATTTCCATTTTCTCCCAAACAAATTTACTATGGACAGACCAAGATGCTGCGTATCTTTACCTAACAGGATCATATAGAGGTTCTTCTCCAAGCCCTGATACTCTGTTCTCTTTTATTGCAATGGTACAAGCATTACACTGGCACGTGAGGAAAGAAAACAAAATCACGATACCATTGTGCAAAAAAAGAGAGAAACTTGTGGAAGGCTTCCGAGGTTTAAACCTTAAGGAACTGCGATTGGGTAATGACACTTACATATGCGAGTTCAAAGAGAGAAAAAATAAGTGAAGGTTGTGATAACTCCAGTACCGGCAGATCTTTGCTTGGTCATTTTTATTGCCGAGCTTTTTTGTTAGCATATCGCTCCATTTTTGTTCTCTTTAAGTTCTTGATTGCTCTAAACATTTCCCTCTTGTTTCTACATCTCGCATCTCAATAATGATTCAGCTCATCTAAGTTGGGAGCACCAGAGACAAGCTACTGACCTGTCGATCTTGGCCTCATTTTCTTTTGGAAACTGATTGAGTCAAGCTTGAGCTAGAAAGTTGCCGCATGTCTATCATTTTGGACATTTTGGAGAAGATCCAGGAGTCCCATAGCAGGTCAGTTCAAGTTTTAATGCGCTATCAAAATTCTAGTTCGAGATTGAGATTGGACTTGTGAGAATCATAATTTATCAGCTAACCGAGATGAGCCTAATGAAAACTTGGTCTAGTTGAGCTCAAACTTGAAAGGGCACATGTTCGAATTCGAGTTTAGCCACACATTCAGTTGGGGTCGCGCTAAAGTAAAGAATTCTGGTGAACTTAAATTGGTTCGACTCCACCATTAACTACTCCCGTGATCTTCAGCTGCCAATTCTTACATCTAAATGACCAGTCTTTTACGCAGTGAAACAGAAAATGGTGGAGCTCACCACTTTCTCAACAAAGAACCATTGAGCCAGGCCGCTTCGGTCAAAGGCCATATATGACACAGAAGGCGTTAATCAAGGAACATTTACCTCTCGGATAGAGCGACGAGACGTTTTGAGACTAGTCAATCTAGATAAAAATTTTCATTTTGACGTAGGAGGAGCACAAAAATTTGTTTATCATTATCTACAATAAACTTATTCTTATGATTACCTGAGGGTTAAGCTGCAAGCGACCATCCTAGCCCCGATAAAACAGTATCAACGAACAGAAAGCCAAATTTAACTCATGCAAAAAAGGACACAGCAGCCAGTTACGACATGCTCTCTGAGTCGCACCTCATCAATAAGCAGGTGCTTCTTGGAAGATTGCAAAAATAAAAAATAAAAAAAAAAGGAAGCGTGCCTCTTATCTATCCCAGGATAAACTTGGCACCAGAAACCTTGAGGTCGGATGGAGCTTCTTCCACATTGAGAGCCATCACTTTCGTGTCTTCCGCATAAGCTGACCATCTACAGTTTAGCAGCCATTTTACGAAAAATATAAATCTAATGGAAAAATTGATCATTTAATTAGGCGTGGTCCAAAGGTAAAAAGGACAGACGGAAGGAAATTTAACAAGGATGTCCGATGCAAAGCTGCTGAGAGATCTTTAGTCAAGTCCAAGCTCTTAATGAAACTAGCATCAAATTTCCATAGAACTCGATCTATTATGTTCGTGATAAACAAGCACAAGTTCATGTCAGAGCCTTCTTTCGCTTAAAAATGTGGGGAGACAGATGGGAGATGTTCGCAAACAAGGTAAAAAATCAAGCTTTCGTTGGGGTGATAGACACAAAAACCGCATTCCCTCACCGTTTCATACACATACTATCATAAAATAAGTATCATTCGCATCTCTGGAAATGGATTGTTCTGCCCGAGGAAACTTTTGTGGTAGTAAACTTTCTTTAACGATGTTGCTGATAATCTAAGTATTCTAGCTGCTTACTGCCAATTCACCTCTGATTGTGATCACTGCACATCCTAACAATGTGCATTCCCAGTTTTGCAAAAGGAGTATTGTGACAAAAAAAGAGAATATATTTTCTTGGAAAAAAAAACCAAGAAAGTAAAACCTCATATTGATGTTCTACAAGTTGCCAAAAATATGGGGGGCTACCCTTAATTAATGAATTCTGGTTGACCCAACTTGACTCGACTTTACCCTCAACTACTCCCGCCAAATGAGATCTTAAGCTGCCAAATCTTTAAATCAAAGTGAAAAAAAAATGATTGAGCTTTGGCAATTTCTCTATATAGAACATGATCCATGGTATATGTTGCACCTAGAATTGTTGACGGAATGTGGACCCAACGATCATGCATTGTGGGCGAAAGAAAAGTGATCTTTTGAATTTTCTATAGATGCAAATTTTCTAGATGTTCTCTATGTAAATTGGTCGTTAAGGAATTCAATAAATTGGCTACTGTATGGGCCGTCAAGAGGCTAGGCTGGTCCGGGCCTTATGTTTTGTTAATTTTTTTTTGTTCAATTATTTCAAAGAAAGAATTATGGGCCAGTGTTGGACCCAAACGGGCCCAGGCCAAGCAAGTAATGGCCCGTGTTGGGCTCGGGCTAGCACGGCTAGTACCGAAACCTACTCTTAAGAGCATATGTGTATGAGTAGAAGTGTTAATATCGTTACCATAAACTCATCTTACTTATATTTTACTCGAGTCAAATGAGAGCCACATGCCCAGTCAGTAATACCATCATGTTCTTCTTTACTGCTTTGAAAGGTAAAACTTGTAGAAAAGGGTAGCGTGTGATGGCCGGTCACCTTCAAAACTTGGTGCGGTGGTTGGACTGGAAAATCTAGTGCATGGCTCCACTAGTGATGGAACTTCAGTTTGGGCCCACCTCTTTAATTTCTCGATTTGCTTGCAATTATTGCGTTGACTGACTTGGGCTCTCGGAGGACAAGGCAACTCCAAGTCTTTATATATTGTGCCTCCTCCACACGCACAGAAACCCAGGAATCCTCTCCCGATTTCTCTTTGTGTTCTTTCAAATTTCTCCTTGCCCGACATTATCAATGCTCTCAGCTCCATGAATATTTATCAAGTGTTGTTGCTCATTCTTGTTCTATTGCAAGCAATGACGAGTGATGCCAAGCCAAGTAATCAACAATCCATTGCTTCATCATGTGGTGATGTTCACAATATAAGTTATCCGTTTCAACTACAAAGTGATCGAAACGTATCCAATGACTCGCCGTACGAGCTGACTTGTGAAGATAATCGCACTTTCTTATACCTTGTTGGTAGTCGATTTTATGTGAAGTCTATCAATTATTCAGCCCACAAAATCTCATTGGTCGACGAGGGGCTTCAAAAGGGTAATTGCTCATCTCTCCCTCATCATTCATGGGTAAGGCTTGACTTACAGAGAGTTGTCAGTCAATACGACTCTTTCAGCTTTATCAACCTCAATGCATTGGTCATTGTGAACTGCTCAAAGCCAATTGATTCTCCATTCTACATTGATGCCACTCCATGCATCGAGGGTTTGTACTGTTCCCCCACGTCATCAAATTGGAGCTTGTATGCTTTGTTCAATCCAAGGGCATCGGATGTTAGGGATTTTTGCACCATTAGCACGTGGGCATGGACATCACAGCCTGGGCTTTATGATCGATTAGTTAATAGTAGCTCTTACAACTACGAGCAAATCCACGACATCATGGTCGATGGATTTTTTGGCTACTTTTCTATTTATTTACGACTGAAGAAAACTTTCAATTGCCACTGTGGGTCCTGGGTCTATTATCAGCTCGCTCACGTCGATGGTTACTCCGGTGGGATTTGCGGATGGGAGTACGACTACGGTGGTAAGCATTAGTTGGCAATGATAATTTACCGCAATTTTGCATGATTCTGTACATATTCTTCCACTTGCTACTTTCTCTTAAGCCTAGAAAGTGAACGAAATATTTAATATCCAAGAAAATTAGGAAAAGATATATATGTTTAGCATGCGTCAACATTAGTGTATTCAAAGGTTTCAGAACTTCGGATTTAATATTTGCAGATAAAAATAAATTAATTAATTAATTAACAAATGACGAGAAGTCATAGGAAACACACCCATCATTACGTACATACGCCTGTGCCTAGACTATAATTCCTTTCCCTAGAAGGGCAAGAACTCCCCATGAAATGAAAACTAAATAAAGATTATTGTGCGAGCAGCCACATGACTAGCTCTCTTTTATTTTATTTTTTGTTGGCGAAGGGTTCGGACTTTCTTATTTTCTTGATTACTTCCTTACTTAGTCACTTAGCTAATGATTTAGGAGACTCGTTTATAAGTATCTTAAAATATGTATTTATGTATTGATCGCGACGAACCATGCTTTTAATTAATAATAAAAATTACAATTTCTCTCTATTTATTGATTCCTAATAAAGCAAAATGACTTTTTTTTTTTCTATCTTTCTTATCTATGTGAAATGAATCTTATTATTTTCACTTATTTGTAAATGCACACATCCCACTTCTCATACTCTTTAAGACAAAAATTTCATACAACATAACTTGCCGCAATATTGTCTCCTCGTGAGTTTTTTTTTTTTTTGGTTTTTTCACATCATTCGAACCTTCCACAGGTGTCGGAATTGATATTGCAAATTGGATAGTTGATGATTTTATACTTCCACTAGGTAAGTTGTAAGAATTTTTTTTTCATTCATTAAAAAAGCATATTCTAACCTACAAAACTTTTCTCAGTGAATTTTTCTGTAGGAAAATTCGTAATTGGGGCACCATTTTTCACGATATTTGTAATCTACAAGTACAGAAGAAGGCACTTGGCAATGGACAAGAACATTGAAGAATTTTTGCAAGCTAACAACAATTTTATGCCTATAAGGTACTCTTACTCAAATATTAAGAAGATCACCAGAAATTTCAAGCACAAAATAGGTGAAGGGGGGTATGGCTCTGTGTACAAAGGAACACTCAGAAGCGGCAATGAGGTGGCCATCAAGATTTTGAAATCCAAAGCTCATGGCCAAGATTTTATTAGTGAAGTGATCACTATTGGAAGAATTCACCATGTTAATATAGTACAACTCATCGGTTTTTGCTTTGAAGGCACAAAGCAGGCCCTTGTGTATGATCTCATGTCAAATGGATCTTTGGATAAACACATTTTCACTAAAGAAGGTGATAAGCTTCTTGGTTACGGGAAAATTTACGAGATCGCTTTGGGTGTCGCGAGGGGCATTGAATACTTACATCGAGGGTGTGACATGCAAATACTACACTTTGATATCAAGCCTCACAACATTCTTTTAGACAAGAATTTCACTCCGAAAGTTTCTGACTTTGGGCTCGCGAAACTTTATCCCACTAATCACCAAATAGTCTCATTGACTGCTGCAAGAGGAACCTTGGGATATATGGCGCCTGAGTTATTCTACAAAGACATAGGTGGTGTATCCTATAAAGCAGATGTTTATAGCTTCGGGATGTTGCTCATGGAGATGGCAGGAAGAAGGAAGAATATAAATGCAAATGCAGAACGTTCGAGCCAAATTTATTTTCCACTGTGGGTGTACGACCAAGTTGATGAAGGAAAAAGTGTCGAAATGGGAGAGGTTGTAGAAGAGGATAGGAACGTAATAAAAAAGATGATAATTGTTGCATTTTGGTGTATACAATTAAACCCTAATCATCGGCCTTCAATGAGGAAAGTTCTAGAAATGCTCGAAGGAGATATTGGTAAACTTCAAATGCCTCCAAGACCGCTTATTTACCCACCAGATGAGACAACCAACAATGACAAATCTGAGCAAGAGTTAGAAACATTCTCAAGGTCATCAAGCACTCCAACAACTTTCACTGGTTTTCCTTTTGGAGATACTGATGACGTTTAGAGGACCATGCATGGTTTGATTGGAAAAGTTTTTTGTATGCCCACTATCTAGTATTGTCTTGGGAGGGACTTAAGCTAGTATAGTTGGATAGTAATTACTTTTGAGATTGTCATATTCTAGCTCTTAAGTTAATGTTATGCCTTCTAGCTCTTAAGTTAATGTTATGTTATTGTATTTCATATTGTTTTACTCTCTTGCATAAGACAATAAACAAATTGGTAAGAGAGCAAGAACAAAAATATTGGCGAAGGTGTGCCGACATTGAGAATGTCCTACCTCATTACATGATTTAGGGCAACACCAATTAGAAAGCAAATAATAACTTGCGGTCTTGCCACTTAACATACTATTACTTGTGAATTGTTGATTTTGACTTTTGAATCCGTTTGCCAAGAAAATTCCAGGTTTATATCTTACAAAGAAGACACCATCTGTCCATGTGAGAAGCAACTTTTATCAAAATGGAAAAATAAAATTCTTAGAGGAGTAATTCTATAATGATTATATTTGAACGAACTCATGTTCGGTTTGACAAATACATGAATTTATTGACAAGTGACAGATTAAAAATTTATACTTTCCTTCTTACCAAAAAAAAATTATACTTTCCTCTTGAAAATTATTACCTGCTTTTGACGATTTTAATTGATGGGTGTGTAGAATTTCGAAGCACTTCCATGAAACTTCATCAATATGTATATATTTACACTAGCCATGGAGGGAAGGGGAGAAGGGCAGGTCCTCCTCGCCAATTTTGCTTCACATATGCAATATAGATGATACAGAAAAGTAATCAATTATAAGTGAGTTGCCTCCCATAAATATAAGTCTCTACTGTATATAAATTAGGGCAAATATCACAAAATAAACTCCCCTAAACTATGCCTCTATAATGCAACCAATTTTTTTTCGTGTCACTAAAAAGTCTAAACTTGCCTATTGTAACACTAGTACCCTCAACTTTTGTATTTGTATCACAAAAAAAATGAAGCTTATATATGTGTAACATTTAAAACTTTTATTTCAGTTCCATTATGATAAATTTATTATATTGATATAAGTTTGGTGTTTTTTATGAAATTTTGTTTATATAAATATTTGTATCACAGTGGGTAAATTTAGAATTTTTAGTGACAAAAAAGTATAATTTGAAGCTTTTTTACCGTATAACCCTAGAAATTAATCACATCTTTAACTTCGCCCTCAAGCTTCTTTTTTTTCCCAAAAACTTCTATCAAAATCAGTGTCACTTTGCTTGAGGTAAATTGTAACATGTTGTATTTGACCTCAAGGTTGTAAATGCACGATATAGTCTCATCTTATCTTAAATGTATTGACAATTATATTGTATTATCTCTTTGTTCGCATTATTCTTCACGTAAATAATTATGACTTTTAATTAACACTACAAATAAGCCTCGCATGCAAAGTTTATGTTGTTTAGGGGTACCTTTTAAAAGAATTAACATATGGACGAAGCCAACTTAAAGGAAATGAACATTTTAGTGAAAATATTCAAGCTAATTTCTTTTTTAGAATTTTACACAGTCATGACCAATATTCATCAAGAACAAATACACTCTCTACCGTGTACCTTTGTTCAAAATTCTCATTAAAAAAAAGGAAATTGACTCCAACCGATATCTTGACTCTATCAAGGTCGCATCAAGAAACCAGCCAAAGTCGCATCAATAAAGCTTTGATTCTTTCCTGGTGAACCCTACCTTCTTTTGATTTTGGTGACCTTGAAGTGTTCTAATAATGCCAACCCTTTCAACGCACTGTAAGTTTCTCCGCAAAGATGGTGAGGGAACTATGAAATTCAATTCTTTTGCTCCAACAACTCATGGAGAATTTCTTTCCATGAAAATAAGTCTAATATTTGTGTCAAAACAAGTAAGTTTAAGATAAATTTTGGAGTATTTGCATCACAATGATTAAAGTTTGAGGTTTTTTTTTATGTTATTAATCCTAGAAATTAGTCACATCTTTAACTTCACACTCAAACTCTTTTTAAAATTTCTATAAAATTCTATCAAAATTAGCTCACTTTGCTTAAGGTAAATTGTAACATGTCATAATTGACGTCCAAGTGTAAAAACTGATGAAATAATTTCATCTTACCTTACATGTGTTGACAATTCTATTGTATTATCTCTTTCTTCGTACTATTCTTCCTATGAGAAATTGTGATAACGTTATATATAAGCCTTGCATGCAAAGTTTATGTCGTTTAGGTGTATCTCTAAAATGAATTAAATATGGACGAAGCCAACCTAAATGAATTGAATATTTTAGTAAAAAATATCTAGCTAAAAAACAAGTGTGAAAATTTTGCATAATCATGACCAAGATTTATCATTAGCAAAGTATTCTGTTGTCCCAAGACTAATTTAGGTTCCTACAAAGAACAAATACAATATATAAACAATTTTAAATTGAACGTGCAATTTTTTACTACTTAATAATCATAAATATGCACTTTATTCAGTGTACCTTTATTTAAAATTATCATTAAAAAAAGGAAATTGACTCCATATTCCGTCAAAGTTTCACTCCCCCTCGACCTAAATCTTGGCTCTGTCACGGTCACATCAAGAAAACAATCGAAAGTTGCATCAATGAGGCTGTGATCCTTTCTTGTTGAGCCCTACCCCCATTTGTTTTTGGTGACTTTGAAGTGTTCTAATAATGCCAAACCTTACACGCTATAACATTCTCTGCAAAGATGGGGAGGAAACCATGAAATTCAACTCTTTTGCTCCGACAATTTCTAGAGAATTTCCTTCCATAATAACAGAATACAATGGATAATTCTTTTGATTCTTGACACTTTTTGTTTCCTTTCAAACTGAATTTATGAATCCCTTAATCATCAAAATCCCTCGGTTCTTCATTCCCATGGATTTAAGTCGATGTAATGTCTGCATCAATTATCAAGATGGCTTTCTTGTCATCTTACAAAAAAAAAAAAGCACATTAACGCCATAAGTATCTCCAAACATGTGAAATGAGTTGCTTATATAAGAAAAAAAATCCTCCAGAAATATGGAACAACATCGTGGGATGGCAAAATGTATGGTGTTGTCAACTTCGATGTGTCCTTGCGAGAAAGAAATGGTAATGGGTCTTAGTTGCCGCTCCCGTAATTTTCTCATCTTGATGACTTTGTTGTTTTATTAGTTGACATGGACTTTTCAATAGAAGATCCAAAATCTTCATAATTAGATCTATCTGATTTGCCATTATTACATATACATCCAATCCTTGTTGATCCTCCACCACACATCCAAACCGAAAATTCCATTGCCGACAGGCTGAGAGGGGGCATGATTTCTCCTCTCAATTCCATGCCCATGTGCCTTTTGTCGTTGGTCTCCCCTGGTGTGCTGCCATGGACATGTAACGCCCGGAATGGACGACCGGGTCCTGCTTCGTCTTGCAGCGAGTTTCGCATGAAAAGCCTTCCTTGTTAACGATGTAAGAACGATCCGGAAGGCTGTGGTGAAAATATTTGAAGTACATTGTCACATCTATCTTAAGTTCATTTAGGGGCGATAAGGAGTTTAATTCAGGTGTGGCAAAACTTAAACTCTTTAAACAGATTATGGCGAGCTTGTTGTTCAAATTTGACTCATTGTCAGTGATGATAGCTTCAGACACACCATAGCAAGCAATTATATCGCAACAGACAAGCTTCACGACGTTTCTTGCATTAACAGTTGCATAAAAAGCTGCCTCTATCAATTTGGTGAAGTAATTGATGGTCACAAGGATGAAACTATGACCATTCGATGCTTTTGGATTAATTGGGCCGAACACATCGATGCCCCACGTTGAAAAAAGGCCATGGTTCTAAATATTAATGTAGCTCATTTGGAGGCACATTTATCTTATTCTCATAAACCTAACAATGATGGCAACATCGAATATGTTGGATGCAATTACTTTCAAGGTCGAACAAAAGTAACCCCACCTCATGATTTTCTTAGCAAATATATGATTATTCATGTGAGGACCGTTTTTTCTTACATTTCTTCCATTTGTTGAGTGGCTTCATTTGCATTTACCCACCTTTGCGGGACCAAGTCAAAGGATTGCCTGTATGACGTATCTTCATTGACGAATAACTTAATTAGGAGCAAGTTTCATAAGATGTTTACTTGTCGGCTGGACTGCTAACTTCAGGGAACTCTTGATTTTGAATATTAAGTCATGATGTCATGGTAACATGGGTTTGCGTCCGGCTCTTCCACCACCACCATGCAGTAAGCCGGTTTCGCAAGAATTTCAATCTTCAAAGGCTCGACTTCTAACTCATCCTTGATTTAGAGCATGGATAATAACATTGTGAGCACATCCGCAAATTGATGGGAGACCTTGACAAATATTCAAAGGATATTTCATCAAACTGCTCTACAAAATGCTCCAGGCAATCTTGATAAAGGACCATCAATGGCATCTCCGGTCCTCCATTTTCCAACAATCTTGAGGATAATAAGCACAAAGTCTTCAAAAACTTTCGATTTGTTCTCTGTAAGTTATTGAATGCCTTAACAATTTCCCACGTTGCCTCTTTTGACCTCATTTGTCTACATCGCTCGTCTTAGTGATGATTTTGCTCATCTAAATTTGGAGCGAGAGAGTCAAGCTAACCACCTATTTGTGCTTGATTTGTTGATCATTCGGAACAGGCTCATTTCCTTTCTGAATTAGAATAACTGATTGATTCAAGCTTGAGCTAGAAAGTTGCTGCATATCTATAGTTGCGGAGAAGATCCAGAATTACTTCGACGTCCTGTATCCCATCTTTTTTAATTCAAAAGCAGAACAGATTCAACAATAGTGCGCTTCAAAATTCTAGTTCGAGCTTAAGGTTGGACTCACTAGGAATCAACATATATGGACTAACCGAGTTGAGCTTAATGAAAATTTAGTCGAGTTAAGCTCAAACCTCAGAAGACATGTTCAAATCGAGTTTAGCATCGAGCCACACATTCGACTGGGTTCATATTTAAGTAATGAATTCCGGTCAGGCCACTTCTGTCAAAGGCCACGAATTTCTCAGAATGCATTAACAAAAGAACAAATGACCTCTGGGATAGAACCACAAGGGTTGAAAAAGCAATGACAATTTTTCGTTTTGGTGTAGGACAAGCACAAAAAACTTGTTCTCATTGTTCACAATCAACTTATTGTTATGATACCTGAGAGTCAAGCTGCAAGTGACCATCCGAGCCCTGATAAAACAGCATCAACAAACAGACGACCTCATGCAACTTGTGCAACAAAGGACACAGCAGCTGCTCATGACATTCTCTCTCTGAGTCGCACCATATCAGTAAGAAAGTGCTTCTTGGAGGATTGCAAAAACAGGAAACCTGCCTCATATCTGTCCCAGGATAACCTCGGCACCAGAAACCTTGAAGTCGGATGGAGCTTCTTCCACATTGAGAGCCTTCACTTTCCCATCTTCCACATAAGCTGACCATCTATACCAGAGCAGCCATTTTAGGATAATCCAAGGACAAAATGACATTTAAATAGCCATTTCATCCATAAAATTACAGTTCAAAGGTAAAAATGACAAACTGATGGAGATTCAACAAGGATGTTTGATATCCGATATTAACTTATTAGGGCCCAGGGTATACCTTTCAGAGCGAAGCCCAAGCAAAGCTGCTGAGAGATCTTTGGTCAGGTCCAAGCTCTTATGGAAGCTAGCATAAAATCCCCATAGAACTCGATCTATTATGTTTAGGATAAACAAGCACAAGTTAATGTCAGAGCATTCTTTTACTTTAAAATGGGGGGAGAGACGAGAGGTGTTCACAGACAAGGTACAAATCAGGCTATTCTTGTGATGATAAATACATGAACCACATTCCATCATGTCATACACATAGTATCATAGAAGAAGCATCATATGCATCTCTAGAGATGGATAATTTTGCCCATAGAAACTTCTGCAGTAGTACACTTTCTTTAATGATTGTGCTAATATCAAAACTGAAGTATTCTAGCTGCTTTACCAGTTGACCTCTCATTGTGATCACTGCACGTCCTAACGATGTGCATTCCCAGTTTTGCAAAAGGAATGTTGTGAATAAAAAAGGAGAACTATTTTCCTTAAGAAAGTTTGGGGGGGGAGAGAACGTAACCTCGTATTGTGATGTTCTACAAGTTGCAGGAGGAAATGTGAGGCAGTACCAGAAATCTTCACAAAAATCAACAAATTTTTCCTCAAAAAATGATAAAAAAGATAGGCAAAAAACTCAATGCCCAACTCAAACATTCCAAAACCGTTCATAATTCATTTGAGAGAGAAAAGACTGCTGAGAGGATATTTTGATGAAAGAAAATATGTCAGCCAGACTCAATAGTTCATCTCTAGAAGCAAATAATTGGATTTCAAAATCAATAACTTAAAGCATCCTTGGCTTTGAGATTTTCAGCCCAGTCGTCCATGGTGTAGGGGTCATTAACAGCTACACAAATCACAGAGTCTATGCCTTTAGCCTTGAACTTATCAATATTATTCTTGTAGCTAGGCACATGCTGCTGTGAACAAACTCCTGTGTAGACACCCTGGGAAACGACAAATATGAACTTGAATAGAAAGCACCAAGATAGAGAGGAAAAAGAAAAACCAGCAAGCATTCTTCACTAGACTTGCTATTCTTTATTATTTGACTTACAGCAGCTTTAGCTTCAATATGTCAAATCTTCTAAAATTCAATGTGTCTCAGTTTCAGAGGTTCAAATGGCAAGACAATGCACATCATGGACTATAACCTGATTATTGCATTCCGAGAAAACACATGCAACACCATTGAAAAGAGACTGACATAGACAGTTTTAAGCTCATAAACAGTTCTCTTGACAAGCACCGCTTTAGATGCAAGACAATTTCAGCATCAAGGACTTGGGCACAAATTAATATATATAGTGTAGACAAAGCTAGGAATGCTGTAAGAGGTAAAATGGAAGATTAATTATGCCATCACATCAAACTGCATTATCAACAGACAACAAAAAAATTTTCTCAAAATATAAAAATTTGTTCAAGGTGACTCATGCTTTTAATTTCTTGCTTCTTCTTCTTACCTTTTTTTTTTTTTGCTTTTAGTGCTTCATATTGACTTCTATTTAGTATTGAACACCTCTACATCAAAAAGTACATGAATTATAACATCAAAGTCAGGTGAAATTTATCTACAATTGCCTAAAATCCAAATCTTTTTTCTAATTTTCTTTAATTTTGGTGGGAAGTCATAACAGTTAGTAAAAGTCAACTCGATGTTTAAATCTTCCTCAATAATGCAGCCAGGATCATGAAGTAAGTGAACCAGAGAACCTACTAGCATGCGATCACATATTATGGACTGTAAAGCCTTTTAAGTTTCTACTAGGAACGCAGCATCTATTATTTCTGAAAGTACAACAATCATCAGAGAATGAGACAAGCATCAAACATCAAATTTCAAATACGATATCATTTATTAGGCTCTTATTCTGGTTTCTATATCCCCCTTGAAGATTTTAAGAAACAAGAACTTTGCAGAGTTCAAAGCACAGAGTTCAATTATCACTATATAATATGCAATAATTTCTGCTGCACGACAGACCAGGAATAACTCCAGAAATCAAAGAGCATAACATGACTCTCTCATGGCAAAGTGTAGGTACATATCTACTGATCTATTCAAGCCTCCGCGCAACAACACCAACCGAGAACGCGAGAATGCGTAGGCAAGCCATTTCAAAAACAACTCAGTTGATTTCCAATCAGACAATTCCAACTCATTTCTTCTGTTGTATTCAACGATTTCAGTTGTCTGAAGAAAAAAGCAATCTTGACCTCTGACTTAGCACTAAATAAGGAAGACAACGCCTACCGCAATCACCCCCATGAATCAACTGGCCTATGAACAGAAGGCCTCAATCAACTTCGCACAAAATTACAAAGATAAGGAGTTCGGAGAATTCGCTCACCGGGAGACCAAAATTCACAACCTTCTTGCCCTGAGATCCCCACATCCAAATGAAGCCCGGGCAAAGTAAATCAGCAAATTCAGTCGCTAAACTTCCACTTTATAATGAAACTATCGCCAGAAATCGAGGACCCCCTTGAATATATCCTCGAGAGGGGTGGTGGCGAACTTGAAGGTCACGCCCTCGTCCCAGCTCCGAGCCTTCTGGAGGGAGACGCCCGGCGCGGCGGAGACCATGTCGCTGCCGCTCGCGATCGAAGCGTAGGTCCCGGCCGCCGCCGCCGACGCCGCCATCCTCAGGCCGCCGAGGACGGAGGAGCTCGAGCGCCTCGCGGTCAGCGACGCCATCGGCAGAGGTTCGCGGGGGACTCGCCTTCCGTCTATGGGTGGCGTGCCTGAGTGATGGGGGGCTGGTGTGGTTCCTTGTCGACCAGTCTTACTCAGTTTGAGGACGGAAGGAAGGAAAAAAGTCTTTTCGACCCATCGAATTTTTTCAAAAACAAAATAAAATCTAATAAGAAATAAGAGAATTTTCAAGTAAATTGAGACCCTGTTCCACGAAAAATAAATAATTTGATTTTTTTAATTAAACATAATTATGCATATCGCTTAAAATAATCAGATAACAAAAAATATATTTTTTATTGGTTTTTTAAAATTCATATTTAAATATTTTCTTAAGTAATGAAAATATTTTTGCATTTATATTTTTGTGGGCTATATAATCGATTACTTTTACGAAAATATTTTTTAAATAATTTATCTTTTATGAAATAAATGAAATCTAATAGTTGATGTTTTCTTTCTTGCCATAATTTTGTTTTTGCCCGGCCAAGCTCATATATTGCATTCAATTGTAAATATTGAAATTACAATAATTAGTTATATTCGAACATAAGATTGAAAATAGAAACATTTGTGGTTAATAGAGTCAACTCTTGAAATTTTGCCTTAGACGGGGAGGGGAACATTCTTGCCATAATTGAAGAGGTTTAAAATAAGAGCAACTTTGAGTGGAGCTAGGTTTGAACAATTCCAGCTTGACTCAATGATTATTCAAAATCCACTCATCTAGTTTTAAATTGAGTTGAGGTTCGAACTGCTTAATTATCTGTCGAGTTGAGCTTGAGCTTGCCAATGATCCGCTTGACAAACTCACGAGGCTCGTCAAATTTATGTTTTTTTTTCTCAAAAATTTAGTTAATTACAAAAATAGACCAAAATAGTTCAAAGTTACATTATACATCTATGTTATCCGTGCTTTTTGGGATCGAACATACTCTTTTAGTATTGAGCACAAGCTTGAGTTTCTTCAGTAATCAATTGTAATCAAGTCGAAGTCGAGTCATGTATTTGCATTTTCTATACAAATAAAGCTCAAGCGGGAATTTCATATTAGATCCACTTGAATCAAGTTTCAAGCACCGAATATAAAAAGGCGAATCAAGCTCAAGCTCAAGCTCGGCAATGTATCACGACGTTCAAGTTCACCTTCTCTAATTCTCTTGTTCTCCAACTTAAGCTAGTTAACTTTACTTTAGTTATTATCATACAAATATTTATTTATGTAAATTTCTGCATTCTTGATTTTCAAAAGTGTCTCTCTACTACCAAGGCTAATTAATTAGTATTCTTTTTAGTTAAGATCTCAAAGGTTTCTTATTATATATTTTTCTGTATCCTTCTGTAATTCATTATCAGCCTGCTGATCCTATCTCATGAGGATGAAGACAAGTATGCAACAATGGAAGATGCTTAGAGGTCCCTTCGCCTGGCGTGAAATTTGTGTTCGAAAAGTAGTTATCTCATTTTTTTCAGCTATGAAAATCACTTAGAAAAATTAGCCGATGGCAAGTCTTTTCATAGTTGACGAAAAACCTATACTTAAATTCAAAGAAATGACTATCTCTATTGATAATAAAAAAATAATTTTTCAAAATACGACTAGATCCTAACTTTTGGACTTAAGACGATACATTTGGACTTCGATCCCAAGACTAGACTAAGCGGAGGACCCTTGCGGCCGGGCTGAAACAAAAACACTCGAGGCTGGGCCTAGATCCCCTGATGCAAACATACTCGCTTATGCTCGAGAAAATGGAAAATAAGGTGATAGCAAATTCAACAATTTTCATCTTTTGCAGAAGTTCCAAATACATGTCCAGTCAGGTTAGCAACCAGTCAGTCAATCAATACTCAAGCATATCGTTGACTTCCCACTTGCATATGCAGAATGTTACATATCCAAATATGAATGATCATCAGTCGAAAATGATACCATCAATTACGAACATCTTGACTGATCCATATCTATAAAGTCCAAGTTCTTCTTTCCTGCAAGATCTACATAAGGACGGCATAGACTATTAACAAGCTAATTTCCAGGAAAACATAAATAATTCTAGATTATGTCATGATACGGTTCCAAGATTACGTCACATGATACGTCACATGACAATTAATTTTGGGATCGAAAAGGCATATTATATGGTCATCCTGCTACAAAAATGGCAACTTTCTCTCTACTAGCAATTCAAGACATACAAATTGAAACAATTGAGCATTTGAAAACATCTTTTTACAAATTCTCGTCATTTTCCAAAATCACAAGGGTATCCCCGGCAAAACGGAGATCAAATAAAAGCATCATAGTTAAAGTCATCGTCATAGAACAAAACTCAAAGCAACAGCAGCTACAGATGACAATACAACCTGGCATTGAGGAGGTCCGCTGCAGAACTTACGGGTCACTCCCTACTTTTGCGCATACCACTTTTCTATACTGCTATACCAGTTCCACTGGAAGAACAGACCAGCAAGACGGAGAATACCAGCACCAACCACCTCCATGAATGCCATGACGAACAATCTTTGAGGAGACAAACCAGCAGTCGCAATTGCTAGCAAGTGGCCCTCAAAGTTGCAGGGTACGCTAAAACTGCCAGGTTTAATCCCGTTAAATGTCTTCTCTGCAACTTGCTACGCTTTCATTGCACCAGAAGAACCAGCTATGATGCTTGTTAGCGGCGGTCTTCTCTTATTTTCTGCAGTGAGGAAGTGATGTATAAATATTTCCCATTAAAAAGAAAAAGGATGATTTAATTCAAAGAGCATAGGCAAGAAAAAGAACAATTTGCTGGCATTTCCTCAGCATTTGATTCTTGAAAGCACGCAAAGCACGGAAGCAAATGGACATAACACGGCCAGTCATACAAACAGAGATACATTGTAGAGTACTAATATATGGGCTAGCCCTGCTGTCATTGAAGCTGCGGGAGACACAATAACAAACTTTGGTAGCGAGAGATGGTGCCTATTCGAAGATGCCCTATAAAACAGTAGATGACAATGCATTCCTGCAGTTGACTTAGAGAGCATCCATAAAGAGCAAGAAAGAGAGCATAAGCTAGGAACAGAGCAGATGCAGCTTAATGAACCCATAGGGAATCGTGCAAGCTAACTCGATTGTTCTACACTTTTGAGCACTACAAACAGCACTGTGCTTCTTATCCAATCATGATTGATGAAACTACCAGAAGAGATGCCCCGGGATTGCTGAGTAGCAATTAATGTCAACTAATAAAAGATCTCTATGGTTTGGAAAACAGGTGATCTGCTGCTCCTTCGATCATATAGGGCAGTTCTTAGTGAATCAACTGTCGGTTACATATTTAAGTTCTACCAAATTCAGATTATCTTGTTCCGTTACAGTCGGCTAACTGCACAAGTTCCAAAAGCAACATAGGGTATTTGATCCTCACATTTGCAAAGCAGTACAACTAAGAACCACCGGGACAACCTGCAAGAAGCAAATTCATGACGATATACTGTGTAATCGACTTATTTTCTGACTGGGTCGTCTCTATCCTTTTCCTGTCACAGGTTACCACTTGCAATCATGAATATGAGTATCACCCTCAATGTATTCTTGAATGGTAAAGCCTAACCTAATATTATTTGATTCTAATATTACAGTTTTTCTCGGCAAGTTTCCTACCATATGGGATTCTGGTTCCACCTTTTTTTAAGGTGAATCTATTATATCCAGGCGATCACCCAGTCACAATAATTGAGATCACTTTCTCACAGGTCACAGAGAAGCAAAGAATGCCCAATTTATTGGCAGTAACTTTCCCTGAAGGACCCTGGTCGTCATTCTTGGTGGTTATTCCTCAGGATTATTCTTGCATTTGTAATTTGAAATATTCCTCACTAGCAAAAATGATGTTTGCGTGTTGGTTCAAGCACTGCTTCTCATGTTATGTTCCTTTTTCTGTAACCAATACCTTTTCAGTGCTGTTGAGCAGGAAAGAAAGAGAAGGTCAAGGAACAGATCTACTACTTCACCGACCAGTGTCACCAGTTTCCATGAAGATTTTGGCATTGGACAAGTATTTTACATATAAGAGTCATTTTTCTTATGCTTTCACGAGTGCAGGTAAGAGGCACATTAGATGAGTGTGTATTCAATTTCTTCCTTATAGCTCCTTTAGGATCTTTCGTCACAAGACGTCTCAGTTATTGATGAGCGTGTTCTGCAGCATTTAGCTGCTGCAGTGAGTAGGGCTCATTATTTACTCAGAAGGGAGAGACAGATATCCACTTGTCTCGGTTCTTCCAGAATCTGTGTTTCTAGCTCTCCAGACAACTCCCCTAGGATGCAGCATTCACACCAGACAAATACAGAAGGGCAAGAAGGTTTAACTATTGAATCTTCTAGTAGCGCTATAACTTCTGGAACTCCAATCTGTCTGCACATTCGTCCTCAATCCTCAATGTCCCCTCCTATTGCAAACATGGGTGCCAGCGCTGCAGTCAATGGAGGAACTTTGGCAGCAGGTAGAAAGTTGAAAATTGGATCTTTTTTAGAGTACTTTCTTTTGTGTCTTGCCTGCCCTGATGAATTTATACCCTTTCTATTACTGATCTATTCCTTTAGCTTATGCTGATTGATGGCGTTGACAGATTTTTTCACAATCTTGATGAATAGCTGGATGATACATCACATAACGTATTTATCATCCTATCTGTGCTAGTGCTAACTGTAATCACTTGTAGGAAGGCCTCACATTGTTAAATATCCATGAAAATGTCTTGTGTGGTAGAATACTCTCGACAGGATGGATTTTCAGGGCTGGGCCTTTGTTATTAAGTGGTTTTCAAAAATGTTCTTATGATTGACGTTTAATTTTATAGAGTTCTTCAAAGCTAGATATGAGATAACAGTCATCAGGGGCCACGAGAACCTAGTCCACCTGAAATTTCCTCCTTCTCAGAGTCTTTAAAATCTAAGTTCTCTTCTGCAACAGCGAGGTTAAAGCATTTTGCAACTTGATAATGTTGGAGATTTACCTTGAGTCATAGTAATTATGTAAAGAGCCTAATCTATGATATATATGTGTATTAGATACAAGGAGTCAATCTTAAAGGGCACTAGAGGGTTGAAGGAGAAGATATTTGCAAGTAACAGCACAGTCAAGGAGCTGAGTAAGGGAGTTCAGCGTGAGATGAGTACTGGAATTGTTGCCCGAATTATCGAGCGCCTAGACCTGTCTCTAAGCAATCTAGAACCTCTACCTCTATCCCTAGTCATGTTGTGGTAACTTCGGATTTCTCCACCAGGGAAAAGAGTACTCTGGAGGATCTTCTGACTCAATCTTTTAGAGATGGTACTGAAATAGTGCACAAAGTAAGTCCAGATGCAGAATCACATGACATGGGCAATATCCCAGGTCAACTTGAAGTTATTCCAACCCAGATAACAGGCACCTTCTTTCTGTAGTTTGACTATTTACTTAATTTTCTTCTGGAATCTATTAAATGAGCTATTTGCATGGCATTGAAATGGCTATTCAGAATGCAGTGGGTCGAAAGTTTTTTATTTTTTTTTCAAAAAGCCTGACTCTTCATGTTGAATTATGTGATAAATTGATAGAACGTGACTGGCCTTGGTAGTATCGCAAGGGGAAAGAACCTGGCAAAACAAAAAGTGATGCAGCGCCACCTCACTTGGGCAATTTATATTTGCTCATGGAAGCACGATGAATTGTTTGCTCTTATATTTCTGTAGGAGAGACATTAACACTGCTGTGTTGTGGGTTGGCCTTGAGCTATATCGAGTTTTCTAATGTGCCTCATCCGACGGCGTGTGAAGCAAGTGACGCTCTGTTAGAAAACCAACTTCCTTATCGGTTTCTGCGTCCTGCATCCACTGTTCATTTGAAGGAACCATCAGCTGATTGTTTAATATATGAAAGCATTCTTTCTATAAACTCGAGGGTATTGGAGAAGGATCATTGGATAATTCTCATATTACTTATGTTTCTATTCACAAAATAGCTTGCACCTTCAAGAATTCAAAGATATTTCCATTTTCTCCCAAACAAATTTACTATGGACAGACCAAGATGCAGCGTATCTTTACCTAACAGGATCATACAGAGGTTCTTCTCCAAGCCCTGATACTGTGTTCTCTTTTATTGCAATGGTACAAGCATTACAGGGGCACGTGAGGAAAGAAAACAAAATCACGATACCATTGTGCAAAAAAAGAGAAACTTGTGGAAGGCTTCCGAGGTTTAAACCTTAAGGAAATGCGATTGGGTAATGACACTTACATATGCGAGTTCAAAGAGAGAAAAATAAGTGAAGGTTGTGATAACTCCAGTACCGGCAGATCTTTGCTTGGTCATTTTTATTACTGAGATTTTTGGTTAGCATATCGTTGCATTTTTGTTCTCTTTAAGTTCATGATGCTGTAAACATTTTCCTCTTTTCTCTACATCTCGCCTCTCAGTAATGATTCAGCTCATCTAAGTTGGAAGCGCAAGAGCCAAGCTACTGACCTATCGAACTTGGCCTCATTTTCTTTTCGAATTAGAATGACTGATTGAGTCAAGCTTGATCTAGAAAGTTGCCGCATGTCTATAATTTTGGACATTTTGGAGAAGATCCAGGAGTACTTCCACGTCCCCGTCCCATAGCAGGTCAGTTCAACTTTTAATGCGCTATCAAAATTCTAGTTCGAGCTTGAGATTGGACTAGTGGGAATCATAATCTATCAGCTAACCGAGATGAGCCTAACGAAAACTTGGTCTAGTTGAGCTCAAACTTGAAAGGACATGTTCGAATTCGAGTTTAGCCACACATTCAGTTGGGGTCGTGCTAAAGTAAAGAATTCTGGTGAACTTAAATTGGTTCGACTCCACCATTAACTAATCCCATGATTTTCATCTGCCAATTATTAGATCTAAATGACCAGTCTTTTATAAAGTGAAACAGAAAATGGTGGAGCTCACCACTTTCTCAACAAAGAACCATTGAGCCAGGCCGCTTCTGTCAAAGGCCATATATGACGCAGAAGGCGTTAATCAAGGAAAATTTACCTCTCGTATAGAGCGACGAGACGTTTTGGGGCTAGTCTATCTACTTATGGAAAGAAAAGCACTGATAAAATTTTTCATTTTGACGTAGGAGGAGCACAAAAATTTGTTTATCATTGTCTACAATAAACTTATTCTTATGATTACCTGAGGGTTAAGCTGCAAGCGACCATCCTAGCCCCGATAAAACAGTATCAACGAACAGAAAACCAAATGTAACTCATGCAACAAAAGACACAGCAGCCAGTTACGACATGCTCTCTGAGTCGCACCTCATCAATAAGCAGGTGCTTCTTGGAAGATTGCAAAAATAAAAAATAAAAAAAAAAGGAAGCGTGCCTCTTATCTATCCCAGGATAAACTTGGCACCAGAAACCTTGAGGTCGGATGGAGCTTCTTCCACATTGAGAGCCATCACTTTCGTGTCTTCCGCATAACCTGACCATCTACAGTTTAGCAGCCATTTTACGAAAAATATAAATCAAATGGAAAGATTGATCATTTAATTAGGCATGGTCCGAAGGTAAAAAGGACAGACGGAAGGAGATTTAACAAGGATGTCCGATGCAAAGCTGCTGAGAGATTTTTAGTCAAGCCCAAGCTCTTAAGGAAACTAGCATCAGATTCCCCATAGAACTCAATCTATTATGTTCATGATAAACAAGCACAAGTTCATGTCAGAGCCTTCTTTCGCTTAAAAATGTGGGGAGACAGACGGGAGATGTTCGCAAACAAGGTAAAAATCAAGCTTTGGTTGGGGTGATAGACACAAAAACCGCATTCCCTCACCGTTTCATACACATACTATCATAAAATAAGCATCATTCGCATCTCTGGAAATGGATTGTTCTGCCCAAGGAAACTTTTGCGGTAGTAAACTTTCTTTAACGATGTTGCTGATAATCTAAGTATTCTAGCTGCTTACTGCCAGTTCACCTCTTATTGTGATCACTGCACATCCTAACAATGTGCACTCCCAGTTTTGTAGGAGTATTGTGACAAAAAAGAGAATATATTTTCTTGGAAAAAAAAACCAATAAAGAAAAACCTCGTATTGATGTTCTACAAGTTGCCAGAAATCTGAGGGGTCACCCTTAATTAATGAATTTTGGCTGACCCAACTTGACTCGACTCTACCCTCAACTACTCCCTCCAAATGAGATCTTAAGCTGCCAAATCTTTAAATCAAAGTGAAAAAAAAAATTGAGCTGACAGTTTCTCTACAAAGAACCTGATCCATGGTATATGTTGCACCCTAGAATTGTTGACAGAATGTGGACCCAATAATCATGTGGTGGGGGAGAAAGAAAAGTGATCATTTGAATTTTCTATACGTGCGAATTTTCTAGATGCGCCCTGTGTAAATTGGTCGTTAAGGAATTTAATAAATTGGCTAATGTATGGGCCATCAAGAGGTTGGGTCGGTCCGGGCCCTAAATATGTTTTGTTAATTTTTTTGGTCAATTCTTTCAAAGAAAGAATTATGGGCTAGTGTTGGGCCCAAACGGGCCCAAGCCAAGCAAGTAATGGCCCGTGTTGGGCTCAGGCTAGCACGGCTAGTACTGAAACCTACTCTTAAGAAGATATGTGTTTGAGTAGAAGTGTTAATACCATTACCATAAACTCATCTTACATATATTTTACTCGAGTCAAATGAGAGCCACATGCCTAGTCAGTAGTACCATCATATCTTTGTTTGAAATTTTTGGGATAATTTTAAATTGTTTTAACACTAAAGCATGAAAATTACATAATAACGAAGAAAATTAGATGCTCAAAATATGGAATTTTGGAGATTCTTCTTAACTACTTTGAAAGGTAAAAACTCGTAGAAAGGGAAGCGTGTGATGTCCGGTTACCTTCAAAACTCGGTGCGTTGGTTTGACTGGAAAATCTAATGCACAACTCCAGTCATGATGGAACTTTAGTTTGGGTCCACCTCTTTAATTTCTTGACTTGCCCGCAATTGTTGCATTGACTGACTTGGGCTGGCTAAGGCGACTCCAAGTCTTTTTAAATGGTGCCTCCTCCACATGCAAAGACACCCAACAATTCTGTACCGACTTCTCTTTGCGTTCTATCGAATTCTCCTTGCTCAACATGATTAATGCTCACAGCTCCATGATTATTTATAGAGTGTTGCTGCTCATTCTTGTTCTATTGCAAGTGATGACCAGCGATGTCGAGCCGAGTAGTCATCAGTGCGTCGCTTCATCCTGTGGTGATATTCGTTATATAAGTTCTCCGTTTCGACTACGAAGTGACCTGAAAGGATGTGGTTACTCATCGTACGAGCTGACTTGTGAAGATAATCGCACTGTTTTTTACCTCTT
This sequence comes from Melaleuca alternifolia, assembly GCA_019926035.1. Lineage (NCBI taxonomy): Eukaryota > Viridiplantae > Streptophyta > Magnoliopsida > Myrtales > Myrtaceae > Melaleuca > Melaleuca alternifolia. Next base: position 80,448 of record JAGKPW010000275.1, read on the forward strand.
CGATGGCCGATTCTATGTGAAGTTTATTGATTATTCCTTCAACGAAATCACATTTGTCGACGATGGGCTGCAAAAGGGTAATTACTTATCTCTCCCCCGCCATTCATGGGCATGGGATGGCTACAAGAGAGATATCTATGGTTACGGACGGTATGACTACAAGATGAATATCTACCAAGATGGCTCATTCGACGTTTATGACGTCGATTTATTCGTCATTATGAACTGCTCAAAGCCGATGCCAGTCCATGCATCAAGGGTTCATACTCTTCCACCGCATCGTCAAATTGGAGCTTGTATGCTGTGGGCAATCCAACGGCATCGGATGTTAGGGATTTTTGCACCATTAGCGCGTGGGCATGGAGATCACAGCTCGGGCTTAATGATTCATTTAATAGTAGCTCTTACAACTACGAGCAAATCCACGACATCATGGCCGATGGATTTGTTGCCTCCTTTTTTCCATATTCACAATCGAAGAAAACTTACACTTGCCGCTTTCTGACCTGGCTCTACAGTCAGCTCGCTTACTACTTCCGTCCCCATGACGTCTCTGGTTACTCCCGTAAATTTTGCGGATGGGAGATCGACTACGGTAAGCATTAGTTGGCAACGATAATTTACCGCAGTTTTGCAGTGACTCTGTACATATTCTTCCACTTGTACTTTCTCTTAAGACTGGAAAGTGAACGAAATATTTAAAATCCAAGAAAATTAGAACAAGAAAGATGTTTAGCATGTGTCAGCATTTGTGTATTCAAAAGGTTTCGAACTTCGGATTCCATATTTGCTGGTAGAAATAAACAAATGATGAGAGAAGTCACAGGAAACACATCTATCATCACAAACAACAAATGTGCCTAGATTATAATTGCTTTCCCTAGAAGGGCTAGAACTCCCCATGATATGAAAACTAAATAAAGACTATTGTAGGAGCAGCCACATGACTAGCTCTCTTTTCTGTTCTTTTTTTCTCGTTGGCGTAGGGTTCGGACTTTCTTATTTTCTTGATTACTTCCTTAATTAGTCACTTAGCTAATGATTCAAAAGACGCTCGTTAATTAGTATCTTCAAATATGTATTTATGTATTGATGGCGAGGAACCATGCTTTAAATTAACAATAAAAATTACAATTTCTCTCTATTTATTGATTCCTAATAAAGCAATATGAGTTTTTTTTCTATCTTTCTCATCTATGTGAAATGAATCATATTATTTTCACTTATTTTCAAATGCACACATCCCACTTCTCCTTGTGAGTTTTTCACATCATTCGAACTTTCAACAGGTGTCGGAACTGATATTGCAAATTGGACAATTTTTGAGTTTATACCTATACTAGGTAAGTTGCAGGGAATTTTTTTTTAAATCATTAAAAAAGCTTATTCTAGCCTACAAAAATTTTCTCAGTGATTTTATGTGTAGGAAAACTCGTAATCGGGGCACCATTCTTCACGATATTTTTCTAATTTACAAGTATAGAAGAAGGCATTTGGCGATGGACAAGAACATTGAAGAATTTTTGCAAGCTAACAACAACTTCATGCCTATAAGGTACTCTTACTCGAATATTAAGAAGATCACCAGAATTTTTAAGCACAAGTTAGGTGAAGGGGGGTATGGGTCTGTGTACAAAGGAACACTTAGAAGTGGCAACGACGTGGCCATCAAGATTTTGAAATCCAAGGCTCATGGCCCAGATTTTATCAATGAAGTGATCACTATTGGAAGAATTCACCATGTTAATATACTACAACTCATCGGTTTTTGCTTTGAAGGCATAAAGCAGGCCCTCATGTATGATCTCATGTCAAATAGATCTTTGGATAAACACATTTTCACTAAAGAAGGTGACAAGCTTCTTGATTACGGAAAAATTTATGAGATCGCTTTGGGTGTGGCGATGGGGATTGAATACTTACATCGAGGGTGTGACATGCAAATACTACACTTTGATATCAAGCCTCATAATATTCTTCTAGACAAGAATTTCACTCCAAAAGTTTCAGACTTTGGGCTCGCGAAACTTTATCCCACTAATCATAACATAGTCTCATTAGCTGCTGCAAGAGGAACCTTGGGATATATGGCGCCTGAGTTATTCTACAAAGACATCGGTGGTGTATCCTATAAAGCAGATGTTTATAGCTTTGGGATGTTGCTCATGGAGATGGCAGGAAGAAGGAAGAATATAAATGCAAATGCAGAACGTTCAAGCCAAATATATTTTCCATTGTGGGTGTACGACCAAGTTGATGAAGGGAAAAGTGTCGAAATAGGAGAGGTTGTAGAAGAGGATAGAAACATAATAAAGATGATAATTGCTGCATTTTGGTGTATACAATTAAACCCTAATCATCGGCCTTCAATGAAGAAAGTTCTAGAAATGCTCGAAGGAGATATTGGTAACTTCAAATGCCTCCAAGACCGCTTATTTACCCACCAGATGTGCCTGCCAATAGTGACAAATCTGAGCAAGAGTTAGAAACATTCTCAAGGTCATCAAGCACTCCAACAACTTTCATTGGTTTTCCTTTTGGAGATACTGATGACGTTTAGAGGACCATGCACGGTTTGATTGGAAAAGTTTTGTATATGCCCACTATCTAGTATTGTCTTGGGAGGGACTTAAGCTAGTATAGCTGGATAGTAATTACTTTTGAGATTGTCATCTTCTAGCTCTTAGGTTAATGTTATGCCTTCTAGCTCTTAAGTTAATGTTATGTTATTGTACGTCATTTGTTTTACTCTCTTGCATAAGACAATAAACAAATTGGTAAGAGAGCAAGAACAAAAATATTAGCGAAGGTGTGCGGACATTGAGAATTTCCTACCTCATTACATGATTTAGGGCAACGCCAATTAGAAAGCAAAGAATAACTTGCAGTCTTGCCACTTAACATGCTATTACTTGTGAATTGTTGATTTTGACTTTTGAATCCGTTTGCCAAGAAAATTCCAGGTTTATATCTTACAAAGAAGACACCATCTATCCATGTGAGAAGCAACTTTTATGAAAATGGAAAAATAAAATTCTTAGAGGAGTAATTCTATAACAATTATATTTGAACGAACTCATGTTCGGTTTGAAAAATACATGAATTTATTGGCAATTGACAAGATTAAAAATTATACTTTCCTCTTAAAAATTATTACCTGCTTTTGGCGATTTTAATTGATGGGTTTGTAGAATTTCGAAGCACTTCCATGAAACTTCATCAATATGTATATATTTACACTAGCCATGGAGGGAAGAGGAGAAGGGCAGGTCCTCCTCGCCAATTTTGCTTCACATATGCAATATAGATGATACAGAAAAATAATCAATTATAAGTGAGTTGCCTCCCATAAAAAATATAAGTCTCTACTGTATATAAATTAGGGAAAATATCACAAAACAAACTCCCCTAAACTATGCCTACTATAATGCAACCATTTTTTTTTTGCGTCACTAGAAAGTCTAAACTTGCCTATTGTAACACTAGTACCCTCAACTTTTGTATTTGTATCACACAAAAATGAAGCTTATATATGTGTAACATTTATAACTTTTATTTCAGTTCCATCATGATAAATTTATTATATTGATATAAGTTTGGTGTTTTTTTATGAAATTTTTTTATATAATATTTGTATCACAGTGGGTTAATTTAGAATTTTTAGTGACAAAAATGTATAATTTGAAGCTTTTTTACCGTATAACCCTAGAAATTAATCACATCTTTAACTTCGCCGTGAAGCTTTTTTTTTTTTTCCAAAACTTCTATCAAAATCAGTGTCACTTTGCTTAAGGTAAATTGTAACATGCCATATTTGATGTCAAGGTTGTAAATGCACGATATAGTCTCATCTTATCTTAAATGTATTGACAATTCTATTGTATTATCTATTTGTTCGCATTATTCTTCACGTAAATAATTACGACTTTTAATTAACACTATAAATAAGCCTCGCATGCAAAGTTTATGTTGTTTAGGGGTACCTTTTAAAAGAATTAACATATGGACGAAGCCGACTTAAAGGAATTGAATATTTTAGTGAAAATTTTCTGGCTAATTTTTGTTTAGAATTTTACACAGTCTTGACCAATATTCATCAAGAACAAATACACTCTCTACCATGTAAAAAAGGAAATTGACTCCAACCTAAATCTTGGCTCTATCAAGGTCACATCAAGAAATCAGCCAAAGTCGCATCAATAAGGCTTTGATTCTTTCCGGGTGAACCCTACTTTCTTTTGATTTTGGTGACTTTGAAGTGTTTTAATAATGCCAAACCTTTCAACACGCTATAAGATTATCCGCATAGATGGTGAGGGAACTATGTAAATCATTTCTTTTGCTCCAACAACTTCTGGAGAATTTCCTTCCATGAACAGAAGTTTGATATTTGTGTCAAAACAAGTAAGTTTAAGATGAATTTTAGAGTATTTGCATCACAATGATTATAGTTTGAGTTTTTTTATGTTATTAATCCTAGCAATTAATCACATCTTTAACTTCACACTCAAATTTTTTTGAATATAACAAAATTCTATCAAAATTTGCTCACTTTGCTTAAGGTAAATTGTGACATGTCGTAATTGACAGGCAAGATTGTGAAAACTGATGATATGATCTCATCTTACCTTACATGTATTGACAATGCTATTATATTATCTCTTTCTTTGTTTTCATTCTTCCTTTAAGAAATTGCGACTTTTAATTAACATTATATATAAGCCTCACATGCAAAGTTTAGGTTGTATAGATGTCCATAAATATGGACGAAGCCAACTTAAATGAATTGAATATTTTAGTGGAAAATTTCTAGCTAAAAAACAAGTGTTGACATTTTACGTAATCATGACCAAGATTCATCAATAACAAAGTATTCTCTTGTCCCAATAATAATTTAGGTTCCTACAAAGAACACGTACAAAATCTACAAAATTTTGAATTCAATATGAAATTCAATAAACACCAATATATACTTTATTCAGTGTACCTTTATTCAAAATTATCATTAAGAAAAAAGGAAATTGACTCCATATATTCTGTCAAAGATTCACTCCCCCTCTAGCTAAATCTTGGCTCAACCAGTCGAAAGTGGCATAAATGAAGCTTTGATCCTTTCCTGATGAGCCCTACCCCCAGTTGTTTTTGGTGACTTTAAGGTGTTCTAATCATGCCAAACCTTTTCAACACGTTATAATATTCTCTGCAAAGATGGGGTGGCAACTATGAAATTCAACTCTTTTGCTCTGACAATTTCCAGAAAATTTCCTTCCATAACAATAGAATGCTTGGTAAGCGTAAGACCAACGTTATCCTTTTGTTTCCCCCGCTTTGGCTTTTGACCGGGTGTGTGCTCTCCTCCGTCTTTTCATGCAACTTTTAGGGACGGAGACATACACGTAAGTGTATTCGCCTCCACTTCTTCTGTCTTTTGATTCTATTCTGATTGATCTAATTAATTCCTTTTGCAAATCCTTCTTTTTTATTTTCTTTTTTTTTAACTAAGAAGTTCACTTGCTCTTCTCGAATTTGCAGTAACACCCTCCTTTTTTTTTACTTATTTTGCATCCACATCGTGCCGTTTTTCGATTTTATGAAAATTTCATTTTTCCCCGCCAGTTCATTGTCAACATACGCTTGAGAACAGCATGTTGCATAGGCAACTTAGGAAAGCACTCTTAACAGAAAGGTACATGAACCCATAACCTTGAATAAATTTCTAGAGTCATGGTTTGGCCTATCAAATTTAAGCGTTCTCTCTGGTGAGAATCCTTTAATATTACTCTGGGATCTCTCTTTTTCTAGTGATGGGATGCTAGAGAAAGTAAATGTCGTGTTCTGTGATTCGCGTGATATGAGGACCATAACTGCTTTATATAGATAGCCAGCGTCGTTGTTATCTACTTTTGTATTTCTATTTAGCTCATCATAAAAATAAAAATAACCGTAAAATCCCTACACGTTAAAGGTCAATATCCTGTTAGATACATTAATGCCCAATTAACTTATTAAATCACTTTCATGGGTGTAAGTCCATATGATAATCTGCAACTCATAATTATTTTATATAAGCCCAACGTTGGATTGAGGATCTAACATGACAGGTTGGAGAGGGGGCATGATTTCTCCTCTCAATTCCACACCCATGTGCCTTTTGTTGGTGGTCTCCTCTGGTGTGCTGCTATGGACATGTAACGCCAGAAATGGACGAACGCGTCCTAGTTGGTCTTGTGGCAAGGTTCACAAGATAAGCCTTCCCCATCAACGACGTACGAACGATCCGGAAGGCTATGGTGAAAATAATTAAAGAAGTACATTGTCACATGTATCTTTAGAAATAATGATAGCATCAATTCCGGCATGTTCCACGTTTGGATAGCAAAAGGGTAGTTGATCCTCCCTTCCTACTTGTTCATGACAGATTCCAACTTCGGTTTGGAGGGTTATCACGTTTTGGTATATTGGTGGTCTTTGTGAAGTGCTCAAGACCAATTGCTTCTCCTTTATGTTTCAAATGAGCGTACTCCTAGGACATATCTTCTAAAATATATGAATTGAGTAGGCATTTATAAGCTGTAAAATAGAAATTTTATTTAAAAAAATCATAAACTTATTACATTTTTACCTGAGCCTTTTTGTTCATGGGTAGCACCTTTATTACAACGTCAACATTTACAAGATTCATGAGTTCCGGTCCATCCATCTGTCCTTATGTTATAGCACCCCAAGGAATCACATTCCTCACAATGTATGGTCCGCTATAAGTTGGAGTAATTTGACTCAAGGATTATAATTTATTGGCAGTAGTTTTCGTAGCACTAAATCATTAACCTCAAAATGTCTTGAGCAAACTTTCTGATTAAAGGAGTTGGCCAATCTCAATGAAGGGATTTCCACTTCTATCGTCATGACTGCCTCCATGCTATACATTAGAGAAAAAGGGGTTGCACCCAGCAGAAATCCAGATTGAGGTTTTAGATGTCATCAATGCGTAAGGGAGCCTTTTAAGCCAATAACCGGAGCTATAAACTGTCCTTGCTAGAATCTTTTTGATGTTCTTATTCACTGCTTCAATAGCACCGTTCATTTAGAGGCAACAAGGAGTTTAATTCAGGTGGTGAAACTTAAACTCTTTGAACAAATTATAAGCGAGCTCGTTGTTCAAATTAACTCATTGTTTGTGATGATAGCTTCAGACACACCATAGCAAGCAATTATATCGCAACAGACAAGCTTCACGACGTTTCTTGCATTAGCAATTGCAAGAAAGCTTTCTGTCCATTTGGTGAAGTAATTAATGGCCACAAGAATGAAACTATGACCCTTCGATGCTTTTGGATTGATTGGGCTGAACATATCAATGCCTCAAATTGAAAAAAGCCATGGTTCCAACAATTAATGTAGCTCATTTGGAGGGACATTTATCTTCTCTCCATGAACTTGATAAAAATAGCAACATTAATGTAGCTCATTTGGAGGGATATTTATCTTCTCTCCATGAATTTGACAAAAATGGCGATATTGGATATGTTGGATGCAATTACTTTCTAAGGTCAAACAAAAGTAACCTAACCTCATGATTTTCTTAGCAAATATATGACTATTCATGTCATGACTGCAAACTTCTTCGTGTATTTCTTCCATTAGTTGAGTGGCTTCATTAGCATTTACAAACCTTAGCATGACCAAGTCAAAGGATTGCCTATACGACGTATCTTCATTGACGAACAACTTAGGAGCTAGTTTCACAAGATGTTTCCTGTCGATTGGAGGGCTAACATCAGGGAACTCTTGATTTTGAATATAAGTCATGATGTCATGGTAACATGGGTTTCCGTCGGGCTCTTCCACCACCACCATGCAAATAAGCCGGTTTCGCAAGACAACTTCTAACCCATCCTTGATTTAGAGCATGGGAATATAAAATTGTGAGCTCAACCGTACATTGATCGGGAGACCTTGATAAATATTCAAAGGATATTTCATCAAACTCCTCTACGAGATGCTCCAGGCAACCTTGATAAAGGACCATCTATGGCATCTCCGGTTCTCCATCTTCCAACAATCTCGAGGATAATAAGCACAAAGTCTTCAAAAACTTTCAGCTTGTTCTCTGTAAGTTCTTGAATGCCTCAAACAATTTCCCACGTTGCCTCTTTTGACCTCATTTCTCTACATCTCGCTCATCTTAGTGATGATTTTGCTCATCTAAGTTTGGAGTGAGAGAGTCAAGCTACCGACCTATTTGTGCTTGATTTGTCGATCATTCGTACTAGGCTCATTTCCTTTCTGAATTAGAGTCACTGATTGAGTCAAGCTTGATCTAGAATGTTGCTGCATATCTACCGCTGCGGAGAAGATCCAGAATTACTTCGATGTCCCATATCCCATCTTTTTTAAAGCAATGGCAAAAGCAGAACAGATTCAACAATAGTGCGCTTCAAAATTCTAGTTCGAGCTTGAGGTTGGACTTCATTGGGAATCAATATATATGGACTAACTGAGTTGAGTTCGAACCTCAGAAGACATGTTCAAATCGAGTTTAGCATCGAGCCATACATTAGACTGGGTTCATATTTAAGTAATGAATTCTGGTCAGCCGCTTCTGTCAAAGGCCACGAATTTCTCAGAATGCATTAACAAAAGAACAAATGACCTCTGGGATAGAGCCACAAGGGTGAAAAAAGCATTGATAAAAATTTTCGTTTTGGTGTAGGAGGAGCACAAAATACTTGTTCTCATTGTTCACAATTAACTTACTCTTATGATACCTGAGAGTCAAGCTGCAAGTGACCATCCGAGCCCTGATAAAACAGCATCAACAAACAGACGACCTCATGTAACTTGTGTAACAAAGGACACAGCAGCTGCTCATGACCTTCTCTCTCTGAGTCACGCCTTATCAGTAAGAAAGTGCTTCTTGGAGGATTGCAAAAAAGGAAACCTGCCTCATATCTGTCCCAGGATAAGCTCGCACCAGAAACCTTGAAGTTGGATGGAACTTCTTCCACATTGAGAGCCTTCACTTTCCCGTCTTCCACATAAGCTGAGCATCTATACCATAGCAGCCATTTTAGGAAAAAGGTAAATCCGAGGACAAAATGACATTTAGTTAGCCATTTCATCCATAAAATTACACTCCAAAGGTAAAAATGACAGACTGATGGAGATTCAACAAGGATGTTTGATATCTGATATTAACTTATTAGGATTAGGCCTAGGGTATACCTTTCAGAGCAAAGTCCAAGCAAAGCTGCTGAGAGATCTTTGGTCAAGTCCAAGCTCTTATGCAAGCTAGCATCAAAATCCCCATAGAACTCTATCTATTATGTTTAGGATAAACAAGCACAAGTTAATGTCAGAGCATTCTTTTACTTTAAAATGGGGGTAGAGACGAGAGGTGCTCACAAACAAGGTACAAATCAGGCTATTCTTGTGATGATAAATACATGAACCGCATTCCATAACCATGTCATACACATACTATCATAGGAGAAGCATCATATGCATCCCTAGAAATGGATTATTTTGCCCATAGAAACTTCTGTAGTAGTACACTTTCTTTAATGATTGTGCTAATAATAAAACTGAAGTATTCTAGCTGCTCTACTACCAGTTGACCTCTCATTGTGATAGACTTCTCATTGTGATCACTGCATGTCCTAACGATGTGCATTCCCAGTTTTGCAAAAGGAATGTTGTGAATAAAAAAGGAGAATTATTTTCTTGAAAGGGGGGGAGGGGGGGGAAGAGAAAGTAACCTCGTATCGTGATGCTCTATGAGTTGCAGGAGGAAACGTGAGGCAGTACCAGAAATCTTCACAACAATTAACAAATTTTTCCTCAAAAAAATGATCAAAAAGATGAGGTAAGAAACTCAACGCCCAATTCAAACATTCCAAAACCGTTCATAATTCATTTGAGAGAGAAAAAAACTACTGAGAGGATATTTGGATGAAAGAAAATATGTCAGCCAGACTCAATAGTTCATCTCTAGAAGCAAATAATTGGGTTTCAAAATTAATAACTTACAGCAACTTTGGCTTTGAGATTTTCAGCCCAGCCGTTCATGTTGTAGGGTCATTAACAGCCACACTAATCACAGAGTCTATGCCTTTAGCCTTGAACTTATCAATATTATTCTTGCAGCTAGGCACATGCTGTAGTGAACAAACTCCTGGGTATACACCCTGGGAACGACAAATATGAAAGCTTGAATAGAAAGCACCAAGATAAGAGTAGAAAAAGAAGAACCAGCAAGCATTCTTCAACAGAATTGCTATTCTTTATTATTTGAGTTGCAGCAGCTTCAGCTTCAATGTGTCAAATCTTCTTAAATTCAACGTGTCTCAGTTTCGGAGGTTCAAATGGCAAGACAATGCACATCATGGACTATAACTGGATATTGCTTTCCGAGAAAACACATGCAACACCACTGAGAAGAGACTGACATAGACAGCTTTAAGCTCATATACAGTTCTCTTGACATAGACAGTTTCAAACTGCATTATCAACAGACGACAAAAAAGTTTTCTCAAAACATAATAATTTGTTATGCAATTAACTTTGTTCAAGGTGACTCATGCTTTTAATTTCTTGCTTCTTCTTCTTCTTTTTTGGCTTTTAGTGCTTCAGATTGACTTCTATTTAGTATTGAACACCTCTATATCAAAAAGTACATGAATTATAACACCAAAGTCAGGTGAAACTTATCTACAATTGTCTAAAATCTAAATCTTTTTTCTTTTTTTCTTTGATTTTGGTGGGAAGTCATAATAGTTAGTAAAAGTCAACTCGATGTTTAAATCTTCCTCAATAATGCAGCTAGGATCATGAAGTAAGTGTACCAGAGAACCTAATCATGGTGGACTAGCATGCAGTCTCATATTATGGACTGTAAAGCCATTGAAGTTTCTACTAAAAACGCCAGCACCTGTTAGAATGGGACACAAGATTGAATTCCAAATTCGATGTCATTTATAAGGCTCTTATTCAGATTTCTATATCCCCTTTGAAGATTTTAAGAAAAAAGAACTTTGCAGAGTTCAAAACACAGATTTCAATTTTCGCTATATAATATGCAATGATTTCTGCTGCAACACAGACCAGGAATAACTCCAGAAATCAAAGAGCATAACATGATTCTCTCATGGTAAAGTTTAGCTACATATCCACTGATCTATTCAAGCCTCGGCGCAACGGCACCAACCGAGAATGCAAGAATGCGGAGGCAAGCCATTTCTAAAACAACTCAGATGATTTCCAATCAGACAATTCCAATGCGTCTCTGCTATTGTATTCAACCATTTCTGATGTCTGAAAAAAAAAGCAATCTTGACCGCTAACTTAGCACTAAATAAGGAAGGTATTGTCTGCACATTGTTTGCGATGGAGAAGAAGAATACGGGGTCAAACCTTAATGGCCGACTTGGCTTTGGATATGATGCTCTCCCTCCCTCTCTCTCTCTCTCTCTCTCTCTCTCTCTCTCTCTCTCTCTCTGTGCGAGAACTCCCACGTAACGAGCGCGATAGGTTTCAATCAATGCTTTGCCAAATTGGAATCTCTCTGTTTGCTCTGTTCAAGGGTGCGGGGCTGAGCAGGTACTGGTGGGAATGCGTGACTCTCCTCTGGATGCATAAATTATTCGGTTTTCACATCAAACTTCGTTTTGTTTAGCTGATCAATTCTTTTTTTTTTTTCTGAGTGGATCGTCTCTATCCTTTTTCTATCACAGGTTACCACTTGCAATCATGAGTAGCACCTTCAGTGTATTCTTGAATGGTAAAGCCTAACCTACTATTATTTGATTCTAGTTTTATAGTTTTCTGGGCAAGTTTCCTACCATGTGAGATTCTGGTTCCACCTTGTTTATGGTGAACTTATTACATCCAGGCGATCACCCAGTCACTACAATCGAGATTCAGGATGAAATCGATTGACGGCTAGATGCTAGTGCGGAAGCGGAAGGGAACAATTACCTCATCGATGAGGGGAAAAGGAGGCGTAGACGACCCGGTTGATCTTGACTGATGGATGGACGGGAGGGACGCAGGAGAAGCACGAAGGATTTGAAATGGGGAATGGAACGGAATTGAAATCTGGAGCTCTGCTTTTACTGCTCCTGCGTCTTCGAGTTTAAAGAGACAAAAAAAGTAAGTGAAGGTTGTGATAACTCCAGTACCGGCAGATCTTTGTTTGGTCATTTTTATTGCCGAGATTCTTGGTTAGCATGTCGCTGCATTTTTGTTCTCTTTAAGTTCTTGATTGCCGTAAACAATTCCCTCTTTTTTCTACATTTCTCTTCTTAGTAATTATTCTGCTCATCTAAATTGGGAGCGCGGGAGTCAAGGTACTGACCTATCGAACTTGGCCTCATTTTCTTTGCGAATTAGAATGACTGATCGAGTCAAGCTTGAGCTAGAAAGTTGCTGCATGTCTTATCATTTTGGAGAAGATCCAGAAGTACTTCTACATCCCCGCATCCCATAGCAGGTCAATTCAACTTTTAGTGCGCTATCAAAATTCTAGTTCAAGCTTGAGATTTTACTTTTGGGAATCGTAAGTTATTGACTAACCAAGTTGAGCCTAATGAACACTTAGTCTAGTAGAGCTCCAACTTATGAAGACATGTTTGAATTTGAGTTTAGCATCGAGCCATGCATTCAATTGGGGTCACGCGCTAAAGTAAAGAATTCTGGTGGACACAACCTGGTTCAGACTCCACCATAAGCTACTCCAGTGATCCAGACGCTGCCAATTCTTAGATCTAAGTGACCAATCTTTTACACAGTGAAACCAGATGGTGTAGCTCAGCAGTTTCTCTAAAAAGAACCATTGAGCCCTGCCGCTTATGTCAAAGGCCGTATATTACGCAGAAGGCCTTGTTAATCAAGGAAAATTGACCTGTGGGATAGAGCGACTAGACTTTTGAGGCTAGTCTCTACTTACGGCGAGAAAAGCAACGATAAATTTTCCATTTTGATGCAGGAGGAGCACAAAAATTTGTTTATCATTGTTTAGAATGAACTTACTCTTATGATTAACTGAGGGTCAAGCCACAAGCAATCATCCTAGCCCTGATAAAACAGTATCAACGAACAGAAAGCCAGATGTAACTCTTGCAACAAAGGACACAGCAGCTAGTTACGACATGCTCTCTGAGTCGCGCCTTATTAATAAGCAGGTGTTTCTTCGTGGTTTGCAAATAAAGGGAAACGTGCCTTTTTATCTGTCCCAGGATGACCTCTGCGCCAGAAACCTTGAGGTTGGACGGAGCTTCTCCATCACTTTGGCGTCTTCCGCATAAGCTGACCATCTATAGCAGAGCAGCCATTTTACAAAAAATATAAATCCAAGGGCAACATTGATCATTTAGCTAGGCATTTCATCTATAAAGTGATGTTACAAATTAAGGTAAAAATGACAGATGGAAGGAGATTTGACAAGGATGTCAGAAGAAAGCAAAGCTGTTGAGAGATCTTTAGTCAAGTCCAAGCTCTTATTTAAACTAGCATCAAAATCCCCATAGAAGTCGATCTATTATGTTTAGGATAAACAAGCACAAGTTCATGTCAGAGCCTTCTTCTTGCTTAAAAATGTGGGTAGACAGACATGGGAGATGTTCACAAACAAGTTTAAAATCATGCTTTCCTTATGGTTATAGACACGAACCGTATTCCCTCACTGTTTCATACACATACTATCATAAAGGAAACATCATGCGCATCTCTGGAAATGGATTGTTCTGCCCGAGGAAACTTCCGTGGCATCAAACTTTCTTTAACGATGTTGCTGATCATCTACGTATTCTAGCTGCTCTACTGCCAGTTCACCTTTGATTGTGATCACTGTACGTCCTAACAATGCACCCTCCCAGTTTTGCAGAAGGAATATTGTGACAAAAAAGAGAATATATCTTCTTGGAAAAAAAAAACCAAGAAAGTAAAATCTTGTACTGATGTTCTACATGTCGCCAGAAATCTTCACAACAATCAACAGATTTTTCCTCAAGATATTATCAAAAGGACCAGACAAGAATCTCAACCACCCAACTCAAAACTTCCCAAAACCGTTCATAATCATCTCTGTGATAGAGAAGATTGTTGAATGAAGAAAATATGTAAGCCAGACACAATATTTCATCTCTAAAAGCAATATAAGAATCGAGATTCAAGTTAATAACTTACAGCATTTTTCACTTTGGGATTTTTTACCCAGCCGTTCAAGGTGTAGTGGTCATTAACAGCCACGCAAATCACAGTGTCTATGACCTTAGCCTTAAACTAAAACATATTATTCTTGCAGCTAGGCACATGCTACTGTGAACAAACTCTCGTGTGCGCACCATGGGGGGCGTCAAACATGAGAACTTAAACAGTGAGCACCGAGAGAGATAAGAAAAGGAAAGCCAGTAAAGCATTCTTTCCTACTGAATTTCTATACTTCGTTATGTGACTTGCTATACCCCCAGCTTCAATATGTCAAATCTTCTTATATTTAATTTGTCTCGGTTTCCGAGGTTAACATTGGCAAGACAATACACCTTGGGGACTATAGCTGGATATTGCATTCCCAGAAAACAGACGCGACACAGCTGAGAAGAGACTGGCACAAACAATTTCAAGCTCATATATAGTTTGTCTTGACAAGCACCGTTAGATGCAAGATGAGGAAAATTTGCACCTGGGAACAAATTAAAACGAAAAAAATATCAAGAGTAATTAGAAATGCTACGAGGAAACCAGGAGCTCACAGGGTAATTTGGCAAGACTTGAATACTCTGGAGGATCGTCTGACCCAATCTTTTAGAGATGGTACAGAAAAAGTGCACAGCATAAGTCCAGATGCAGAATTACATGACAGGGCTAATATCCCGGGTCGACTTGAAGTTATTCCAACCCAGGTAACTAGCACCCTTTCTTTTTGTAGTTTGACTATTTACTTAGTTCTCTTGCAGAATCTATTTGCATGAGCTATTTGCGAAGCATTGAAACAGCTATTCAGAATGCAGAGTTCAGTCAAAATTTCTTTGAAAAAGTGTTGATTCTTCATGTCCGATCATGTGAAAAAATTGATATAATGTGACCGGCCTTGATACGTTACTACAATGGTAGAGCAACCCCAGGTGAAAATAAGCGGCCAAAAAACAAAAAGTGATTTGATGCCACATGGAAGCCTGATGAATCGTTTTCGCCTTATGTTTCTGGAGGAGAGACATCAACACTGTTGTATATTGGATTGGCCTTGAGCTAAATTGCCATTTCTACTCCTGGCCTGTCTGAAGGCATGTGAAGCAAGTGACGTACAATTAGGAAACCGACTTCCTCATTGGTTTCTCTGTCCTGCATCCACTGTTCATTTAAAGGAACCATCAGCTAATTGTTGATCATATGAAAGCATTTGTTTATATATAACTGAGGGTATTGAAGAAGAATTATTGGATAATTCTCATTTTACTTGTGTTTCTATTCTCAAAGTGGCTTGCACCTTTGAGAGTTCCAAGAAATTTACATTTCCTGCTATACAATTTACTATGAACAGACCAAGATGCTGTATATCTGCTGCTATGGTAATGATACAAATTTTTTTATAGCAATAAATGATACTGGCGTTAGAGGAAAGAAAACATAACTCTGATACTGTTTTGCCAAAAAAAGGAAGGACTTTGTGGAAGGCTTCCAAGGTTCAAACATTAATGAATTGCGATTGGATACCGTTGCATATGCCGAGTTTGAAGAGACAAGGACTGAGAAAACATTGTAATGACTCCAGTACTAGCAGATCTCTTTGTTTGGTGGTTTCCATTTCTGAGATTCATGATTAGCATTTTGCTGCATTTCTGTTCTCTGTAAGTTCTTGATTACCTTAACGTCTCCCTTGATGCCTCTTTGACCTGTTTCTTATGCATTACGCATCTTAACCATGATTCTGCTCATCTAAGTTTGAAGCGTGGGAGTCAAGCTACCAACCTATTTGTGGTTGATTTTGTCGATCATTCAAACATGGCCACTTTCCTTTTGGAGTATCTTGCCAGGCTAGGGATAAATGTTATCCAGACACCTCGTATCAAGGTATCAAGAATTAGAATTACTCCAATATTCAACTGAGTCAAGCTTGAGCTTCTGTATATCAATCACTATTTAGATCACCCAGAAATTCCTTCTCCACGTCCCTGCATTATGTCTTTCATAATTGCAATTGTATTAGCATAAATAGATTCAATTTTAGTGCGCTGTCAAAATTCTAGGCCAAGCTTGAGATTGGACTTCACTATTGAATTTATTGACTAGCCAAGTTGAGCCTAATGAAAAAAGCGAGTTGAGTTGAGCTCGACTTTAAGAAGACTCATTGAAAATCGCAGGTTCACCATTAATTAATGAATTCTGGTTGACCTAGCTTGACTCGACTCCGCCCTCAACTACTCCCGGCGAAGAGATCTTAAGCTGCCAAATCTTTAAATCAAAGTGAAAAAAATAATAATTGGTTGAGCTTTGACAGTTTCTCTACAGATAATCTGATCCATGGTATATGTTGCACCCTAAAATTGTTGATGGAATGTGGACCCAACGATCATGCAGTAGGAGTGAAAGAATAGTGATCTTTTAAATTTTCTATGGGTGCAAATTTTATAGATGCGTCCTATGTATATTGATAGTTAAGTAGCTCAATGAATTGGCTCCCCATGGCCAGTCAAGAGGTTGGGCCGGTCCAGGTCTTGTGTTTGTTAACATTTTTTGTTATATTTTAAAAAAAAATTATGGCCAGGGTTGGGCCCAAGCAGGTAATGGGCATGTGTCAGGCTTGGGCTAGCGCATCTAGTAAAAAAATTAACTCTGATGATATGTGTTTGAGTAGAAGTGTTAATGCCGTTACCATAAACTCATCTTATATTTCTTTCACTCGAGTCAAATGAGAGCCACATGCCCAATTAGTAGTATTGTCATATTTTTATTTCAAATTTTTGGGATCACTATAATTTATTTTCTTGCTAAAGCATGAAAATTACATAATGATGAAGATAATTAGATGCTCATAAAGATTTGAACACATTTTAATTTGACATCATACGAAATTTCGAAGATTTTTCTCTAACTGCTTTGAAAGGTGAAACTCGTGGAAAAGGGAAGCGTGTGATGTCCGGTTACCTTCAAAACTCAGTGCGTTGGGTTGACTGGAAAATCTAGTGCACGACTCCAGTCATGATGGAACTTCACTTTGGGTCCACCTCTTTAATTTCGTGACTTGCTCGCAATTGTTGCGTTGACTGACTTGGGCTCCCTGCGGACAAGGCGACTCCAAGTCTTTTTATATGGTGCCTCCCCTCCCCACGTACAGACACCCAGCAATTCTCTACCGGCTTCTCTTTACGTTCTTTTGAATTTCTCCTTGCCCAACATGATTAATCATCTCAGCTCCATGAATATTTATCAGGTGTTGCTGCTCATTCTTGTTCTATTGCAAGCCATGACGAGTGATGCCGAGCCGAGTAATCGACAGTGCGTCGCTTCATCATGTGGTGATGTTCGCGATATAAGTCATCCATTTCGATTACAAAGCGACCAAAAAGGATGCGATGACTCACTGTGCGAGTTGACTTGTGAAAATAATCGCACTTTCTTATACCTTGTCGGTGGCCGATTCAATGTGAAGTCTATCAATTATTCAACCCATGAAATTACATTGGTCGATGAGGGGCTGCAAAAGGGTAATTGCTCATCTCTCCCCCGTCATTCATGGGCAGGGTATGATTACGAGAGAGCTATGTATCCATTTCGCTTATCATACAGTACTAGACTCAGTACATGGGTCATTTTGAACTGCTCAAAGCCAGTTAGTTCTCCATTCTACGTTGATGCCAGTCCATGTATCAATGGTTCATACTCTTCCATCACATCATCAAATTGGAGCTTGTATGCTTTGTTCAAACCATCGGCATCGGATGTTATGGATTTTTGCACCATCAGCACGTGGGCATGGACAACACAGTTCGGGCTTTATGATCAAGTTAATAGTAGCTCTTACAACTACCATCAAATCCACGACATCATGGCCGATGGATTTGTTCTCGTCTTTCCTAGATCAATTTATCCATCAACTTATCCACCGAAGATAACTTTCTATTGCCACCTTGCTTCCTGGGACTACTTGCAGCTCGCTCACTACTTCCGCCTCTATGACAACCTTGATTACTCCGGTGGGATTTGCGGATGGAAGCACCACTACTACGGCGGTAAGCATTAGTTGGCAATGATAATTTACCGCAGTTTTGCATGATTCTGTACATATCCTTCCACTTGCTACTTTCTCTTAAGACAAGAAAGTGAACGAAATATTTATTATCCAAGAAAATTAAGAGAAGATATAGATGTTTAGCATGCGTCGGTATTTGTGTATTCAAAAGGTTTCGGAACTTCAAATTCCATATTTGCTGGTAAAAATAGATAAATAAATGACGAGAGAAGTCACAGGAAACATACTCATCATCACGCATGTACACATATGCCTAGACTATAATTCCTTTCCTTAGAAGGGCTAGAAGTCGCCATGAAATTAAAACTTAATGAAGATTATTGTGCGAGCAGCCACATGATTAGCTTTTTTTTTTTAATTTGGCATAGGGTTCATACTTTCTTATATTCTTGGTTACTTTCTTAATTAGTCACTTACCTAATGATTCTAGGGGGGCTCGTTAATAAGTATCTTAAAATATGTATTAAGGTGTTGATGGCAAGGAACAATGCTTTAAATTAATAATAAAAAATAACTAATTCTCTCTATTTATTGATTCCTAATAAGGCAAAATAAGTTTTTTTTTTCCTATCTTTATCATCCGTGCGAAATGAATCTTATTATTTTCACTTATTTGTAAAGTCAAATATCCCACTTCTCATACTCTTTTAGACAAAAATTCCATACAAAGTAACTTGCCACAATACTGTCTCCTCGTGACTTTTTTTTGTTTTTGTTTTTTTTCACATTATTTGAACCTTCCACAGATGTCCCAGATGACATTGCAATTTGGACAGCTGATGATTTTATACTTCTAATAGGTAAGTTGCAATGATTTTTTTTTTCAATCATTAAAAATTTTATTCTAATTTACAAAACTTTTCTCAGTGCTTTGCTGTGTAGGAAAATTTGTAATCGGGACACCATTTGTCACGATATTTCTCATCTACAAGTATAGAAGAAGGCACTTGGCAATGGACAAGAACATCGAAGAATTTTTGCAAGCTAACAACAACTTTATGCCTATAAGGTACTCTTACTCGAATATTAAGAAGATCACTAGGAATTTTAAGCACAAACTAGGTGAAGGGGGGTATGGCTCTGTGTACAAAGGAACACTCAGAAGCGGCAATGAGGTGGCCATCAAGATTTTGAAATCCAAGGCTCATGGCCAAGATTTTATTAGTGAAGTGATCACTATTGGCACAATTCACCATGTTAATATAGTACAACTCATCGGTTTTTGCTTTGAAGGCACAAAGCAGGCCCTCGTGTATGATCTCATGTCAAATGGATCTTTGGATAAACAAATTTTTACTGATGACGGTGATAAGCTTCTTGATTACGGTAAAATTTATGAGATCGCTTTGGGTGTGGCAAGGGGGATTGAATACTTACATCGAGGGTGTGACATGCAGATACTACACTTTGATATCAAGCCTCACAACATTCTTTTAGACAAGAATTTCACTCCGAAAGTTTCTGACTTTGGGCTCGCAAAACTTTATCCCACTAATCACAACATGGTCTCATTGACTACTGTAAGAGGAACCTTTGGATATATGGCGCCTGAGCTAAACTACAAAGACATCGGTGGTGTATCCTATAAAGCAGATGTTTATAGCTTTGGGATGTTGCTCATGGAGATGGCAGGAAGAAGGAAGAATATAAATGCAAATGCAGAACGCTTGAGCCAAATTTATTTTCCGTTGTGGGCATATGAGCAACTTGATGAAGGAAAAAGTGTCGAAATGGGAGAAGTTGTAGAAGAGGAAAGGAATGTAATAAAAAAGATGATAATAGCTGCACTTTGGTGTATACAATTAAACCCTGATCATCGGCCTTCAATGAGGAAAGTTCTAGAAATGCTTGAAGGAGATATTGAAAAACTTCAGATGCCTCCAAGACCACTTATTTGCCCACAAGATGTGCCTGCCAACAATGACAAACCCGAGAAAGAGTTAGAAACATTCTCAACTTCATCAAGGGCTCCAACAACTTTCGTTAGTTTTCCTTTTGGAGATACTAATGATTTTTAGAGGACCATGCATGGTTTGATTAAAAAAGTTGTGTTTGCCCACTATCTAGTAATATGTTGGGAGGGACTTGAGCTAGTTTAGTTGAACGGTAATTACTTTTGAGATTGTCATCTTCTAGCTCTTAAGTTATTGTTACATTATTGTATTTCATATTGTTTTACTCTCTTGCATCCTTCTTCAAGATGATAAACAAATTGGTAAGAGATGAAGAACGAAAATATTGGTGAAGGAGTGCGGACATTGTGAATTTCCTCCCTCATTACATGATTTAGGGCAATGTCAATTAGAAAGCAAATAATAACTTGCAGTCCCACCACTTAACATGCTATTACTTGTGAATTGTCGATTTCGACTGTTGAATCTGTTTACAAAGAAAATTCCAGGTTTATATCTTACAAAGAAGACACCATCTATCCATGTGAGAAGCAACTATTATCAAAATGGAAAAAGAAAATTTTTAGATGGAGTAATTATATAGTAGTTATATTTAAAAGAACTCATGTTCGATTTGAAAAATACATGAAATTATTGACAAGTGACAAGATTGAAAAATTATACTTTCCTCTTAGAAATTATTACCTGATTTTGACAATTTTAATTGATGGGTTTGTAGAATTACGAAGCACTTTCATGAAACTTCATCAACTAGGATATGGACACTAGCCCTGGAGGGAAGGGGAAAAGGGCAGGTCCTCCTTCCCAATTTTGCTTTATATATGCTATATAGATGTACATAAATATAATATAGTATAAGTGAATTGCCTCCCATATAAATTATAACTCTCTATTGTATAGAAATTAGGGCCCTAAACTATCCTTATATAATGCAACCCACCTTTTTTTTTCACTAGAAAGTCTAAATTTGCTCATCATAACACAGATACCCTCAACTTTTATTTTTGTGTCACAAAAAAATAAAACTTATGCAAGTGTAGTATTTATAACTTCTATTTCAGTTCCATTATGATATATTTATTATATTGATATAAGTTTGGTATTTTTTATGACAAAAGAAGTATATAATATTTGTGTCACAATTGATAAGTTTTTTTTTATTTTTAATGACAAATTTTTTTTTGGAGTATTTATGTCACAATGAGTATAATTTGAAGTTTTTTACCATATTAACCCTAGAACTTAATGACATCTTTAACTTTGGCCTCAAACTTTTTTTCCAAAAAATATTATCAAAATATGTGTCACATTGCTTAAGGTAAATTGTAACATGTCATCTTTGATGCAAGGTTGTAAACCCACGACATAGTCTCATCTTATCTCACATGTAACAATTCTATTGTATTGTCCCTTTCTTCGTATTATTCTTCACATAAGAAATTGTGAATTTTAATTAACCCTATAAATAAGCCTTGCATGCAGCAAAGTTTATGTTGTTTAGGGGTAACCTTTACAAGAATAAACATATGGAAGAAGCCAACTTAAAGGAATTGAATATTCCCGTGAAAAATTTCTAGCTAAAAGGAAGTTTTGGCATTTTACATAATCATGACCAATATTCATCAAGAAGAAAGTATTATCTTGTCCCAATACTAATTTAGGTTCCTACAAAGAACAAGAACAAAATCTACAAAGTTTTGAATTGAATTTGTAATTTTTTACAACTTCATAATCATAAATATACACTCTCACAGTGTGCCTTTACTCAAAATTCTCATTAAAGAAAAAAAAAAGGAAATTGACTCCAACCTAAAACTCAGCTCTATCAAGGTCGCATAAAGAAACCAGCCAATAGTTACATCAGTAAGGCTTTAATTCTTTCCTGGTGAGCCCTACCCACTTTTGATTTTGGTGACTTTGAAGTGTTCTAATTATGCCAAACCTTCCAACACGCTGTAAGAATCTTCTCAAAGATGGTGGGTTCAACTCTTTTGCTCCAACAACTTGGGAGAATTTCCTTCCATGGAAAGAAGCATGGTATTTGTGTCATAACAAATAAGTTTAGGATAAACTTTGGAGTATTTGCATTGCAATAAGTATTGTTTGGACTTTTTTACATTATTAATACTAGAAATTAATCACATCTTTAACTTCATGCAAAATTTTCTTTATTTAAAAAATTCTATCAAAATTAGCTCATTTTGCTTAAGGTAAACTGTAATATGTAGTATTTGACTGGCAAAATTATGAAAACTGATGACATAATCCCATCTTACCTCACATGTATTGACAATTCTATTGTATTATCTCTTTCTTTGTATTATTTCTCATGTAAGAAATTGCTACTTTTAATCAACATTATATATAAGCCTTGCACGCAAAGGTTATGTTTTCTTTTTGTAACCGAGAATTCCACCACAAGCCCCCTACCCGGACTACACCAAAGGGCCGCGCCCTTATATCTCGTGGGAGACTAGCACATGACCTCAACACTATGGCCCTCCACTTAAGACGCTAGCAACTGCGAGTTTCAAATCCTTAGCCTTGGCGATGAGAGATAAGCTCTTAACCAACATACCTACCCACCGTTGGGTTACATTGTTTAAGTGTATCTTTTGAAAGAATTAAATATGGATGAAGCCAACTTAAATGAATTGATTCTAGTTAAAAAACAATTTTCAAAATTTTACATAATCATGACCAAAATTAATTAATAACAAAGTATTCTCTTGTCCCAATACTAATTTAAGTTCCTACGAAGAACAAGTACAAATCTACAAAATTTTGAATTGAACATGCAGTTTTTTGTAACTTAGTAATCATAAATATACGGTTTAGTCAATGTACCTTTATTCAAAATTCCCATTAAAAATACAGGAAATTGACTCCATATTCCGTCAAAGTTTCACTCCCCCTCAACCTAAATCTTGTTTTTGTCACAGTCACATCAAGAAACTAGTCAAAAGTTCCATCTTCAAGGTTTTGATCCTTTCCTGGTGAGTCCTATCCCCATTTGCTTTTGGTGACTTTAAAATGTTATAATTATGCCAAACCTTTCGACATGTTATAACATTCTCTGCAAAGATGGGGAAGGAACTACGAAATTTAACTCTTTTGCTCCGACAATTTCCAGAGAATTTCCTTCCATAACAATGGAATACAGTGGATAATTTTTTTGATTCACTTTTATTTTTTCCTTCGAACAAAATTTACGGGACTCTCAATCATCTTAGTTCCCATGGATTTAACTCGGTTCAATGTCTACATCAATTATCAAGATGGCTTTCTTGTCATCTTACAAAAAAGAAAAAACATTAACGCCATAAATATCTTTGAACATGTGAAATAAATAGCTTATTTAAGAAACAAAATTCTCTAAGAATATGGAACGTCATAGGACGGAAAAATGTATGGTGTTGTCAACTTCGATGTGTCTTTTTGAGAAAAAAACAGTAATGATGTTGAGGTCTTACTCCCCCACTCCCGACGCCAAATGTTCCATGGATGCAAGTTATTTAATGTTCCAAATTCTCATAATTTAGATCTATCTCATTCGCCATTATTACATATACATCCAATCCTTGTTGGTCCTCCACCATACATCCAAACCAAAATTTCCATCATTGACAGGCTGAGAGGGGCATGATTTTTCCTCTCAATTCCACGCCCACAGACCTTCTGTCGTTGGTCTCCCCAGGTGTGCTGCTACGGACATGTAACGCCCGGAATGGACGACCATGTCCTGCTTCACCTTGCAGCGAGTTTCGCGAGAAGAGCCTTCCCCATCAACGACGTAAGAACGATCCGGAAGGCTATAGTGAAAATAATTAAAGAAGTACATTGTCTCATCTATCTTTAGAATTAATGATAGCGTCAATTCCAGCATGTTCCGCGTTGGATAGCAAAAGGGTAGTTGCTCCTCCCTTCCTTGTTGTTCATTGACAGATTCTGACTTCGATTACGAGGGTTATCACGTTTTGGTATATTGGTGGTCTTTGTGAAGTGCTCAAGACCAGTTGCTTCTCCTTTATGTTTTGAATGAGCATACTCTTAGGACATATTTTCTAAAATATATGAACCGATTGGGTATTCCTAGGCTGTACAATGAAAAATTGTTTAAAAAATCCTAAATTTATTGTATTTTTGGCCGAGCCATTTTATTTATGGGTAGTACCTTTTTTACAACATCAACATTTACAAGATTCATGAATTCGTGTCCATCCATCTGTGCTAATGTTAAAGCACCCCAAGGAAGCACTTTCTTCACGATGTATTGTCGGTCCATTGTAAGTTGGAGTGAATTTGCCTAAAGAATTAAAATTTATTGGTAGTAGTTTTCGTAGCACTAGATCATTAACCTCAAAATGTCTTGAGCCAAATTTTTTATAAAAGGACTTGGCTACTCTCAATGAAGGGATTTCCACTTCTATTGGCATGACTGCCTCCAGACAATACACTAGAGAAAAATGGGTTGCACCCAGCAGAAATCCAGATTGAGGTTTTATGTCATCAATGCGTAAGGGAGCCTTTGGTGCCAATAACAGCAGCTATCAACTGTCCTTGCTAAAATCTTTTTTATGGTCTTATTTTCCGCTTTGATAGCACCGTTCATTTAGAGGCAATAAGGAGTTTAATTCAGTTGGTGAAACTTAAACTCTAAAAACTAACTATAAGCAAGCTTGTTGTTCAAATTTGACTCGTTGTTAGTGACGATAGCTTCAGACACACCATAGCAAGCAATTATATCGCAACATACCTTGACAACGTTTCTTGTGTTAGCAATTGCATAGAAAGTTGTCTCTATCCATTTGGTGAAGTAATTGATGGTCAAAAGGATGAAACTATGACCCTTCGATGCTTTCAGATTAATTGGGCTAAACATATCAATGCCCCACATTGAAAAAATGTCATGGTTCCAACAATTGATGTAGCTCATTTAAAGGGACATTTATCTTATCTCCATGAACCTGACAAAAATGGCAACATTAGATATGTAGGATGCAATTACTTTCTAAGGTCAAACAAAAGTAACCTAACTTCGTGATTTTCTTAGCCAATAAATGACTATTCATGTCATGACTGCATACTACTTTGTGTATTTCTTCCATTAGTTGAGTGGCTTCATTCGCATTTACAAACCTTGGCAGGACCAAGTCAAAGGATTGCCTATACGACGTATCTCCATTGACGAATAACTTAGGAGCTAGTTTCACAAGATGTTTCCTGTCGATTGGAGTGCTAACATCAGGGAACTCTTGATTTTGAATATAAGTCATGATGTCATGGTAACATGGGTTTCCGTCGGGCTCTTCCTCCACCACCATGCAATAAGCCGGTTTCACAAGACAACTTCTAACCCATCCTTGATTTAGAGCATGGGATGATAAAATTGTGAGCTCATCCGCACATTGATCGGGAGAACTTGATAAATATTCAAAGGATATTTCATCAAACTCCTCTACGAGATGCTCCAGGCAATCTTGATAAAGGACCATCTATGGCATCTCCGGTTCTCCATTTTCCAACAATCTCGAGGATAATAAGCACAAAGTCTTCAAAAACTTTCAGTTTGTTCTCTGTAAGTTCTTGAATGCCTTAAACAATTTCCCACGTTGCCTCTTTTGACCTCATTTCTCTACATCTCGCTCATCTTAGTGATGATTTTGCTCATTAAGTTTGAAGCGAGAGAGTCAAGCTACCGACCTATTTGTGCTTGATTTGTCAATCATTTGGACTAGGCTGATTGAGTCAAGCTTGAGCTAGAATGTTGCTGCATATCTATCGTTGCGGAGAAGATCCAGAATTACTTTGACGTCCCATATCCCATCTTTTTTAATAGCAAAGGCAAAAGCAGAACATATTCAACAATAGTGCGCTTCAAGAAAGCAGAACACTTTCTTTAATGCTTGTGCTAATAATAAAACTGAAGTATTCTAGCTGCTCTACTACCAGTTGACCTCTCATTGTGATAGACTTCTCATTGTGATCACTGCATGTCCTAACGATGTGCATTCCCAGTTTTGCAAAAGGAATGTTGTGAATAAAAAAGGAGAATTATTTTCTTGACGGGGGGGAAGAGAAAGTAACCTCGTATTGTGATGTTCTACAAGTTGCAGGAGGAAATGAGAGGCAGTACCAGAAATCTTCACAACAATCAACAAAATTTTCCTCAAAAAATGATAAAAAAGATGAGGCAAGAAACTCAACGCCCAATTCAAACATTCCAAAACCGTTCATAATTCATTTGAGAGAGAAAAGACTGCTGAGAGGATATTTGGATGAAAGAAAATATGTCAGCCAGACTCAATAGTTCATCTCTAGAAGCAAATAATTGGGTTTCAAAATCAGTAAATTACAGCATCTTTGGCTTTGAGATTTTCAGCCCAGCCGTTCATGGTGTGTGGGTCATTAACAGCCACACAAATCACAGAGTCTCTGCCTTTAGCCTTGAACTTATCAATATTGTTCTTGCAGCTAGGCACATGCTGCTGTGAACAAACTCCTGGGTATACACCCTGGGAGCGACAAATATGAAAGCTTGAATAGAAAGCACCAAGATAGAGTAGAAAAAGAAGAACCAGCAAGCATTCTTCAACAGAATTGCTATTCTTTATTATTTGACTTGCAGCAGCTTCAGCTTCAATATGTCAAATCTTCTTAAATTCAATGTGTCTCAGTTTCGGAGGTTCAAATGGCAAGACAATGCATATCATGGACTATAACTGGATATTGCATTCTGAGAAAACACATGCAACACCATTGAGAAGAGACTGACATAGACAGCTTTAAGCTCATAGACAGTTCTCTTGACATAGACTACAGACAGTTTCAAACTGCATTATCAACAGACAATAAAAAAGTTTTCTCAAAAAATAATAATTTGTTATGCAATTAACTTTGTTCAAGGTGACTCATGCTTTTAATTTCTTGCTTCTTCTTCTTCTTCTTCTTTTTTGGCTTTTAGTGCTTCAGATTGACTTCTATTTAGTATTGAACACCTCTCTATCAAAAAGTAAATGAAGTATAACATCAAAGTCAGGTGAAACTTATCTACAATTGTCTAAAATCCAAATCTTTTTTCTTTTTTCCTTTGATTTTGGTGGGAAGTCATAACAGTTAGTAAAAGTCAACTCGATGTTTAAATCTTCCTCAATAATGCAGCCAGGATCATGAAGTAAGTGAACCAGAGAACCTAATCATGGTGGACTAGCATGCGATCTCATATTATGGACTGTAAAGCCCTTGAAGTTTCTACTAGGAACCCAGCACCAATTCTTTCTAAAAGTACAACAATCTTCGGAAAATGGGACAAGCATCAAACATTGAATTCCAAATACGATGTCATTTATTAGGCTCTTATTCATATTTCTATATCCCCTTTGAAGATTTTAAGAAAAAAGAATTTTGCAGAATTCAAAACACAGATATCAATTTTCGCTATATAATATGCAATGATTTCTGCTGCAACGCAAACCAGGAATAACTCCTGAAATCAAAGAGCATAACATGACTCTCTCATGGTAAAGTCTAGCTACATATATACTGATCTATTCAAGCCTCCGTGCAACGATACCAACCGAGAAAGCAAGAACGGGAAGGCAAGCCATCTCTACAACAACTCAGATGATTTCCAATCAGACAATTCCAATGCGTATCTGCTATTGTATTCAACCATTTCAGATGTCTGAAAAAAAGAGCAATCTTGACCGCTAACTTAGCACTAAATAAGGAAGATATTCACCGTCCCGGACATTTGAAAAACCAAAAGTGACTACGTACCCGAAAATCGAGGGGCGCCAGATCCTTGTCTGCAAATTGTTTGCGATGGAGAAGAAGAATACGGGGTCAAACCTTAATAGAAGACTTGGCTTTGGATGTGGTGCTCTCTCTCTCTCTCTCTCTCTCTCTGCGAGAACTCCCACGTAACGAGCGCGATGGGTTTCAATCTATGCTTTGCCGAATTGGAATCTCTCTGTTTGCTCTGTTCTTAGTGGGTGGTGGGGTGCGGGGCTGAGCAGGTACTCTCTTCTGGATGCATCATTATTCGGTTTTCACATCAAACTTCTTTTTGTTCAGCCGATCAATTCGTTTTATTCTTTTTCTGAGTGGGTCGTCTCTATCCTTTTCCTGTCACAGGTTACCACTTGCAATCACGAGTATCACCTTCAGTGTATTCTTGAATGGTAAAGCCTTAACCTACTATTATTTGATTCTAGTTTTATAGTTTTCTCGGCAAGTTTCCTACCATGTGGGATTCTGGTTCCACCTTGTTTATGGTGAATCTATTACATCCAGGCGATCACCCAGTCACCACAATCGAGATTCAGGATGAAATCGATTGATGGCTAGATGCTAGTGCGGAAGCGGAAGGAAACAATTACCTCATCGATGAGGGGAAAAGGAGGCGTAGACGACCCGGTCAGTCAAGACTGATGGATGGACGGGAGGGACGCAGGAGAAGCACGAAGGAGTTGAAATGGGGAATGGAACGGAAATGAAATCTGGAGCTCTGCTTTTGCTGCTCCTGCGTCTTCGAGTTTAAAGAGACAAAAAAAGTAAGTGAAGGTTGTGATAACTCCAGTACCGGCAGATCTTTGTTTGGTCATTTTTATTGCCGAGATTCTTGGTTAGCATGTCGCTGCATTTTTGTTCTCTTTAAGTTCTTGATTGCCGTAAACAATTCCCTCTCTTTTCTACATCTCTCTTCGTAGTAATGATTCTGCTCATCTAAGTTGGGAGCGCAAGAGTCAAGGTACTGACCTATCGAACTTGGCCTCATTTTCTTTGCGAATTAGAATGACTGATCGAGTCAAGCTTGAGCTACAAAGTTGCTGCATCTCTTATCATTTAGGGAAGATCCAGAAGTACTTCGACCTCCCCGCATCCCATAGCAGGTCTGTTCAACTTTTAGCGCCCTATCAAAATTCTAGTTCGAGCTTGAAATTGAACTTTTGGGATTCATAAGTTATTGACTAACCAAGTTGAGCCTAATGAACACTTAGTCTAGTAGAGCTCCAACTTATGAAGACATTTTTGAATTCGAGTTTAGCATCGAGCCATGCATTCAATTGGGGTCACGCGCTAAAGTAAAGAATTCTGGTGGACACAACTTGGTTCAGACTCCACCATAAGCTACTCCAGTGATCTTCAGCTGCCAATTCTTAGATCTAAGTGACCAATCTTTTACACAGTGAAACCAGATGGTGTAGCTCAGCAGTTTCTCTAAAAGGAACCATTGAGCCCGGCCACTTATGTCAAAGGCCGTATATTACGCAGAAGGCCTTGTTAATCAAGGAAAATTGACCTCTGCGATAGAGCGACTAGACTTTTGAGGCTAGTCTCTACTTACGGCAAGAAAAGCACCGATAATTTTTCATTTTGATGTAGGAGGAGCACAAAAATTTGTTTATCATTGTTTACAATGAACTTACTCTTATGATTAACTGAGGTCAAGCCGCAAGCAATCATCCTAGCCCTGATAAGATGGTATCAACGAACAGAAAACCAGATGTAACTCTTGCAACAGAGGACAGTAGCTAATTACGACATGCTCACTGAGTCGCGCCTTATTAATAAGCAGGTGCTTCTTCGTGGATTGCAAATAAAGCGAAACGTGCCTTTTATCTGTCCCAGGATGACCTCTGCCCCAGAAACCTTGAGGTTGGATGGAGAAGCAGCTTATGGAAACAAGCATCAAAATCCCCATAGAAGTCGATCTATTATTTTTAGGATAAACAAGCACAAGTTCATGTCAGAGCCTTCTTTTTGCTTAAAAATGTGGGTGGACAGACATGGGAGATGTTCGCAAACAAGTTTAAGATCATGCTTTCCTTATGGTTATAGACACGAACCGTATTCCCTCACTGTTTCATACACATACTATCATAAACGAAACATCATGCGCATCTCTGGAAATGGATTGTTCTGCCCGAGGAAACTTCTGTGGCATCAAACTTGCTTTAACGATGTTGCTGATCATCTAAGTATTCTAGCTGCTCTACTGCTAGTTCACCTTTGATTGTGATCACTGTACGTCCTAACAATGCACACTGCCAGTTTTGCAGAAGGAATATTGTGACAAAAAAGAGAATATATCTTCTTGGAAAAAAAAACCAAGAAAGTAAAACCTCGTACTGATGTTCTACATGTCGCCAGAAATCTTCACAACAATCAACAGATTTTTCCTCAAGATATTATCAAAAGGACCAGACAAGAATCTCAACCACCGAACTCAAAACTTCCCAAAACCGTTCATAATCATCTCTCTGATAGAGAAGATTGCCAAAAGAATGTTTGAATGAACAAAATATGTAAGTCAGACACAATATTTCATCTCTAAAAGCAATATAAGAATTGAGATTCAAGTTAATAACTTACAGCATCTTTCGCTTTGAGATTTTTTACCCAGCCGTTCAAGGTGTAGTGGTCATTAACAGCCAGCAAATCACAGTGTCTATGACCTTAGCCTTAAACTAAAGCATATTATTCTTGCAGCTAGGCACATGCTGCTGTAAACAAACTCTCGTGTGCGCACCATGGGGGGCGTCAAATATGAGAACTTAAACAGTGAGTACCGAGAGAGATAAGAAAAGGAAAAGCCAGTAAAGCATTCTTTCCTACTGAATTTCTATACTTTGTTATGTGACTTGCTCTACCCCCAGCTTCAATATGTCAAAACTTCTTATATTTAATTTGTCTCAGTTTCCGAGGTTAACATTGGCAAGACACTTGCATAATGAATTGCGATTGGATACCGACACTTGCATATGCCGAGTTTGAAGAGACAAGGAATGAGAAAACATTGTAATGACTCCAGTACTAGCAGATCTCTTTGTTTGGTCGTTTCCATTTTTGAGATTCATGATTAGCATATTGCTGCATTTTTGTTCTCGGTAAGTTCTTGATTACCTTAACGTTTCCCTTGATGCCTCTTTCTTATGCATTACTCATCTTAACCATGATTCTGCTCATCTAAGTTTGAAGCGTGAGAGTCAAGCTGCCAACCTATTTGTGCTTGGTTTCGTCGATCATTCAAACACGGTTCCTTTCCTTTTGGAATTAGAATTACTCGAATATTTAACTGAGTCAAGCTTGAGCTTCTGTATATCAATCACTATTTAGATGACCCAGAAATTTCTTCTCCACGTCCCTGCATTATGTCTTTCATAATTGCAATTGTATTAGCATAAATAGCTCAATTTTAGTTTGCTGTCAAAATTCTAGGCCAAGCTCGAGATTGGACTTCACTGGGAATTGAATTTATTGACTAGCTGAGTTGAGCCCAATGAAAAAACCGAGTTGAGTTGATCTCAACCTTAAGAAGACTCATTGAAAATCGCGTTGAACATCGGTCGCATCTTTGAGTTGGGGGTCACCCTTAATTAATGAATTCTGGTTGACCTAGCTTGACTCGACTCTGCCCTCAACCACTCCCGGTGAAGAGATCTTAAGCTGCCAAATCTTTAAATCAAACTGAAAAAGAAAAAGAATCGGTTGAGCTTTGACAGTTTCTTTACAGATAACCTGATCCATGGTATATGTTGCACCCTAAAATTGTTGATGGAATGTGTACCCACGATCATGCAGTGGGAGTGAAAGAATAGTGATCTTTTAAATTATCTATGGGTGCAAATTTTATAGATGCATCTTGAGTATATTTATAGTTAAGGAGCTCAATAAATTGGCTACCCATGGCCTATCAAGAGGTTGGGTGGGTCCAGACCGTGTGTTTGTTAACTTTGTTGGTTATATTTAGAAAAAAAAAAGAATTATGGCCAAGGTTGGGCCCAAGCAGGTAAAGGGCTTGTGTCAGGCTTGGGCTAGCGCAACTGGTACCAAAACCTACTCTCACAATATGTGTTTGACTAGAGTCAAATGAGAGGCACATAAACTCATCTATATTTATTTCACTGAGAGTCAAATGAGAACCACATGCCCAATCTGTAATACTGTCATATCTTTATTTTGAATTTTTGGGATCACTATAAATTATATTACTGCTAAAGCATGAAAATTACATAATAATGAAGATAATCAGATGCTCAAAAAGATTTGAACACGTTTTAATCTGACATCATATGAAATTTCGAGGATTTTTCTTTAACTGCTTTGAAAGGTGAAACTTGCATAAAGGGGAAGCGTGTGATGTCCACTAGAAAGAAATCAGGAGTAGTTCGGCTGAAATAAAAATAGCCAACTACTCAGGGAAGCGTGTGATGTCCATATGGCAGAAGAAATCAGGATTAGTTTGGCGGACAAGGCGACTCCAAGTGTAATAGCCAAGACCCCCAAAAAGAAAGAAAGAAAAAAAGCTTTGACTTGGGGACGGCTGAAGAAAAAATAAAAAGAAGAGAGTCGAAAAGTCAACAAGGAGAGGCTGTGCTGCAGCTAGAAAAGGCCAGGAGCACGTTCGGGAAAGGAAGAAAAGAAAAGAGAAAAAGAGAAGAGAAGAGAAGAGAAGAGAGAAAGAGAAAGAAGAGAGAAGGAGATGAGAGAAGAGAAGAAGAAAAGAAGGGAATAAAAATTTTGCGCTTGGGGTTTCGCTTAGTAGATTCAATTCTAAGTCGCAGCACCAGGTAAGTATTCAAGCCCCTTGTCGTCTTAATCGGAATAATTTTTGGGATTAGGGCATAAATTCGGAGTTATGTGAAAATTGAAGCGGCGAAATCTTATTTTGGAGTTGTTTGGCTGAAAGATTATGGGTTATGCTACTTTAGGGTGTCACGAAGGCATAGCAGTTGACGGAATTCAATTCGAGCTTACGGCTCGACTGGAAAATCTGATGGATGACTCTACTAACGATGGAACTTCGGTTTGGATCCACCTCTTTAATTTCTTGACTTGCCCGCAATTGTTGCGTTGACTGACTTAGGCCCCCGGCGGACAAGGCGACTCCAAGTCTTTTTATGTGGTGCATCCTCCCCACGCACATACACCCAGCAGTTCTCTATCGACTTCTCTTTGCGTTCTTTCGAATTTCTCCTTGCCCAACATGATTAATGCTCTCAACTCCATGAATATATATCGAGTGTTGCTGCTCGTTCTTGTTCTATTGCAAGCGATGACGAGTGATGCCAAGCCAAGTAATCAACAATGTGTTGCTTCATCATGTGGTGATATTCGCAATATAAGTTATCTGTTTCGAGTACAAGGTGATCCAAAAGGATGCAATGACTCGCCGTACAATCTGACTTGTGAAGATCATCGCACTTTCTTATACTTTGTCGATGGCCGATTCTATGTGAAGTCTATCAATTATTCAGCCCAATATATCTCATTGGTTGACGAGGGGCTGCAAAAGGATAATTGCTCATCTCTCCCCCGTCATTCATGGGTAAGGCCTGACTTACATACATTTATCAATCAATACGACTCATTCAGCTTTATCAACCCCAATGCATTGGTCATTGTGAACTGCTCAAAGCCAATTGGTTCTCCATTCTACGTTGATGCCAGTCCATGCATCAAGGGCTCGTACTCTTCCTCCACGTCATCAAATTGGAGCTTGTATGCTTTGTTCGAACCAAGGGCGTCGGATGTTAGGGATTTTTGCACCATTAGCGCGTGGGCATGGACAACACAGTTCGGGTATTATGATCAAGTTAATAGTAGCTCTTACAACTACGAGCAAATCCACGACATCATGGCCAATGGATTCGTTGTCCCATTTTTAGATTTCCCATGGAAGAAAACTTTCATTTGCGACTTTGGGAGGTGGGTCTACTATCAGATCGCTCACTACTTCCGTCCCCATGACGTCTCTCGTTACTCCGGTGGGATTTGCCGATGGGATTACGTCTTCGGTAAGCATTAGTTGGCAATGATAATTTACCGCAGTTTTGCATGATTCTGTACATATTCTTCCATTTGCTACTTTCTCACGAGACTGGAAAGTGAACGAAATATGGAATATCCAAGAAATATGATTCAGTACATATTCTTCCGTTTGTGTATTCAAATGGTTTCAGAACTTCAGATTCCATATTTGCGGGTAAAAATAAATAAATAAATAAATAAACAAATGACGAGAGAAGTCATAGGAAACACACCCATCATCACAAACAACACATGTGCCTAGATTATAATTCCTTTCCCTAGAAGGGCTAGAACTCCCCATGAAATGAAAACAAAATAAAGATTATTGTGCGAGCAGCCACATGACTTTCTTGATTGGCGAAGGGTTCGGACTTTCTTGTTTTCTTGATTACTTCCTTAATTAGTCACTTAGCTAATGATTCAGGAGACGCTCGTTAATTAGTATCTTAAAATATGTATTTATGTATTGATAGCGAGGAACTATGCTTTTAATTAATAATAAAAATTACAATTTCTCTCTATTTATTGATTCCTAATAAAGCAATATGAGTTTTTTTTTCTATCTTTCTCATCTATGTGAAATGAATCTTATTATTTTCACTTATTTTCAAATGTTCACATCCCACTTCTCCTTGTTAGTTTTTCACATCATTCGTACTTTCCACAGGTGTCGGAAATGATATTGCTATTTGGACAGTTTTGGATTTTATACCTATACTAGGTAAGTTGCAGGGAATTTTTTTTTCCATCACTAAAAAGCTTATTCTAACCTACAAAACTTTTCTCAGTGCTTCTCTGTATAGGAAAATTCGTAATCGGGGCACCATTCTTCACGATATTTCTAATTTACAAGTATAGAAGAAGGCACTTGGCAATGGACAAGAACATTGAAGAATTTTTGCAAGCTAACAACAATTTTATGCCTATAAGATACTCTTACTCGAATATTAAGAAGATCACCAGAAATTTTAAGCACAAGCTAGGTGAAGGAGGGTATGGCTCTGTGTACAAAGGAACACTCAGAAGCGGCAATGAGGTGGCTATCAAGATTTTGAAATGCAAGGCTCATGGCCAAGATTTTATCAGTGAAGTGATGACTATTGGAAGAATCCACCATGTTAATATAGTACAACTCATTGGTTTTTGCTTTGAAGGCACAAAGCAGGCCCTCGTGTATGATCTCATGTCAAATGGATCTTTAGATAAACATATTTTCACTAAAGAAGGTGATAAGCTTCTTGATTACGGGAAAATTTATAAGATCGCTTTGGGTGTGGCGAGGGGGATTGAGTACTTACATCGAGGGTGTGACATGCAGATACTACACTTTGATATTAAGCCTCACAACATTCTTCTAGACAAGAATTTTACTCCGAAAGTTTCTGACTTTGGGCTCGCGAAACTTTATCCCACTAATCACAACATAGTCTCATTGACTGCTGCAAGAGGCACCTTAGGATATATGGCACCTGAGTTATACTACAAAGACATCGGTGGTGTATCTTATAAAGCAGATGTTTATAGCTTCGGGATGTTGCTCATGGAGATGGCAGGAAGAAGGAAGAATATAAATGCAAATGCGGAACGCTCGAGCCAAATTTATTTTCCATTGTGGGTGTACGACCAAGTTGATGAAGGGAAAAGCGTCGAAATGGGAGAGGTTGTAGAAGAGGAAAGGAATGTAATAAAAAAGATGATAATAGTCGCATTTTGGTGTATACAATTAAACCCTGATCATCGGCCTTCAATGAGGAAAGTCCTAGAAATGCTCGAAGGAGAGATTGGTAAAATTCAAATGCCTCCAAGACCACTTATTTACCCACCAGATGTATCTGCCAACAATGACAAATCCGAGCAAGAGTTAGAAACATTGTCAACTTCATTAAGTGCTCCAACAACTTTCGGTGGTTTCCCTTTCGGAGATACTAATGATGTTTAGAGGACCATGCACGTTTGATTGGAAAGTCTTGGGTATGCCCACTATCTAGTATTATGTTGGAAGGGACTTAAGCTAGTTTAGCTAGACAGTAATCACTTTTGAGATTGTCATCTTCTAGCTCTTAAGTCAATGTTATGTTATTGTATTTCATATTGCTTTACTCTCTTGCATCCTTCTAAAAAACGATAAACAAATTGGTAAGAGAGCAAGAACAAAAATATTGGCTAAGGCGTGCGGACATTGAGAATTTCCTCCCTCATTACATGATTTAGGGCAATGCCAATTAGAAAGCAAATAATAACCAGTCTTGCCAATTAATGTGAATTCTTGATTTTGACTTTTGAATCCGTTTGCCAAGAAAATTCCAGGTTTATATCTTACAAAGAAGACACCATCTATCCATGTGAGAAGCAACTTTTATCAACATGGAAAAAGAAAATTCTTAGACAAAGTAATTCGGTAACAATTATATTTGAAAGAACTCATGTTCGGTTTGAAAATACATGAATTTATTTGACAAGTGACAAGATTGAAAAATTATACTTTCCTCTTAAAAATTATTACCTGATTTTGACGATTTTAATTGGCTGGTTTGTAGAATTTCGAAGCTCTTTTCATGGAACTTCATCAACCTGGCTTTGATATATATATTGACACTAGCCATGGAGGGAAGCGGAGAAGGGTAGGTCCTTCTCCCTAGTTTTTCTTCATATATGCTATATAGATGTACGAAAAAACAATCAATTATAAGTGACTTGCCTCCCATAAAAAAATATAAGTCTCTATTGTATAGAAATTTGGGCAAATATCACAAAAGACTCCCCTAAACTATGCCAACTATGATGCAACCAATCTTTTTTTGTCTCACTAAAAAGTCTAAACTTGCTTACTAAACATAAATACCCTCCACTTTTATTTTTGTGTCACAAAAAATGCAACTTATATATGTGTAACATTTATAACTTCTATTTCAGTTCCATCATGATAAGTTTATTATATTAATATAAGTTTGGTGTTTTATATGACAAAAAAAATTATACAATATTTGTGTCACAATGGATAAATTTAGAATTTTTAGTGACAAAAAAAGTATAATTTGAAGTTTTTTATCATATAACCCTTGAAATTAATCACATCTCTAACTTTGTCCTCAAACTTTTCTTTTCCAAAAAATTCTACCAAAATCAGTGTCACTTTGCTTAAGGTAAATTGTAACATGTTGTCTTCGACGGCAAGGTTGTAAACGCACAACATAGTCGCTTCTTATCTTAAGTGTATTAACAATTCTTTTGTATTATCTATTTCTTCATATTATTCTTCACGTACGAAATTATGACTTTTAATTAACACTATAAATAAGCCTCGCATGCAAAGCTTATGTTGTTTAGGGGTACCTTTTAAAAGAATTGACATATGGATGAAGCCAACTTAGAGGAATTGAATATTTTAGTGAAAATTTTATAGCTAAAAAAAGTTTTAGAATTTTCATAATCATGACCAATATTCATCAAGAACAAATACACTCTCTACCGTGTACCTTTGTTCAAATTTCTCATTAGACAAAAAAGGAAATTGACTCCACCCTAAATCTTGGCTCTATCAAGGTCGCATCAAGAAACCAGCCAAAAGTCGCATCAATAAGGCTTTGATTCTTTCCTGGTGAACCCTACCCTCTTTTGATTTTGGTGACTTTGAAGTATCGTAATAATGCCAAACCTTTCAACGCGCCATAATTTTCTCCGCAAAGATGGTGAGGGAACTAAGAAATTCAATTATTTTGCTCCAACAACTTCTGGAGAATCTCCTTCCATGAAAAGAAGTTTGATATTTGTGTCAAAACGAGTAAGTTTAAGATAAATTTTGGAGTATTTGCATTACAATGATTATAGTTTGAGTTTCTTTATGTTATTAATCCTAGAAATTAATCACATCTTTAACTTAAAGCTCAATTTTTTTTTATTTCAAAAAATTCTATCAAAATTAGCTCATTTTGCTTAAGGTAAACTGTAACATGGTATCTCACAGGTAAAATTATAAAAACCAATAACATATTTTCATCTTACCTTACGTGTATTGACCATTCTATGGTATTACCTCTTTCTTCATATTATTCTTCATGTAAGAAATTGCTACTTTTAATTGACATTATATATAAGCCTCACATGCAAACTGTATCTTGTTTAGATATATCTTTTAAAAGAATTAAATATGGAAAAAACCAACTTACACGAATTGAACCCACCTATGGGTAACCGCGTTGGTGTTCGTTCTCACCTGCAACGCTGCGGTCATGAGTTCGAATCCCTACGCTGCTATCATGATTTAAGTGGAGGGCCCTGGTGGTGAGATGCTGGGCCAGTCTCCCCCAAGGTTTGTGTCCAAATAGTGGCTTGTGGCGAGGCCAAATGGTGCTACCAAGCACTAGAGGGTCGTGTGACTCCCCGAAGGGGAAGCTCCGGCGGTTCCTCGGTCATAAAAAAAAAAAAACTTACACGAATTGAATATCTAGTGAAAATTTTCTAGCTAAAAAGTAGGTGAATTTTTTTTACATAATCATGACAAAAATTCATAAATAACAAAGTCTTCTCTTGTGCCAATACTAATTTAGGTTCCTACAAAGAACAAGTACAAAATATAAAAGAAAAATGAATTGAACCTGCAATTGTTACAACTTAGTAA
The DNA here is from genome assembly GCA_019926035.1 of Melaleuca alternifolia. Lineage (NCBI taxonomy): Eukaryota > Viridiplantae > Streptophyta > Magnoliopsida > Myrtales > Myrtaceae > Melaleuca > Melaleuca alternifolia. Next base: position 119,041 of record JAGKPW010000275.1, read on the forward strand.
TCATAAATATACACTTTATTCAATGTACCTTTTTTCAAAATTCTCTTTTAGAAAAGGAAATTTACTCCATATTCCATCAAAGTTTCACTCCCCCTCGACCTAAATCTTGGCTTTGTCACGGTCACATCAAGAAACCACTCAAAAGTTGCATCAATGAGGTTTTGATCCTTTCCTGGTGAGCCTTACCCCCATTTGCCTTTGGTGACCTTAAAGTGTTCTAATTATGCCAAACCCACGTTATAATATTCTTTGCAAAGATGGGGAGAGAACCATGAAATTCAACTCTTTTGCTCCAACAATTTCCAGAGAATTTCCTTCCATAACAATGGAATACAATGGTAATTCTTTTGATTCTTGAGACTTTTTTTATGCCTTCGAACTGAGTTTATGAAACTCTCAGTTATTAGAATCCCTCGATTCTTAATTCCTATGGACAACTCGATTCAATGTCTGCATCAATTATCAAGATAGCTTTCTTGTCATCTTACAAAAAAAAAAACACATTAACGCCACAAATATCTCTGAACATGTGAAATAAGTAGCTTATCTAAGAAGAAAATTCTCCAGGAATATGGAACAACTTCAATGTGTCCTTGCAAGAAAGAAATAGTAATGATGTTGAGTCTTACTTGCCACTCTTGTAACATAATCGTCTTGATGACTTTGCTGTTTTATTAGTTGACATGGGCTCTTCAATAGACGATCCCAAATCTTCATAATTTAGATCTATCTCATTCGCCATTGTTACATGTACATCCAATCCTTGTTGATCCTCCACCACACATCTAGACCGAAATTTCCATCGTTGAGAGGCTGAGAGGTGCATGATGTCTCCTCTCAATTCCATGCCCATGTGCCTTTTGTCGGTGGTCTCCCCTGGTGTGCTGCTATGGACATGTAACGTCCGGAATGGACGACCGTGTCCTACTTCGTCTTGCAGCAAGGTTTGCAAGAAAAGCCTTCCCCATCAACGACGTAAAGGATGATCCGGAAGGCTATGGTGAAAATAATTGAAGAAGTACATTGTCACATCTTTCTTTAGAAATAATGATAGCGTCAATTCCGGCATCTTCGACGTTGGAAGGCAAAAGGGTAGTTGCTCCTCCCTTCGGTTACGAGGGTTATCGCGTTCTGGTAAATTAGTGGTCTTTGTGAAGTGCTCAAGACCAGTGGCTTCTCCTCTATGTTTCGAATGAGCATACTCCTACGACATATCTTCCAAATTATATGAACTGAGTGGGCATTCATAAGCTGTAAAATAGAAAATTTATTTAAAAAATCCTAAACCTATTGCATTTTTGCCCGAGCCATTTTATTCGTGGGTATTACCTTTTTCACAACATCAACATTTACAAGATTCATGAATTCAGGTCCATCCATATGTGCTAATGTTAAAGTACCCGAAGGAAGCACTTTCTTCACGATGTATGGTCTGCTGTAAGTTGGAGTGAATTTGCCTCAAGGATTAGAGTTGATTCGCAGTAATTTTTGTAGCACTAGATCATTAACCTCAAAATGCCTGGAGCGAACTTTCTGATTAGAGGACTTGGCCACTCTCAATGAAGGGATTTTCACTGCTACCAGCATGACTATCATGCCATACACTAAAGAAAAAGGGCTTGCACTCTGTAGAAATCCAGATTGTTGCATCCAGCACACGTTCAGATCGAGGTTCTACATATTGTCAGTGTAAGGGAGCCTTTTATGCCTATAGCACTAATTATCAACCGTTTTTGCCAGAATCTTTCTGAGGTTCTTATTCGCCGCTTTGATAGCACCGTTCATTTAGGGGTGATAAGGAGTTTCATTCAGGTGGCAAAATTTAAACTCTTTAAACAGATTATAGGCAAGCTTGTTGTTTAAATTTTACTCATTATTAGCGATGATAGCCTCAGACACACCATTGCAAGCAATTATATCGCGATGCACAAGCTTCCCAATGTTTCTTGCATTAAAAGTTGCATAGATAGCTGCCTTTATCTGTTTGGTGAAGTAATTGATGGTCACAAGGATGAAACTATAACCATTCAATACTTTCGGATTGATTGGGCCAAATACATCGATGCCCCACATTAAAAAAATGCCATGGTTCAGACAATTGATGTAGCTCATTTGGAGGGATATTTATCTTATCTCCATGAACTTAACAATATTGACAACATTGGATAGGTTGGATGGAATTACTTTCCAAGGTCAAACAGATATAACCTATTATAACTATTCACGTGAGGATGGCACACTTTTTCGCGTATTTCTTCCATTAGTTGAGTGACTTCATTAGCATTTATTCACCTTAGCAAGACCAAGTCAAAGGATTGCCTACACAACGTATCTCCATTAACGAATAACTTAGAAGCAAGCTTCATAAGATGTTTCCTGTCGGCTGACTGCTAACTTCAGGAAACTCTTGCTTTTGATTATAAGTTACGATGTCATGGTAACGTGGTTTCCGTCCGGCTCTTCCACCACCCACATGCAATAAGCCAGTTTTACGAAGAATTTCAATTTTCAAAGGCTCAACTTCTAACCTATCCTTGATTTAGAGCATGGAAAAAAACATTGTGAGCCCATCCGCAAATTGATTGGGAGACCTTGAAAAACATTTGAAGAATATTTCATCAAACTCCTCTACAAGATGCTTCAGGCAATCTTGATAAAGGACCATCCATGGCATCTCCGGTTCTCCATTTTCCAACAATCTCGAGGATAATAAGAATAGTCTCCAAAAACCTTTAGTTTGTTCTCTTTAAGTACTCGAATGCCTTAACAAATTCCCGCGTTGCCTCTTTTGACCTCTTTTCTGCACATCACTAGTCTTAGCGATGATTTTGCTCATCTAAGTTTGGAGCGTGAGAGTCAAGCTACTGACCTATTTGTACTTAACTTGTCGATCATTCGGACTCGGCTCATTTCCTTTCCGAATTAGAATAACTGATCGAGTCAAACTTGAGCTAGAAAGTTGCTGCACATCTATCGTTGCGGAGAAGATCCAGAATTACTTCCACGTCCCACATCCCATCTTTTTTAATTGCAGTGATAAAAGCAGAACAGCATCAACAATAGCGCGCTCCAAAATTCCTTCGAGCTTGAGGTTGGGCTTCACTGGGAATCAATATATGTGGACTGACTGAGTTGAGCTTAATGAAAATTTAGTCGAGCTGAGCTCGAACCTCAGAAGACATGTCCATATCAAGTTTAGCATCGAGCCACACATTCAATTAGGTTCATATTTAAGTAATAAATTCTGGTCAGGTCGCTTCTGTCGAAGGCCCCATATTACGCAGAATGATTAACAAAAGAACAAATGGCCTCTGGGATAGAGCCACAAGGGTGAAAAAAGCACTGACAGAATTTTTTGTTTTGGCGTAGGACAAGCACAAAAGACTTGTTTCTCATAGTTCGCAATCAACTTATTCTTATGATACCTGAAAGTCAAGCTGCAAGTGACCATCCTAGCCCTGATAAAACAGCATCAACAAACAGAAGACCTCATGTAACTTGTGCAACGAAGGATACAGCAGCTGGTCAAGACATTCTCTCCCAGAGTCCCGCCTTTTCAGTAAGAAAGTGCTTCTTGGAGGATTGCGAAAAAAGGAAACCTGCCTCATATCTGTCCCAGGATAACCTCGGCACCAGAAACCTTGAAGTCGGATGGAGCTTCTTCCACATTGAGAGCCTTCACTTTCCCATCTTCCACATAAGCTGACCATCTATACCGGAGAAGCTATTTTAGGAAAAAAGTAAATCCAAGGACAAAATGATCATTTACTTAGCCATTTCATCCACAAAGTTATAGTCCAAAGGTAAAAATGACAGACTGAATGAGATTCAACAAGGACGTTTGATGTCCAATATTAACTTATTAAGGTCTAGGGTATACCTTTCAGAGCGAAGTCCAAGCAAAGCTGCTGAGAGATCTTTGGTCAAGTCCTAGCTCTAATGGAAGCTAGCATCAAAATCCCCATAGAACTTGATCTATTATGTTTAGGATAAACAAGCACAACTTAATGTCAGAGCATTCTTTTACTTTAAAATGTGGGGCCAGACGAGGTATTCACAAACAAAGTAGATTTTCTTGTGATGATAAATACATGAACCGCATTTTATCACCATGTCATAGACATACTATCATAGAAGAAGCATCATGTGCATCTCTCAAAATGGATTGTTTTGCCCAAGGAAACTTCTGTAGTAGTACACTTTCTTTGATTATTGTGCTAATAACAAAACTGAAGTAAGTATTCTAGCTGCTCTGCCACCAGTTCACCTCTCATTGTGATCACTGCACATCCTAACGATGTGCATTCTCAGTTTTGCAAAAGGAATGTTGTGAAAAATAGGAGAATTATCTTCTTCAAGGGGGGAAAAAAGATAGTAACCTCATATCATGATGTTCTACAAGTTGCAGGAGAAGATGTGAGGTAGTACCAGAAATATCAAAACGATCAACAAGATCTTCCTCAAAAACTGATAAAAAAGATGAGGCAAGAAACTCAACGCCCAACTCAAACATTCCAAAACCGTTCATAATTCATTTGAGATAGAAAAGACTGCCGAGAGGATATTTGGATGAAAGAATATATGTAAACCAGACTCAATAGTTCATCTCTAGAAGCAAATAATCGGGTTTCAAAATTAATAAATTACAGCATCTTTGGCTTTGAGATTTTCAGCCCAGCCATTCATGGTGTTGGGGTCATCAACAGCCACACAAATCACAGAGTCTATGCCTTTAGCCTTAAACTTATCAATATTCTTCTTGTAGCTAGGCACATGCTGCTGTGAACAAACTCACGTGTATGCACCCTGGGAGACGTCAAATAGGAAAACTTGAATAGAAAGCACCAAGAGAAAGAAGACATTAAAATAAAATAAAAAACAGCAACCATTCTTTAAATATAGACTTGCTATTCTTTATTATTTGACTTACAGCAGCTTCAGCTTCAATATGTCAAATTTCTTACATTTAATGTGTGTTGGTTTTGGAGGTTCAAATGGCAAGACAATGCACATCGTGGACTACAACTGGATAATGCATTCCGAGAGAACACATGCAACACCATCAAGAAGAGACTGACATAAACAGTTTTAAGCTCATATACGGTTCTCTTGACAAGTGTGGCTTTAGATGCAAGATGAATTCAGCATCAAGGACTTGGGTACAAATTAAAAACAAAAAAACAAAAATATAGCGTAGAATAAGCTAGGAATTCTGTAAGAGGTAAGATGGAAGATTAATTATGCCATCACATCAAACTGCATTATCAAAAAACAACAAAATCTTTTTCTCAAAAAATACTAATTTGTTGTGCAATTAAGCTTGTTCAAGGTGACTTATGCTTTTAATCTCTTGCTTCCTTCTTTTTTTTTGGCTTCAGATTGACTTTTTTTTAGTATTGGACAACTCTATATCAAAAAGTACGTGACTCATAAAACCAATGTCAGGTGAAACTTATCTATAATTGTCCAAAATCCAAATCTTTATTCTTTTTTCTTTGATATTGGTGGGAAGTCATAACAGTTAGTAAAAGTCAACTCTATGTTTAAATCTTCCTCAATAATGCAGCCAGGATCCTGAAATAAGTGAACCACAGAACCCAAACATGGTGGACTAGCATGTGATCTCATATTATGGACGGCAAAACCTTTGAAGTTTCTACTAGAACCCAGCACTTATTCTTTCTAAAAGCACAACAATCTTCGGAGAATGAGACAAGCATCAAACATTGAATACAAAATATGATGTCATCTATTAGGCTCTTATTCAGATTTCTGTGTGCCCCTTGAAGATTTTAAGAAATAAGAACTTTGCAGAGTTCACAACACAGATTTCAATTTTCACTATACAATATGCAATAGTTTCTGCAGCAACACAGTCCAGGAATAACTCCAGAAATGAAAGAGCATAACACGCCTCTCTCTCTCTCTCTCTCTCTCTCTCTCTCTCATGGTAAAATCTGTACATATCTAATGATCTATTCAAGCCTCTGCGCAACAACACCAACCGAGAACGTGAGAACGCGAAGGCAAGCCATTTCTAAAACGACTCAGTTGATCTCCAATCAGACAATTGCAATGCATTTCTTCTGTTGTATTCAACCATCTCAACTTTCTGATAAAAAAGAGCAATCTTGACCGCTAACTTAGCTCTAAAAAAGGAAGACAACGCCTACCGCAATCACCCCCATGAATCAACTGGCCTATGAACAGAAGGCCTCAATCAACTTCGCAGAAAATTACAAAGATAAGAGTTCGGAGAATTCGCTCACCGGGAGACCGAAAATCACAACCTTCTTGCCCTGAATTCCCACATCCAGATGAAGCCCAGGCAAAGTAAATCAGTGAATTCAGTCGCTAAACTTCCACTGTATAATGAAGCTATCGTGAGAAATCGAGGGCCACCTTGAAGATATCCTTGACAGGGGTGGTGGCGAACTTGGAGGACACGCCCTCGTCCCAGCTCCGAGCCTTCTGGAGGGAGACGCCCGGCGCGGCGGAGACCATGTCGCTGTCGACCGCGATCGAAGCGTAGGTCCTGGCGGCCGCCGAGGACGGAGGAGCACGAGCGCTTCGCTCGAGAATTTGTAAGTAAATTAAGGGGTTGTTCCACGAAAAATAAATAATTTCAAATTTTTTTAATTAAATATAATCATTTATACATTTAAAATAATCAAACAACGAAAAAATATTTTTTATTGATTAAAATTTATATTTAGACATTTTCTTAAACAACGAAAAATATTTTACTTATATTTTTGTGAGCAATACAATCGGTACTCTTATAAAAACTATTTTTCGATTATTTATTTTTTATGAAATTAACCAAATGTAATAGTTGAAGTTTGCTTTCTTGCAATAATTGAAGGGGTTTAAAATAAGAGTAACTTTGAGTGGAGCTAGTTGTGAATAATTCAAGCTTGACTCAATGATTACTCAAAATCCACTTGTGCTACTAAGGCTAATTAGCATTCCTTTGATTATGGTCTTAAAGGTTTCTCATCTTATAATTTTTCCATATCCTTATGTAATTTCATTATCAGCCCGTGGATCCCATCACATGAGGATGAAGGCAAGTATGCAACATTGGAATGCTTAGAGGTCCTTTTGCCTGGCGAGAAATTTATGTTTGAAAAGTACTCATTTTTTTCAGTGATCAAAATCACTTAGAAAAATAAGCTGATGGTTTCATACTTGACGGAAAACTTATATTTAAATTCAAAGAAATGACTCTCTCTGGATAATAAGTAATCATTTTCCAAAACACAACTAGACTCCAAAGCTCGGACTTAAGACAGGCACATTTGCACTTCAGTCCTAAGAGCGGGTGAAGGACCCTTGAGGCCAGGCAGGAACAACAACACTTGAGGCCGCGCACAGATCCTCTGATGCCAAACAGATTGGCTTATGCTCGAGAAAATAGCAAATGAGGTGATCGCATATTCGACGGTCTTTATTATTTACAGAAGTTCCAAGGACATATCCAGTCAGTTTGGCAACCAGTCAGTCAATCAATACTTACCATATCCTTCGCTTCCCCCTTTGCATATACGAAATGTTATAAGTCCAAATATGAATGATCATCAGTCGAAAATGACACTATCAGATTGCAAACATCACAACTCATCTGGATCTATAAAAACCATAGTCCTTTTTCCTGCAAGAACTACATCAGGATGGCATAGACTATTGACAAGCAAATTTGCAGGAAAATGTAAGTAATTCTAGATACATCACATGATATGGTTCCTAGGGTTTAGGCTTTTCAAGCACATCAAGAAGTCTCAACTCTCAAGTTCTCCCAAGGGAACTTGATACAAGAGGACAATTAATTTTGGGATGGAAAAGGCATATTATATGGTCATCCTGCTACAGACATGGCAGCTTTCTCCCTAGCTAGCAATTCAAGACATACGAATTGAAACAATTGAGCATCTGAAAACATCTTTTTACAAATTCTCAAAATGACAAGGGTATCTCAGGCAATGCGGAGATCGAACAAAAGCATCATAGGTAAAGTCATCGTCATAGAACAAAACTCAAAGCAGCGGCAGCAGCAACAGATGACAAAACAACCTGGCATTGAGGAGGTCCGCTGCAGAAAACTTATGGGTCACTGCTTACTTTTGTGCTTGCCACTTTTCTATACTGCTATACCAGTTCACTGGAAGAACAGACCGGCAAGACAGGAAAATACCAGCACCAACCACCTCCACAAATGCCATGACGTACGATCTTTGAGGAGACAAGCAGTTGCAATTGCTAGCAAGTGGCCTTCAAAGTTGCGAGGCACGATAAAACTGCCAGATTTAATCCTGTTTAATGTCTTCTCTGCAACTTGCTCTGCTTTCAATTGCACCAGAAGAACCAGCTATGAAGCTTGTTAGCGGAGATCTTCTCTTATTTTCTGCAGTGAGGAAGTGATGTATAAATAATTTCCCATTGAAAAGAAAAAGGATGATTTAATTCAAAGAGCATAGGCAAGAAAAAGAACAATTTGCTGGCATTTCCTCAGCATTTGATTCTTGAAAGCACGGAAGCAAATGGACATAACACGGCCAGTCATACAAACAGAGATACATTGTAGGGTACTAATACATGGGCTGGCCCTGCTGTCATTGAAGCTGCGGGAGACACAATAACAAACTTTGGTAGCGAGAGATGGTGTCTATTCGAAGATGCCCTATAAAACAGTAGATGACAATGCATTCCTGCAGTTAACTTAGAGAGCATCCATAAAGATCAAGAAAGAGAGCATAAACTAGGAACAGAGCAGATGCAGCTTAATGAACCCAGCGGGAATCGTGCATGCTAACTCGATTGTTCTACATTTTTGTGCACTAGAAACAGCACTGTTCTTCTTGTCCAATCATGATTGATGAATCTACCAGAAGAATGCCCCAGGATTGCTGAGTAGCAATTAACGTCAACTAATAAAAGAGCTCTATGGTTTGGAAAACAGATGATCTGCTGCTCCTTCGATCATATATGGAATTTCCTAGTGAATCAACTGTCAGTTACATATCTACCAAATTCAGATTATCTTGTTCCGTTACAGTTGGCTAACTGCACAGATTCCACAAGCAACATAGGGTATTTGATTCTCGCATTTGCAAAGCAGTACAACTAAGAACCACCGGGAAAATCTGCAAGAAGCAAATTCATGACGATATACCTTCCACCAACCAGGAGTATCAATATCCGGTGGGAAAACAAGCGAAACATGAATGTCATCGACAATAATCTCTTGTTGCAGTGCTTCTGCTAATCCTTGAAGCCCAAATTTGCTTGCGCAGTAAGCAGTGTGATTACAGATCCCCACGTACAGCAATCAGCAATCACCAATCACCAATTCCATCCAAAGCATAGACACAATGCAAAACTAGAATGCTCTCACGTTGGGCTATAACAGTAACTACCTGACCGGCCTGAGAGGACATGAGGGCAATTGAAGCGGGCCTACGATCGGTCCTAGCTTTCATCACCGTCAAGAATGCCTTGATCATGTTGAAGCTGCCGATCAGATTGACGTCAATCGGGAACCTGACCTCGTCCAACTCCTGCTTGGCCAGCTCCTCAGGAAGGAACGCCCCTTAGTTCACCACCAACACGTCTACCGGCGCGGCCTCCTCCGCGGCGCGCCTCAATGAGTTGAAGTCGCGGACGTCGGCGGAGAAGGTGGTTACGTCGATCCCGGTGGTGAGCCGAATGGCCTGCTTAGCCTCCTCCAGCTTGGCCTGGGGCCGGGCCAGGATCGAGACACGGGCGCCCTCGGCCGCGGCGCCGTGGGCGAGGACGAGGCCGATGCCGATGCCGCTGGAGCCGCCGGTGATAAAGACACGGCGGTCCTTGAGGGGGATCTAGACGGGGCGGGGGCGGACGATGAGGGAGAGGAGGAGGAGGAGGGAGAGAGGAGAGGAGAGAAAGCGCCGCCATCGTGGGGGAGGAGACGATGGTGGGGGAGGAGGCGATGCGGAGGGTACGGACGGCGGGTATGTGAACGGAGGTGGTGGGGATCGGTTGGGCGATTCACCGTCCGATGAGATTGAGAGCGTTCACTGAGGAGTCAACCAATCCTGAGATCGAGAGGATGAATTTGGCCGGCAAGGGGACCCCACCACTTTTGGTTTCTATCCGACGGTTCTCGTTCTCTCTCTCTCTGCACAGGTGGAGAGAATATAGTAAGATTTGACGTGATATTACCCGTTTGACGTCGAACAATAGACTTAATTATATAATAGGATCGAAAAACTTGTTAAGCGTAAAGAAAATCATTATTTCCAATGCATTGTCTTTTCTATGTTATGTATAATTAAAATAACACGCATATTTTATTTATTAAATATGATTGACAAGTGTCTCAAAAACATTTACTATAAATAAATATATAGATGAAATGATTATACTGGCATGAACAGACACACGTACACATTTGTCCTTAGCGACGGCTGTCGAGCTCGCATAGTCCAAAGTCAGGTTGGGTGGCCTCAATATGAGATGCATCCAAAATCACAACTGTCACAAATCTTAATGAGGTAATGGTTTTTGTGCCTCAAGCTTGGTAGTCTAAATTGGTGGCAGTGTTTGTCTATCGGTAGTGATGGTTAGTCACAATTTATCTATGACCATGATGATGGTGGGTTGCAACAATATCATTTGTGCAGCGATAGCTTTGTTTGTTTTGGTTTCCACTTTCTAGGCCGGGGAGAAACAATGATTTTAATGATAAAGACAATGTGAGAATGACGTAAAAAATGCATGGACTCTACTATGATAATATAAAACATGAATATATATCCATAATATTAGCAAGTTAACAACATCCATATATTCATGATATAAAACGTCCTCTTTTAAAGAAAGCCTCACATTTAATAATGTTCGACAAGTTAACGTACTTAATGAAGTATAAAAAATTCAAATACTTCACTGTACTATTGTTTGATTTTCACATCAAACTTCTTTTTGTTCAGCCAATAAATTTTTTTTTTGGGTGAGAAATACTGTGTAATCGACTTTATATTCTGACTGGGTCGTCTCTATCCTTTTCCTGTCACAAGTTACCACTTGCAATCATGACTATGAGTATCACCTTCAATGTATTCTTGAATGGTAAAGCCTAACCTAATATGATTTGATTCTAATTTTATAGTTTTCTCGGCAAGTTTCCTACCATATGGGATTCTGGTTCCACCTTGTTTATGGTTAATCTATTACATCCAAGCGATCACCCAGTCACGATAATTGATATCACTTTCTCACAGGTCACAGAGAAGCAAATAATGCCCAATTTGTTGGCACCTAATTTCCCTGAAGGACCCTGGCAGGTACGTCGTCATTCTAGGTGGTTATTCCTCTAGATTATCCTTGCATTTGTAATTTGAAATATTCCTCACTAGCAAATATGATGTTTGCGTGTTGGTTCAAGCACTGCTTCTCATGTTATGTTCCTTTTTTTTGTCGCCAAGAGCTTTTCAGTGCTGTTGAGCAGGAAAGAAAGAGAAGGTCAAGGAAGAGATCTACTACTTCACCGACCAGTGTCACCAGTTTCCATGAAGATTTTGGCATTGGACAAGTATTTTACATATAATAGTCATTTTTCTTATGCTTTCGCAAGTGCAGGTAAGAGGCACATTAGATGAGTGTGTATTCATTTTGTTCCTTATAGCTCCTTCAGGATCTTTCGTCACAAGACGTCTCAGTTATTGATGAGCGTGTTGCAACATTTAGCTGCTGTAGTGAGTAGGAATCATTATTTACTCAGAAGGGAGAGACAGATATCCACTAGTCTCGGTTCTTCCAGAATCTATGTTTCTAGCTCTCTAGACAACTCCCCTAGGATGCAGCATTCACACCAGACAAAAATAGAAGGGCAAGAAGGTTTAATTATTGAATCTTCTACTAGTGCTATAACTTATGGAACTCCAATCTGTCTGCACATTCGTCCTCAATCCCCAATGTTCCCTCCTATTGCAAACATGGTTCCCAGCGCTGCAATCAATGGAGGAACTTTTGGCAGCAGGTAGAAATTTGAAAATTGAATCTTTTGAGAGTATTTTCTTCAGTGTCTCGCCTACCCTGATGAATTTATACCCTTTTTATAACTAATCTATTCCTTTAGCTTATGCTGATTGATGGCGTTGATAGATTTTTTCATAATCTTGATGAATAGCTGGATGATACATCACATAACGTATTTATCCGTAGATTGCCATCCTATCTGTGCTAGTGCTAACTGCAATCACTTGTGGGAAGGTCTCACATCTGTTAAATACCCATGGAAAATGTCCTCTGTGGTAGAATACTCTTGACATGATGGATTTTCAGAGCTGGGCCTTTGTTGATAAGTGGTTTTCAAAAGTGTTCTTATGATTGACGTTTAATTTACAGAGTTCTTCAAAGCCAGATATAAGATAACAGTCATCAGGGGCCACAAGAACCTAGTCCTCCTAAAATTTCCTCCTTCTCAGAGTCTTTAAAATCTAAGTTCTCTTTTGCAACAGTGAGGTTAAAGTATTTTGCAACTTGATAATGTTGGAGAGTTACCTTGAGTCCTAGTAATTCTGTAAAGAGCCTAATCAATGATAATATGTGTTTTAGATACAAGGAGTCAATCTTAAAGGGTATTAGAGGGTTGAAGGAGAAGATACTTGCACGTAACAGCACAGTCAAGGAGCTGAGTAAGGGAGTTCAGCGTGAGATGAGTGCTGGAATTGCTGGTGTTGCCTGAATTATCGAGCGCCTAGATCTAACTCTAAGCGATCTGGAACATCTGCCTCTATCCCTAGTCATGTTGTGGTAACTTTGGATTTCTCCACCAGAGAAAAGAGTACTCTGGAGGATCTTCTGACTCAATCTTTTAGAGATGGTACTGAAATAGTGCACAAAGTAAGTCCAGATGCAGAATTACATGACATGGGCAATATCCCAGGTCAACTTGAAGTTATTCCAACCCAGGTAACAGGCACCTTCTTTCGGTGGTTTGACTATTTACTTAATTTTCTTCTGGAATCTATTTGAATGAGCTATTTGCATGCCATTGAAATGGCTATTCAGAATGCAGAGAGTCGAAAGTTCTTGTTTTTTCAAAAAGCCTGACTCTTCATGTTGAATCATGTGATAAATTGATAGAACATGACTGGCCTTGGTAGTATCGCAAGGGGAAAGAACCTGGCAAAACAAAAAGTGATGCAGCGCCACGTCACTTGGGCAATTTATTGCTCGTGGAAGCACGATGAATTGTTTTTTCTTATATTTCAGTAGGAGAGACATTAACACTGCTGTGTTGTGGGTTGGCCTTGAGCTATATCGAGTTTTCTAATGTGGCTCGTCCGAAGGCGTGTGAAGCAAGTGACGAACTGTTAGAAAACCAACTTCCTGATTGGTTTCCACGTCCTGCATCCACTGTTCATTTGAAGGAACCATCAGCTGATTGTTTAATATATGAAAGCATTCTTTCTATAAACTCGAGGGTATTGGAGAAGGATCATTGGATAATTCTCATATTTACTTATGTTTCTATTCACAAAATCGCTTGCACCTTCAAGAATTCTAAGATATTTCCATTTTCTCCCAAACAAATTTACTATGGACAGACCAAGATCCTGCGTATCTTTACCTAACAGGATCATATAGAGGTTCTTCTCCAAGCCCTGATACTCTGTTCTCTTTTATTGCAATGGTACAAGCATTACACTGGCACGGGAGGAAAGAAAACAAAATCACGATACCATTGTGCAAAAAAAGAGAGAAACTTGTGGAAGGCTTCCGAGGTTTAAACCTTAAGGAACTACGATTGGGTAATGACACTTACATATGCGAGTTCAAAGAGAGAAAAAATAAGTGAAGGTTGTGATAACTCCAGTACCGGCAGATCTTTGCTTGGTCATTTTTATTGCCGAGCTTTTTTGTTAGCATATCGCTGCATTTTTGTTCTCTTTAAGTTCTTGATTGCTCTAAACATTTCCCTCTTGTTTCTACATCTCGCATCTCAATAATGATTCAGCTCATCTAAGTTGGGAGCGCCAGAGACAAGCTACTGACCTGTCGATCTTGGCCTCATTTTCTTTTGGAAACTGATTGAGTCAAGCTTGAGCTAGAAAGTTGCCGCATGTCTATCATTTTGGACATTTTGGAGAAGATCCAGGAGTCCCATAGCAGATCAGTTCAAGTTTTAATGCGCTATCAAAATTCTAGTTCGAGCTTGAGATTGGACTTGTGAGAATCATAATTTATCAGCTAACCGAGATGAGCCTAATGAAAACTTGGTCTAGTTGAGCTCAAACTTGAAAGGGCACATGTTCGAATTCGAGTTTAGCCACACATTCAGTTGGGGTCGCGCTAAGGTAAAGAATTCTGGTGAACTTAAATTGGTTCGACTCCACCATTAACTACTCCCGTGATCTTCAGATGCCAATTCTTACATCTAAATGACCAGTCTTTTACGCAGTGAAACAGAAAATGGTGGAGCTCACCACTTTCTCAACAAAGAACCATTGAGCCAGGCCGCTTCGGTCAAAGGCCATATATGACACAGAAGGCGTTAATCAAGGAACATTTACCTCTCGGATAGAGGGACGAGACGTTTTGAGACTAGTCAATCTAGATAAAATTTTTCATTTTGACGTAGGAGGAGCACAAAAATTTGTTTATCATTATCTACAATAAACTTATTCTTATGATTACCTGAGGGTTAAGCTGCAAGCGACCATCCTAGCCCCAATAAAACAGTATCAACGAACAGAAAGCCAAATTTAACTCATGCAAAAAAGGACACAGCAGCCAGTTACGACATGCTCTCTGAGTCGCACCTCATCAATAAGCAGGTGCTTCTTGGAAGATTGCAAAAATAAAAAATAAAAAAAAAAGGAAGCGTGCCTCTTATCTATCCCAGGATAAACTTGGCACCAGAAACCTTGAGGTCGGATGGAGCTTCTTCCACATTGAGAGCCATCACTTTCGTGTCTTCCGCATAAGCTGACCATCTACAGTTTAGCAGCCATTTTACGAAAAAATATAAATCTAATGGAAAAATTGATCATTTAATTAGGCGTGGTCCAAAGGTAAAAAGGACAGACGGAAGGAGATTTAACAAGGATGTCCGATGCAAAGCTGCTGAGAGATCTTTAGTCAAGTCCAAGCTCTTAATGAAACTAGCATCAAATTCCCATAGAACTCGATCTATTATGTTCGTGATAAACAAGCACAAGTTCATGTCAGAGCCTTCTTTCGCTTAAAAATGTGGGGAGACAGATGGGAGATGTTCGCAAACAAGGTAAAAAATCAAGCTTTCGTTGGGGTGATAGACACAAAAACCGCATTCCCTCACCGTTTCATACACATACTATCATAAAATAAGTATCATTCGCATCTCTGGAAATGGATTGTTCTGCCCGAGGAAACTTTTGTGGTAGTAAACTTTCTTTAACGATGTTGCTGATAATCTAAGTATTCTAGCTGCTTACTGCCGGTTCACCTCTGATTGTGATCACTGCACATCCTAACAATGCGCATTCCCAGTTTTGCAAAAGGAGTATTGTCACAAAAAAGAGAATATATTTTCTTGGAAAAAAAAACCAAGAAAGTAAAACCTCGTATTGATGTTCTACAAGTTGCCAGAAATCTGGAAGGTCGCCCTTAATTAATGAATTCTGGTTGACCCAACTTGACTCGACTCTACCCTCAACTACTCCTGCCAAATGAGATCTTAAGCTGCCAAATCTTTAAATCAAAGTGAAAAAAAAATGATTGAGCTTTGACAGTTTCTCTATAGAGAACCTGATCGATGGTATATGTTGCACCCTAGAATTGTTGACGGAATGTGAACCCAACGATCATGCATTGTCGGCGAAAGAAAAGTGGTCTTTTGAATTTTCTATAGGTGCAAATTTTCTAGACACGCCCTATGTAAATTGGTCATTAAGGAATTCAATAAATTGGCTACTGTATGGGCCATCAAGAGGCTGGGCTGGTCCGGTCCAGGCCCTATGTTTTGTTAATTTTTTTGTTCCATTATTTTAAGAAAGAATTATGGGCCAGTGTTAGGCCCAAACAGGCCCATGCCAAGCAAGTAATGGCCCGTGTTGGGCTCGGGCTAGCACAGCTAGTACTAAAACCTACTCTTAAGAAGATATGTGTTTGAGTAGAAGTGTTAATACTGTTACCATAGACTCATCTTACATATATTTTACTCGAGTCAAATGAGAACCGCATGCCTAGTCAGTAGTACCATCATGTCTTTGTTTGAAATTTTTGGGATAACTATAAATTGTTTTAATGATAAAGCATGAAAATTACATAATAACTAAGAAAATTAGATGCTCAAAATATGAAATTTCTTATATTCTTCTTTATTGCTTTGAAAGGTAAAACTCGTAGAAAAGGGTAGCATGTGATGGCCGGTTACCTTCAAAACTTGGTGCATTGGTTGGACTGGAAAATCTAGTGCATGGCTCCACTAGTGATGGAACTTCAGTTTGGGTCCACCTCTTTAATTTATCGACTTGCACGCAATTATTGCGTTGACTAACTTGGGCTCCTGGAGGACGAGGCGACTCCAAGTCTTTATATATGGTGCCTCCTCCACACGCACAGGCACCCAGCAATCCTCTCCCGATTTCTCTTTGCGTTCTTTGAAATTTCTCCTTACCCAACATGATCAATGCTCTCAGCTCCATGAATATTTATAGAGTATTGCTGCTCATTCTTGTTCTATTGCAAGCGATGATGATTGATGCCAAGCAAAGTAATCATCAACGTGTTGCTTCATCATGTGGTGATGTTCGCAATATAAGTTCTCCGTTTTGACTACAAAGTGACCGAAACGTATGCAGTGACTCACCGTACGAGCTAACTTGTGAAGGTAATCACACTTTTATATACCTCGTCGATGACTGATTCTTTGTGAAGTCTATCAATTATTCTATCCAACATATCACATTGGTGGACGAGGGGCTGCAAAAGGGTAATTGCTCATCTCTCCCCCGTCATTCATGGGTAAGGCCTGACTTACTAAGAGTTACCAATCAATATGACTCATTCATCTTTATCTACCACTATGCATTGGTCATTGTGAACTACTCAAAGCCAATTGGTTCTCCATTCTACGTTGATGCCAGTCCATGCATTGAGGGTTTGTACTCTTCCTCCACATCATCAAATTGGAGCTTGTATGCTTTGTTCAATCCAAGCGCAACAGATGTTAGGGATTTTTGCACCATTAGCGCGTGGGCATGGACCGGGCTTTATGATTCATTTAATATTAGCTGTTACAACTACGAGCAAATCCACGACATCATGGCCGATGGATTTGTTGCCTACTTTTCCGTATTTCCATCACCGAAGAAAACTTTCTATTGCGACTTTGGGTGGTGGGTCTGCTATCAGCTCGCTCACTACTTCCGTCCCCATGACGTCTCTAGTTACTTCGGTGGGATTTGCGGATGGGAGTACGAGTACGGTGGTAAGCATTAGTTGGCAACGATATTTTACCGCAGTTTTGCATGATTATGTACATATTCTTCCACTTGCTACTTTCTCTTAAGACTGGAACGTGAACGAAATATTTAATATCCAAGAAAATTAGGACAAGATATAGATGTTTAGCATGCGCCAGCATTTGTGTATTCAAAAAGTTTCGGAACTTCGGATTCCATATTTACGGGTATAAATAAATAAATAAATAAACAAATGATGAGAGAAGTCATAGGAAACAACCCATCATCACAAACAACACATGTGCCTTCACTAAATAAAGATTATTGTGCGAGCAGCCACATGACTTTCTTATTTTCTTGATTACTTCCTTAATTAGTCACTTAGCTAATGATTTAGGAGACTCTCGTTGATATATATCTTAACATATGTATTCATGTATTGATGGCGAGGAATCATGCTTTTAATTAATAATAAAAATTACAATTTCTCTTTATTTATTGATTCCTAATAAAGCAAAATGAGTTCTTTTCTATCTTTGTCATCTATGTGAAATGAATCTTATTATTTTCACTTATTTGTAAATGCACACATCCCACTTCTCATACTCTTTTAGACAAAAATTTCATACAACATAACTTGCCTCAGTATTGTCTCCTCATGAATTTTTTTTTTCATTTTTTCACATCATTCGAACCTTCCACAGGTGTCAAAGTTGATATTGCAAATTGGATGGTTGAGGATTTTATACTTCCACTAGGTAAGTTGTAAGGATTTTTTTTTCAATCATTAAAAAAGCATATTCTAACCTACAAAACTTTTCTTAGTGAATTTTTGTGTAGGAAAATTCGTAATTGGGGCACCATTTGTTATGATATTTCTTATCTACAAGTATAGAAGAAGGCACTTGGCAATGGACAAGAACATCGAAGAATTTTTGCAAGCTAACAACAACTTTATGCCTATAAGGTACTCTTACTCGAATATTAAGAAGATCACTAGAAATTTTAAGCATAAACTAGGTGAGGGGGGTATGGGTTTGTGTACAAAGGAACACTTAGAAGTGGCAATGAGGTGGCCATCAAGATTTTGAAATCCAAGGCTCATGGCCAAGATTTTATTAGTGAAGTGATCACTATTGGAAGAATTCACCATGTTAATATAGTACAACTCATCGGTTTTTGCTTTGAAGGCACAAAGCAAGCCCTTGTGTATGATCTCATGTCAAATGGATCTTTGGATAAACACATTTTCACTAAAGAAGGTGATAAGCTCCTTGATTACGGGAAAATTTACGAGATCGCTTTGGGTGTCGCAAGGGGCATTGAATACTTACATCGAGGGTGTGACATGTAGATACTAAACTTTGATATCAAGCCTCACAACATTCTTCTAGACGAGAATTTCACTCCGAAAGTTTCTGACTTTGGGCTCGCAAAACTTTATCCCACTAATCATAACATAGTGTCATTGACTACTGCAAGAGGAACCTTGGGATATATGGCGCCTGAGTTATTCTACAAAAAGATCAATGGTGTATCCTATAAAGCAGATGTTTATAGCTTCAAGATGTTGCTCATGGAGATGGCAGGAAGAAAGAAGAATATAAATGCAAAGGCAGAACGTTCAAGCCAAATATATTTTCCGTTGTGGGTATACGACCAAGTTGATGAAGGAAAAAGTGTCGAAATGGGAGAGGTTGTAGACGAGGATAGGAACGTAATAAAAAAGATGATAATTGTTGCATTTTGGTGCATACAATTAAGCCCTAATCATTGGCCTTCAATGAGGAAAGTTCTAGAAATGCTCGAAGGAGATATTGGTAAACTTCAAATGCCTCCAAGACCGCTTATATACCCACCAGATGTGCCTGCCAACAATGACAAATCAGAGCAAGAGTTAGAAACATTCTCAAGGTCATCAAGCACTCCAACAACTTTCATTGATTTTCCTTTTGGAGATACTAATGATGTTTAGAGGACCATGCATGGATTGATTGGAAAAGTTTTGTGTATGACCACTATCTAGTATTATCTTGGGAGGGACTTAAGCTAGTATAGCTGGACAATAATTACTTTTGAGATTGTCATCTTCTGGCTCTTAAGTTAATGTTATGCCTTATAGCTCTTAAGTTAATGTTATGTTATTGTATTTCATATTGTTTTACTCTCTTGCATAAGACAATAAACAAATTGGTAAGAGAGCAAGAACAAAAATATTGGCGAAGGTGTGCGGAAATTGAGAATTTCCTCCCTCATTACATGATTTAGGGCAATGCCAATTAGAAAGCAAATAATAACTTGTAGTCTTGCCACTTAACATGCTATTACTTGTGAATTGTTGATTTCGACTTTTGATTCCGTTTACAAAGAAAATTCCAGGTTTATATCTTACAAAGAAGACACCATCTATCCATGTGAGAAGCAACTTTTATCAAAATGGAGAAAGAAAATTCTTAGAGGAGTTTTTCTATAACGATTATGTTTGAACAAACTCATGTTCGGCTTGAAAAATACATGAATTTATTGACAAGTGACAAGATAAAAATTTATACTTTCCTCTTAAAAATTATTACCTGATTTTGACGATGTTAATTGATGGGTTTGTAGAATTTCGAAGCACTTCCATGAAATTTCATCAATATGTATATATTTACACTAGCCATGGAGGGAAGGGGAGAAGGGCAGGTCCTCCTCGCCAATTTTGCTTCACCTATGCAACGTAGGTGATACAGAAAAATTATCAATTATAAGTGAGTTGCCTCCCATAAAAAAATATAAGTCTCTACTGTATATAAATTAGGGCAAATATCACAAAATAAACTCCCCTAAACTATGCCTACTATAATGCAACCAATTTTTTTGTTCGTGTCACTAAAAAGTTTAAATTTGCCTATTGTAACACTAGTACCCTCAACTTTTGTATTTGCATCACAAAAAAATAAAGCTTATATATGTGTAACATTTATAACTTCTATTTTAGTTCCATCATGATAAATTTATTATATTGACATAAGTTTGGTGTTTTTTTAAAAAAATTATATAATATTTGTATCACAGTGGATAAATTTAGAATTTTTAGAGACAAAAAGTATAATTTGAAGCTTTTTTACCGTATAACCATAGAAAGTAATCACATCTTTAACTTCGCCCTCAAGCTTTTTTTTTTTTTCCAAAAACTTCGATCAAAATCAGTGTCACTTTGCTTAAGGTAAATTGTAACATGTCGTCTTTGACGTCAAGGTTGTAAATGCACGATATAGTGTCATCTTATCTTAAATGTATTGACAATTCTATTGTATTATTTCTTTGTTCACATTATTCTTCACATAAATAATTATGACTTTTAATTAACACTATAAATAAGCCTCACATGCAAAGTTTATGTTGTTTACGAGTACCTTTAAAAGAATTAACATATGGACGAAGCCAACTTAAAGGAATTGAATATTTTAGTGAAAATTTTCTAGCTAATTTTCTTTTAGAATTTTACACAGTCATGACCAATATTCATCAAGAACAGATACACTCTCTACCGTGTACCTTTGTTCAAAATTCTCATTAAAAAAAGGAAATTGACTCCAACCTAAATCTTGGCTCAACCAAGGTCGCATCAAGAAACCAGCCAAAGTTGCATCAATAAGGCTTTGATTCTTTCTTGGTGAACCCTACCCTCTTTTGATTTTGGTGACTTTGAAGTGTTCTAATAATGCCAAACCTTTCAACTCTCATCAATTATCAATATGGCTTTCTTGTCATCTTACAAAAGAGAAAGCACATTAACGCCATAAGTATCTCCAAACATGTGAAATAAATTGCTTATCTAAGAAAAAAAAATCCAGAAATATGGAACAATGTCGTAGGATGGAAAAATGTATGGTGTTGTCAACTTCGATGTGTCCTTGTGAGAAAGCAATGGTAATGATGTTGGGGTCTTAGTTGCCGCTCCCATAACTTTCTTGTCTTGATAACTTTGTTGTTTTATTAGTTGACATGGACTTTTCAATAGAAGATCCAAAATCTTCATAATTTAGATCTATCTCATTCGCCATTATTATATATACATCCAATCCTTGTTGATCCTCCACCATACATTCAGATCGAAATTTCCATTGCTGACAGGTTGTGAGGGGTATGATTTCTCCTCTCAATTCCATCCCCATGTGCCTTTTGTTGTTGGTCTCCCTTGGTGTGCTGCTGTGGACATGTAACGCCGGAATGGACGACCGGGTCTTGCTTCATCTTGCAGCGAGTTTCGCAAGAAAAGCCTTCCCGTCAATGACGTAAGAACGATCTGGAAGGCTATGGTGAAAATATTTGAAGTACATTGTCACATCTATCTTAAGTTCATTTAGGGGCGATAAGGAGTTTAATTCAGGTGTGGCAAAACTTAAACTCTTTAAACAGATTATAGGCGAGCTTGTTGTTCAAATTTGACTCATTGTCAGTGACGATAGCTTCACACACACCATAGCAAGCAATTATATCGCAACAGACAAGCTTCATGATGTTTCTTTCATTAACAGTTGCATAAAAAGCTGCCTCTATCCATTTGGTGAAGTGATTGATGGTCACGGGGATGAAACTATGACCATTCGATGCTTTTGGAGTAATTGGGACACATCGATGCCCCACATTGAAAAAAGGCCATGGTTATAAATATCAATGTAGCTCATTTGGAGGCACATTTATCTTATTCTCATAAACCTAAAAATGATGGCAACATCACTTTCTAAGGTCGAACAAAAGTAACCCTACCTCATGATTTTCTTAGCCAATATATGATTATTCATGTGAGGATCGTTTTTTCTTGCATTTCTTCCATTAGTTGAGTGGCTTCATTTGCATTTACCCACATTTGCAGGACCAAGTCAAAGGATTGCCCGTACGACGTATCTTCATTGACGAATAACTTAGGAGCAAGTTTCATAAGATGTTTCCTTGTCGGCTGGACTGCTAACTTCAGGGAACTCTTGATTTTGAATATCAAGTCATGATTTCATGGTAACATGGGTTTCCGTCCGGCTCTTCCACCACCACCATGCAGTAAGCCGGTTTCGCAAGAATTTCAATCTTCAAAGGCTCGACTTCTAACTCATCCTTGATCTAGAGCATGGATAATAACACTGTAGCACATCCGCAAATTGATTGGGAGACCTTAAGAAATATTCAAAGGATATTTCATCAAACTCCTCTACAAGATGCTCCAGGCAATCTTGATAAAGGACCATCTATGGCATCTCCGGTCCTCCATTTTCCAACAATCTTGAGGACAATAAGCACAAAGTCTTCAAAAACTTTAGATTTGTTCTCCGTAAGTTCTTGAATTCCTTAACAATTTCCCATGTTGCCTCTTTTGACCTCATTTCTCTACATCGCTCGTCTTAGTGATGATTTTGCTCATCTAAATTTGGAGTGAGAGAGTCATGCTACCGACTATTTGTGCGTGATTTGTCTATCATTCAGACTAGGCTCATTTCCTTTCAGAATTAGAATAACTGATTGAGTCAAGCTTGAGCTAGAAAGTTGCTGCATATCTATCGTTGCGGAGAAGATCCAGAATTACTTCGACGTCCCATATCCCATCTTTTTTAATTCAAAAGCAGAACATATTCAAAATAGTGCGCTTCACAATTCTGGTTTGAGCTTAAGGTTGGACTCACTGGGAATCAACATATATGAACTAACGGAGTTGAGCTTAATGAAAATTTAGTCAAGTTAAGCTCGAACCTCAGAAGACATGTTCAAATCGAGTTTAGCGTTGAACCCCACATTCGATTGGGTTCATATTTAAGTAATGAATTCCGGTCAGGCCACTTCTGTCAAAGGCCGTGAATTTCTCAGAATGCATTAACAAAAGAACAAATGACCTCCGGGATAGAGCCACAAGGGTGAAAAAAGCATTGATAAAATTTTTCGTTTTGGTGTAGGACGAGCACAAAATTCTTGTTCTCATTGTTCACAATCAACTTATTGCTATGATACCTGAGAGTCAAGCTGCAAGTGACCATCCGAGCCCTGATAAAACAGCATCAACAAACAGATGACCTCATGCAACTTGTGCAACAAAGGACACAGCAGCAGCTCATGACATTCTCTCTGAGTCGCACCTTATCAGTAAGAAAGTGCTTCTTGGAGGATTGCAAAAACAGGAAACCTGCCTCATATCTGTCCCAGGATAACCTCGGCACCAGAAACCTTGAAGTAGGAAGGAGCTTCTTCCACATTGAGAGCCTTCACTTTCCCATGTTCCACATAAGCTGACCATCTATACCAGAGCAGCCATTTTAGGAAAAAGTAATTCCAAGGACAAAAATGACATTTAGTTAGCCATTTCATCCATTAAATTACAGCTCAAAGGTAAAAATGACAGACTGATGGAGATTCAAGAAGGATGTTTGATATCTGATACTAACTTATTAGGGCCTAGGGTATACCTTTCAGAGCGAAGTCCAAGCAAAGCTGCTGAGAGATCTTTGATCAAGTCCAACCTCTTATGGAAGCTAGCATCAAAATCCCCATAGAACTTGATCTATTATGTTTAGGATAAACAAGCACAAGTTAATGTCAGAGCATTCTTTTACTTTAGAATGGTGGGAGAGACGAGAGGTGTTTACAAACAAGGTACAAATCAGGCTATTCTTGTGATAATAAATACATGAACCACATTCCATCACATGTCATACACATACTATCATAGAAGAAGCATCATATGCATCTCTAGAAATGGATTATTTTGCCCATAGAAACTTCTGTAGTTGTACACTTTCTTTAATGATTGTGCCAATATAAAATCTGAAGTAAGTATTCTAGCTGCTCTACTACCAGTTGACCTCTCATTGTGATCACTGCACATCCTAACAATGTGCATTCCCAGTTTTGCAAAAGGAATGTTGTGAATAAAAAAGGAGAATTATTTTCTTACGTGGGGGGAAGAGAAAGTAACCTCGTATTGTGATGTTCCACAAGTTGCAGGAGGAAATGAGATGCAGTACCAGAAATCTTCACAACAATCAACAAAATTTTCCTCAAAAAATGATAAAAAAGATAGGCAAGAAACTCAACGCCCAGCTCAAACATTCCAAAAACGTTCATAATTCATTTGAGAGAGAAAAGACTGCTGAGAGGATATTTGGATGAAAGAAAATATGTCAGCCAGACTCAATAGTTCATCTCTAGAAGCAAATAATTGGATTTGAAAATCAACAACTTACAGCATCTTTGGCTTTGAGATTTTCAGCCCAGTCGTTCATGGTGTAGGGGTCATTAACAGCCACACAAATCACAGAGTCTATGCCTTTAGCATTGAACTTATCGATATTATTCTTGTAGCTAGGCACATGCTGCTGTGAACAAACTCCTGCGTATGCACCCTGGGAAGCGATAAATATGAAAACTTGAATAGAAAGCACCAAGATAGAGAGGAAAAAGAAAAACCAGCAAGCATTCTTCACTAGACTTGCCATTCTTTATTATTTGACTTACAGCAGCTTCAGCTTCGATATGTCAAATCTTCTAAAATTCAATGTGTCTCAGTTTCGGAGGTTCAAATGGCAAGACAATGGACATCATGGACTATAACTGGATATCGCATTCCGAGAAAACACATGCAACACCATTGAGAAGAGACTGACATAGACAGTTTTAAGCTCATATACAGTTCTCTTGACAAGCACCACTTTAGATGCAAGATGAATTCAGCATCAAGGACTTGGGTACAAATTAATATATATATATATATATATATATATATATATATATAAGTGTAGACAAAGCTAGGAATGCTGTCAGAGGTAAGATGAAAGATTAATTATGCCATCACATCAAACTGCATTATCAACAGACAACAAAAAAGTTTTCTCTCAAAAAATAATAATTTGTTATGCAATTAAGTTTGTTCAAGGTGACTCATGCTATTAATTTCTTGCTTCTTCTGCTTCTTCCTTCTTTTTTTTTTTTTGCTTTTAGTGCTTCAGATTGACTTTTATTTAGTATTGAACACCTCTATATTAAAAAGTACATGAATTATAACATCAAAGTCAGGTGAAACTTATTTACAATTGTTTAAAATCCAATTTTTTTTTCTTATTTTCTTTTATTTTAGTGGAAAGTCATAACAGTTAGTAAAAGTCAACTCGATGTTTAAATCAACCTCAATAATGCAGCCAGGATCATGAAGTAAGTGAACCAGAGAACCTACTAGCATGTGATCTCATATTATGGACTATAAAGCCTTTGAAGTTTCTACTAGGAATGCAGCACCTGTTCTTTCTAAAAGTACAACAATCTTCGGAGAATGAGACAAGCACCAAACATCAAATTTCAAATACGATATCATTTATTAGTCTCTTATTCTGGTTTCTATATCCCCCTTGAAGAAATAAGAACTTTGCAGAGTTCAAAACACAGAGTTCAATTTTCACTATATAATATGCAATAATTTCTGCTGCAAGACAGACCAGGAACAACGCCAGAAATCAAAGAGCATAACATGACTCTCCTATGGTAAAGTCTAGGTACATATCTACTGTTCTATTCAAGCCTCCGTGCAACAACACCAACCGAGAACGCGAGAATGCGTAGGCAAGCCATTTCTCCAATCAGACAATTCCAACGCATTTCTTCTGTTGTATTCAACGATTTCAGTTGTCTGGAAAAAGAGCAATCTTGACCTCAAACTTAGCACTAAATAAGGCAGACATTGCCTACAGCAATCACCCCCATGAATTAACTGGCCTATGAACAGAAGGCCTCAATCAACTTCGCACAAAATTACGAAGATAAGAGTTCGGAGAATGCACTCACCGGGAGACCGAAAATCACAACCTTCTTGCCCTGAGATCCCCACGTCCAAATGAAGCCCAGGCAAAGTCAGTGAATTCAGTCGCTAAACTTCCACTTTATAATGAAGCTATCGGGAGAAATCAAGGACCACATTGAAGATATCCTTGACAGGGGTGGTGGTGAACTTGGATGGCACGCCCTCGTCCCAGGTCCGAGCCTTCTGGAGGGAGACGCCCGGCGCGACGGAGACCATGTCGCTGCCGACCGCGATCGAAGCGTAGGTCCTGGCGGCCGCCGCCGACGCCGCCATACTCAGGCCGCCATACTCAGGCCGCCGAGGACGGAGGAGCTCGAGCGCCTCGCGAGCAGCGACGCCATCGGCAGAGTTTCGCGGTGGACTCGCCTTCCGTCGATGGGGGACGTGCCGGGGTGATGGGGGACTGGCGTGGTTCCTTCTCGACCAGTCTTGTTCCACAGTTCGAGGAAGGAAGGAAGTCTTTTTCGACCAAGTCTTCCAAGTAAACTACGGGATTGGATCGCGAAAAATAAACTATTTAGAACACAATTATTAACTATAATTATTTATATCATTTGACATAATTAAATAATAAACAATATTTTATTATTGATTAAACTTTATATATAGATATTTTCTTGAATAATGAAAATATTTTTATTTATATTTTCACAAGCAATATAATCAACTTTTATGAATATAATCTTCGTAAAATATATAGAGCTTAATAATTGAAGTAATAATCTTCAGGAAAGAAAGAGAAGGTCAAGGAATAGATCTACCACTTCACCGACCACTGTCACTAGTTTCCATGAGGATTTTGGCATTGGACAAGTATTTTATGTATAAGAGTTTTTTTTCTTATGCTTTTGCGAGTGCTGTTTAGAGGCACATTAAACGAGTGTGTATTCATTTTGTTCCTTATCGCTCCTTCAGGATCTTTCAACACAAGATGTCTCAGATATTGATGACCAGGTTCTGCAGCATTTAGCTGCTGCGGTGAGTAGGGCTCATTATTTACACAGAAGGGAGAGACAGATATCCACTGGTGTTGGTTTTTCCAGAATCCGTGTTTCTAGCTCTCCAGACAACTCCTTTAGGATGCTGCATTCACACTAGACAAATACAAAAGGGCAAGAAGGTCTAATTATTGAATCTTCTAGTAGTGCTATAACTTCTGGAACTCCAATCTGTCTGCACATTCGTCCTCAATCCCCAATGTCCCCTCCTAATGCAAACATGGTTCCTAGTGCTGCAGTCATTGGAGGAACTTTTGGCAGCAGGTAGAAAGTTGAAAATTGAATCTTTTGAGAGTACTTTTTCAGTGTCTTGCCTGCCCTGATGAATTAATGCCCATTTAATTACCGATCTATTCCTTTGGCTTATGCTGATTGATGGCATTGATGAATAGCTGGATGATACATCACATAACATATTTATCTGTAGCTTGTCATCCTATCTATGCTAGTGCTACTTGTAAGAAGTTCACATATCTGTTAAATACGTGTAGAAAATGTCCTGTGTCGTATGGGTATTCTCATCAGGATGGATTTTCAGGTGGGGGCCTTTGTTGATTAGTTTTTTTCAATGATGTTAATTGACGTTCAATTTACAGAGTTTTTCAAAGCCAGATATGTGATAACAGTCATCAGGGGCCACAGGAACCTAGTCCACTTGAAATTTCCTCCTTCTCAAATTCTTTAAAATCTAGGTTCTCTTCTGCAACAGCGAGGTAAAAGTATTTTGCTACTCGATAATGTTGGAGAGTTACCTTTTGTCATAGTAATTCTTTAAAGAACCTAATCTATGATATATATGCGCATTAGATACAAGGAGTCAATCTCAAAGGGCACTAAAGGGTTGAAGGAAAAGATACTTGCACGTAACAGCTCAGTCAAGGAGCTGAGTAAGGGAGTTTAGCGTGAGATGAGTGCTGGAATTGCTGGTGTTGCCCGAATTATAGAGCACCTAGATTTGACTCCTAAGCGATCTGAAACCTTTGCCTCTATCCCTAGTCATGTTGTGGTAACTTCGGATTTCTCCACCAGGGAAAAGAGTACTCTGGAGGATCTTCTGACTCAATCTTTTAGAGATGGTACAGAAATAGTGCACAACATGAGTCCAGATGCAGAATTACATGACATGGGCAGTATCCTGGGTCGACTTGAAGTTATTCCAACCCAGGTAACAGGCACCATTCTTTCTGTAGTTTGACTTTTTATTTAATTTTCTTGTGGAATCTATTTGCATGAGCTGTTTTCATATCATTGAAATGGCTATTCAGAATGCAGGGTTGTCAGTCATAAGTTTTTCTTTCAAAAAGCCTATTCGAATTATGTGAAAAAATTCCTTACCAAAAAAAAATTATGTGAAAAAATTGATAGAACTTGACCGGCCTTTACACTACCGTAATGGTTGTATTCCAAGGGGAAAGAACCTGGCAAAATATGAAGTGATGCTGCGCCACATCACTTGGGCAATTTATATTTGCTCATGGAAGCGGGATGAATTGTTTTTTCTTAAATTTCTGCAGGAGAGACATTAACACTGCTGTGTCGGGGGTTGGCCTTGAGCTATATCGCGTTCTCTTATGTGGCTCGTCCGAAGGCATATGAAGCAAGTGATGCCCTGTTAGAAAACCAACTTCCTCATTGGTTTTTGCGTCCTGCATCCACTGTTCATTTGAAGGAACCATCAGCTCATTGTTTAACATATGAAAGCATTCTTTCTATAAACTCGTGGGTATTGGAGTAGGATCGTTGGACAATTCTCATATTTCTTATGTTTCTATTCACAAAGTCGCTTGCACCTTCAAAAATTCAAAGATATTTTCATTTCCTCCCAGACAAATTTCCTATGGATAGACCAAGCCCCGGGATCATTTCCTCCCAGACAAGATGCTGAATATCTTTCCATATCGGGATCATACAGAAGTACTTCTCCAAGCCCCGGTATTCCTTCTTCTTTTATTTCAATGGTGCGAGCATCACACTGGCAGTGCCAAAAAAGGGAGACTTGTGGAAGGCTTTCAAGGTTTAAACCTTGATGAACTGCGATTAGGTATCGACACTTGCATATGCAAGTTCAAAGAGAAAAAAATAAGTAAAGGTTGTGATAACTCCAGTACAGGCAGATCTTTGTTTGGTCATTTTTATTGCTGAGATTCTTGGTTAGCATATAGCTGCATTTCTGTAGTCTTTAAGTTCTCGATCACCGTAAACATTTCCCTCTTTTTTCTGCATCTCTCATCTTAGTAATGATTCTGCTCATCTGAGTTGAGAGAGCAAGAGTCAAGCTCCTGACTTATCGAACTTGGCCTCATTTTCTTTCGAATTAGAATGACTGATCGAGTCAAGCTTGAGCTAGAAAGTTGCTGCATGTCTTGTCATTTGGACAAGATCCAGAAGTACTTCCACGTCCCCGCATCCCATAGCTGGTCAATTCAACTTTTAGTGCGATATAAAAATTCTAGTTCAAGCTTGAGATTGTACATTTGGGAATCATAAGTTATTGACTAACCAAGTTGAGCCTAATGAACACTTAGTCGTAGAGCTCCAACTTATGAAGACATGTTTGAATTGGAGTTTAGCATCGAGCCACGCATTCAATTAGGGTCACGCGCTAAAGTAAAGAATTCTGGTGGACACAACTTGGTTCAACTCCACCATAAGCAACTCCAGTGATCTTCAGCTGCCAATTCTTAGATCTAAGTGACCAATCTTTTACACATTGAAACCAGATGGTGTAGCTCAGCAGTTTCTCTAAAAAGAACCATTGAGCCCAGCCGCTTATGTCAAAGGCCGTATATTACGCAGAAGACCTTGTTAATCAAGGAAAATTGACCTCTGGGATGGAGCGACTAGACTTTTGAGGCTAGTCTCTACTTACGGCAAGAAAAGCACCAATAATTTTTTCATTTTGATGTAAGAGGAGCACAAAAATTTGATTATCATTGTTTACAATGAACTTACTCTTATGATTAACTGAGGGTCAAGCCACAAGCAATCATCCTAGCCCTGATAAAACAGTATCAACGAACAGAAAACCAGATGTAACTCTTGCAACAAAGGACACAGCAGCTAGTTACGACATGCTCTCTGACTCGCGCCTTATTAATAAGCAGGTGCTTCTTCGTGGATTGCAAATAAAGGGAAACGTGCCTTTTATCTGTCCCAGGATGATCTCTGCGCCAGAAACCTTGAGGTTGGATGGAGCTTCTCCATCACTTTGGCATCTTCCGTATAAGTTGACCATCTATAGCAGAGGAGCCATTTTACAAAAAATATAAATCGAAGGGCAACATTGATCATTTAGCTAGGCATTTCATCCATAAAGTGATGTTACAAAGGTAAAAGTGACAGACGGAAGGAAATTTAACAGGATGTCAGATGAAAGCAAAGCCACTAGAGATC
Organism: Melaleuca alternifolia; assembly: GCA_019926035.1. Lineage (NCBI taxonomy): Eukaryota > Viridiplantae > Streptophyta > Magnoliopsida > Myrtales > Myrtaceae > Melaleuca > Melaleuca alternifolia. Next base: position 149,682 of record JAGKPW010000275.1, read on the forward strand.
TTTAGTCAAGTCCAAGCTCTTATGGAAACTAGCATCAAAATCTTCATAGAATTCGATCTATTATGTGTAGGATAAACAAGCACGAGTTCATATCAGAGCCTTCTTTTGCTTAAAAATGTGGGTAGACAGACATGGGAGATGTTCACAAACAAGCTAAAACTCATGCTTTCCTTATGGTTATAGACACGAACCGTATTCCCTCACTGTTTCATACACATACTATCATAAAGGAAATATCATGGGCATCTCTGAAAATGGATTGTTCTGCCCAAGGAAACTTCTGTGGTATCAAACTTTCTTTAACGATGTTGCTGATCATCTAAGTATTCTAGCAGCTCTACTGCCAGTTCACCTTTGATTGTGATCACTGCACGTCCTAACAATGTGTACTCCCAGTTTTGCAGAAGGAATATTGTGACAAAAAAGAGAATATATCTTCTTGGAAAAAAAAAAACAAGAAAGTAAAACCTCGTACTGATGTTCTTCAAGTCGCCAGAAATCTTCACAACAATCAACAGATTTTTCCTCAAGATATTATCAAAAAGACCAGACAAGAATCTCAACCACCCAACTCAAAACTTCCCAAAACCGTTCATAATCATCTCTGTGATACAGAAGATTGCCAAAAGAATGTTTGAATGAAGAAAATATGTAAGCCAGAGACAATATTTCATCTCTAAAAGCAATAGAAGAAATCGAGATTCAAGTTAATAACTTACAGCATCTTTCGCTTTGAGATTTTTTGCCCAGCCGTTCAAGGTGTAGTGGTCATTAACAGCCACGCAAATCACAGTGTCTATGACCTTAGCCTTAAACTAAAACATATTATTCTTGCAGCTAGGCACATGCTGCTGTGAACAAACTCCTGTGTGCGCACCATGGGGGGCGTCAAATATGAGAACTTAAACAGTGAGCACCGAGAGAGATAAGAAAAAGAAAAGCCAGTAAAGCATTCTTTCCTACTGAATTTCTATACTATGTGACTTGCTATACCCCCAGCTTCAATGTGTCAAATCTTCTTATGTTTAATTTGTCTCGGTTTCCAAGGTTAACATTGGCAAGACAATACACCTTGGGGACTATAGCTGGATATTGCATTCCCAGAAAACAGACGCAACACAGCTGAGAAGAGACTGGCACAAACAATTTCAAGCTCATATGTAGTTTGTCTTGACAAGCACCGTTAGATGCAAGATGAATTTAGCATAAAGGACCTGGGAACAAATTAAAACGAAAAAAATATCGAGAGTAATTAGAAATGCTATGAGGAAACCAGGAGCTTCACAGGGTAAATTGGCAAGACTCGAGTACTCTGGAGGATCTTCTGACCCAATCTTTTAGAGAGGGTACAGAAAAAGTGCACAGCATAAGTCCAGATGCAGAATTACATGACAGAGGTAATATCCCGGGTCGACTTGAAGTTATTCCAACCCAGGTAACTAACACCCTTTCTTTCTGTAGTTTGACTATTTACTTAGTTCTCTTGCAGAATCTATTTGCATGAGCTATTTGTGCAGCATTGAAACAGCTATGCAGAATGCAGAGTTCAGTCAAAATTTCTTTGAAAAAGTGTCGATTCTTCATGTCTGATCATGTGAAAAAATTGATATAACATGACCGGCCTTGATACGTTACTACAATGGTAGAGCAACCCCAGGTGAAAATAAGCGGCCAAAAATCAAAAAGTGATTTGATGCCACATGGAAGCCTGATAAATCGTTTTGGCCTTATGTTTCTGGAGGAGAGACATCAACACTACTGTATCGTGGAATGGCCTTGAGCTAAATTGCTTTTTATACTCCTGGCCTGTCTGAAGGCATGTGAAGCAAGTAACGTACAATTAGGAAACTGACTTCCTCATTGGTTTCTCTGTCCTGCATCCACTGTTCATTTGAAGGAACCATCAGCTGATTGTTGATCATATGAAAGCATTTTTTTTATATAACTGAGGGTATTGAAGAAGAATTATTGGATAATTATCATTTTACTTGTGTTTCTATTCACAAAGTGGCTTGCACCTTTGAGAATTCCAAGAAATTTACGTTTCCTGCTATACAATTTACTATGAAGAGACCAGGATGCTGTATATCTGCTGCTATGGTAATGATACAGAAAATTTTATAGCAATGGTAAAAGCATGATACTGGCGTTAGAGGAAAGAAAACATAACTCCAATACTGTTTTGCCAAAAAAAGGACTTTGTGGAAGGCTTCCAAGGTTCAAACCTTAATGAATTGCGATTGGATACCGACATTTGCATATGCCGAGTTTGAAGAGACAAGGAATGAGAAAACATTGTAATGACTCCAGTACTAGCAGATCTCTTTGTTTGGTCGTTTCCATTTCTGAGATTCATGATTAGCATATTGCTGCACTTTTGTTCTCCGTAAGTTCTTGATTACCTTAAAGTTTCCCTTGATGCCTCTTTGACCTCTTTCTTATGCATTACTCATCTCAACCATGATTCTGCTCATCTAAGTTTGAGGCGTGAGAGTCAAGCTACCAACCTATTTGTGATTGATTTCGTCGATCATTCAAACACGGCTAATTTCCTTTTGGAATTAGAATACTCCAATAGTTAACTGAGTCAAGCTTGAGCTTTTGTATATCAATCACTATTTAGATGATGCAGAAATTCCTTCTGCGCGTCCCTGCATTATGTCTTCATAATTGCAATTGTATTAGCATAAATAGATTCAATTTTAGTGCGCTGTCAAAATTCTAGGCCAAGCTCAACATTGGACTTCACTGGGAATTGAATTTATTGACTAGCCGAGTTGAGCCCAATGAAAAAACCGAGTTGAGTTGAGCTCAACCTTAAGAAGACTCATTGAAAATTGCATTGAACATCCTATTGCACCTTCAAGTTGGGGGGTCACCCTTAATTAATGAATTCTGGTTGACCTAGCTTGACTCGACTCCACCCTCAACTACTCCCGGCGAAGAGATCTTAAGCTGCCAAATCTTTAAATCAAAGTGAAAACAGAAAAGAATTGGTTGAGCTTTGACAGTTTCTCTACAGATAACCCGATCCATCGTATATGTTGCACCCTAAAATTGTTGACAGAATGTGGACCCAACGATCATGCAGTGGGAGTGAAAGAATAGTGATATTTTAAATTTTTTATGGGTGCAAATTTTATAGATGCGTCATTTGTATATTGATAGTTAAGGAGCTCAATAAATTGGCTACCAATGGCCTATCAAGAGGTTGGGCCAGTCCAAGCCCTGTGTTTGTTAACTTTTTTGGTTAAATTTTCAAAAGAAAAAAAAAAGAAAAAGAATTATGGCCAAGGTTGGGCCCAAGCAGGTAATGGGCCTATGTCAGGCTTGGGCTAGTGCAACTAGTACCAAAACCTACTCTGACGATATGTGTTTGAGTAGAAGTGTTAATGTCGTTACTATAAACTCATTTTATATTTATTTCACTCGAGTCAAATGAGAGCCACATGCCCAATCAGTATTACTGTCATATCTTTATTTGAAAATTTTGGGATCACTATAAATTAATTTACCGCTAAAGCATGAAAATTACATAATAATGAAGATAATTAGATGCTCAAAAAGATTTGAATACGTTTTAATTTGACATCATATGAAATTTCGAGGATTTTCCTTTAATTGCTTTGAAAGGTGAAACTTGTAGAAAAGGGAAGCATGTGATGTCCTCTAAACACGGTGGACAAGGCGACTCCAAAACATGGTGCGTTGGGTTGACTGGAAAGTCTAGTGCACGACTCCACTAAATGATGGAACGTCAGTTTGGGTCCACCTCTTTAATTTCTTGACTTGCCCGCAATTGTTGTGTTGACTGACTTGGGCTCCCGGCGGACAAGGCGACTCCCAAGTCTTTTTATATGGTGCCTCCTCCACACGCAGAGACAACCAACAATTCTCTGCCGATTTCTCTTTGCGTTCTTTCGAATTTCTCCTTGCCCAACATGATTAATGCTCTCAGATCCATGAATGTTTATGAAGTGTTGCTGCTCATTCTTGTTCTATCGCAAGCAACGACAAGTGATGCCAAGCCAAGCAATCAACAATGCGTCGCTTCATCCTGTGGTGATATTCGTAATATAAGTTATCCATTTCGATTACAAAGTGATCCGAAAGGATGTGGTGACTCGTCGTATGAACTGACTTGTGAAGATAATCACACTGTTTTATACGTCGTCGATGACCGATTCTATGTGAAGTCTATCAATTATTCTGCCGAGCAAATCACATTGGTCAATGATGGGCTGCAAAAGGGTAATTGCTCATCTCTCCCTCGTCATTCATGGACACAAGATGACTACGAGAGAGCTATGTCTCCAATTTACCCACAGTTACTTTATTCATTGGTCATTGTGAACTGCTCAAAATCAGTCAGTTCTCCATTCTACATCGATGCCAGTCCATGCATCGAGGGTTCGTACTTTTCTACATCCCCAAGTTGGCGCTTGTATGCTTTGGGTGATCCAGGGGCAGCGGATGTTAGGGATTTTTGCACCATTAGCGCGTGGGCATGGACATCACAGGTCCTCCATTATGATGACGTTACTAGTAGCTCTTACAACTACGAGCAAATCCACGACATCATGGCCGATGGATTTGTTGCCTCCTTTTACGTCTCTCCACCAACGAAGAAAACTTTCAATTGCCACTTTGGGTCTTGGGCCTTCTCTCGGCTCGCTCACTACTTCCGACATCTCTATGACTGCTCTTATTCCTCCCGCTACTCTCCGTGCAGCGGTGAATACTCTTGTCTCCCCCGCTGCTCTCCGTACAACCGTGACAGTGGATACTCACGATCGACTCTCCCTGACTACTTGGATTACCACGGTGCGATTTGCCGATGGGAGGAAGCCTCCGGTAAGCATTAGTTGGCAATGATAATTTACCGCCATTTTGCATGATTCTATACATATTTAATATCCAAGAAATTAGATTAGGAGAAGATATAGATGTTTAGCATGCGTCAACATTTGTGTATTCAAAAGGTTTCAGAACTTTGGATTCCATGTTTGCTGGTAAAAATAGATAAAATAACTAAACAAATGATGAGAGAAGTCACATGAAACACACCTATCATCATAAAAGTACACATGTGCCTACACTATAATTCATTTCCCTATGAAATGAAAACTAAATAGAGATTATTGTGCGAACAGCCATATGACTAGCTTTAATTCTATTCTTTTTTTTTTTATTTGGCATAGGGTTCAAACTTTCTTATTTTCTTGATAACTTCATTAATCAGTCACTGAGCTTATGATGCGGGGGACACTCGTTAATAAATATCTTAAAATATGTATTCATGTATTATTGATGGCAAGGAACAATGCTTTTACTTAATAATGCAAATTAATATTTCTCTCTATTTATTAATTCCCAATAAAGAAAAATGAATTTTTTTTCCTATCTTTCTCATCTATGTGAAATGAATCTTATTATTTTCACTTATTAGTAAATGCACACATCCCACTTCTCATACTCTTTTAGACAAAAATTTCATACAAAGTAACTTGTCCCAATACTGTCTCCTCGTGAGTTTTTTTCTTTAATTTTCTTTTTTCACATCATTCGAACCTTCCACAGGTGTCGGAAGTGATATTTCAAGTTGGACATATGATGGTTTTATACCTCTACTAGGTAAGTTGCAAGGATTGTTTTTTCAATCATTAAAAAAGCTTATTCTAACCTACAAGACTTTTCTCAGTGCTTTTCTATATAGGAAAATTCTTAATCGGGGCACCATTTGTCATGATATTTCTACTCTACAAGTATAGAAGAAGGCACTTGGCAATGGACAAGAACATCGAAGATTTTTTGCAAGCTAACAACAACTTTATGCCTATAAGGTACTCTTACTCGAATATTAAGAAGATCACCAGAAATTTTAAGCACAAGCTAGGTGAAGGGGGGTATGGCTATGTGTACAAAGGAACACTCAGAAGCGGCAACGAGGTGGCCATCAAGATTTTGAAATCCAAGGCTCATGGCCAAGATTTTATCAATGAAGTGATCACTATTGGAAGAATTCACCATGTTAATATAGTACAACTCATCGGTTTTTGCTTTGAAGGCACAAAGCAAGCCCTCGTGTATGATCTCATGTCAAATGGATCTTTGGATAAACACATTTTCACTAAAGAAGGTGATGAGCTTCTTGATTATGGAAAAATTTATGAGATTGCTTTGGGTGTGGCGAGGGGGATTGAGTACTTACATCGAGGGTGTGACATGCAGATACTACACTTTGATATCAAGCCTCACAACATTCTCCTAGACAAGAATTTCACTCCGAAAGTTTCTGACTTTGGGCTCGCGAAACTTTATCCCACTAATCACAACATCATCTCATTGACTGCTGCAAGAGGAACCTTGGGATATATGGCACCTGAGTTATATTACAAAGACATCGGTGGTGTATCCTATAAAGCAGATGTTTATAGCTTCGGGATGTTGCTCATGGAGATGGCAGGAAGAAGGAAGAATATAAATGCAAATGTAGAACGCTCAAGCCAAATATATTTTCCGCTGTGGGTGTACGACCAAGTTGATGAAGGGAAAAGTGTCGAAATGGGAGAGGTTGTAGAAGAGGAAAGGAATGTAATAAAAAAGATGATAATAGTTGCATTTTGGTGTATACAATTAAACCCTGATCATCGGCCTTCAATGAGGAAAGTCCTAGAAATGCTCGAAAGAGACATTGGTAAAATTCAAATGCCTCCAAGACCGCTTATTTACCCACCAGATGTGTCTGCCAACAATGACAAATCCGAGCAAGAGTTAGAAACATTCTCAACTTCATCAAGTGCTCCGACAACTTTTGCTGGTTTTCCTTTTGGAGATATTAATGACGTTTAGAGGACCATGCAAGTTTTGATTGGAAAAGTTTTGGGTATGCCCACTATCTAGTATTATGATGGAAGGGACTTAAGCTAGTTTAGCTGGACAGTAATTACTTTTGAGATTGTCATCTTCTAGCTCTTAAGTTAATGTTATATTGTTGAATTTCATTTTGTTTTACTCTCTTGCGTCCTTCTAGAAAAACAATAAACAAATTGGTAAGAGAGCAAGAACAAAAATATTGGCGAAGGTGTGCGGACATTTGGAATTTCCTCCCTCATTGCATGACTTAGGGCAATGCCAATTAGAAAGCAAATAATAACCTGCAGTCCTACCACTTAACATGCTATTACTAGTGAATTGTTGATTTCGACTTTTGAATCCGTTTACAAAGAAAATTCCAGGTTTATATCTTAAAAAGAAGACACCTTTTGTTCCATGTGAGAAGCAACTTTTATCAAAATGGAAAAAGAAAATTCTTAGATGGAGTAATTCTATAACGATTATATTTGAAAGAACTCATATTCGATTTGAAAATTACATGAGTTTATTGACAAATGACAAGATTGAAAAATTATACTTTCCTCTTAAAAAGTATTACTACGATTTTAATCGGTGGGTTTGTAGAATTTCGAAGCATTTTCATGAAAGTTCATCAACCTGGCTTTGATATATATATATATATATATATATATATACACATGGCACGGAGGGAGGGGGAGAAGGGCAGGTCCTCCTCCCCAATTTCGCTTCATATATGCAATATAGATGTACAGAAAAATAATCAATAATAAGTGAGTTGCCTCCCATAAAAAATTATAAATCTCTACTGCATAGAAATTAGGGCAAATATCACCAAAACTCCCCTAAACTATGCCTACTATAATCCAACAAATCTTTTTTTTTGTCATTAAAAATAAATTTATCCATTGCAACACAAATACCCTCAACTTTTTTTTGAGTCACAAGAAAAAAACATACTGATAACTTTATAACTTCTGTTTCGGTTCCATCATAATAAATTTATTATATTATAAGTTTGGTCTTTTTTATGACAAAAAAAGGCATATAATATTTGCGTCCCAATGGGTAAATCTAGAATTTTTAGTGACAAAAAAGTATAATTTGAAGTTTTTTACGAAATATCCCTAGAAATTAATCAAGTCTTTAACTTCGCCCTCAAACTTTTTTTTCCAAAAAATTCCATTAAAATCAGTGTTGCTTAAGGTAAATTGTAACTTGTCGTCTTCGACGGCAAGGTTGTAAACCCACGACATAGTCTCATCTTATCTTAAATGTATTGACAATTCTATTGTATTATCTCTTTCTTCGTATTATTTTTCACGTAAGAAATTATGACTTTTAATTAACACTATAGATAAGCCTCACATGCAAAGTTTATGTTGTTTAGGGGTACCTTTTCAAAGAATTAAGATGTGGACGAAGCCAACTTAAAGTAATTGAATATTTTAGTGAAAAATTTCTAGCTAATTCTTTTTTAGAATTTTACTTAATCATGACCAATAGTCATCAAGAACAAATACACTATCTACAATGTACCTTTATTCAAAATTCTCATTAAGGAAATTGACTCCAACCTAAATCTTGGCTCTATCAAGGCCGCATCAAGAAACTAGCCAAAAGTCACATCAATAAGGCTTTGATTCTTTTTAAATGAACCCTACCCTCTTTTGATTTTGGTGATTTTGAAGTGTTATGATAATGCCAAACCTTTCAACACACTATAAGATTCCCTGCAAAGATGGTAAGGGAACTATGAAATTCAATTATTTTGCTCCAATAGCTTTTGGAGAATTTCCTTCCATGAAAAGAAGTATGATACTTGTCAAAACGAGTAAGTTTAGGATAAATTTTGGAGTATTTACATCACAATGATTATAGTTTGAGTTTTTTTATGTTCTTAATTCTAGAAATTAATCACATATTTAACATCACAAAATTAGCTCAATTTGCTTAAGGTAAACTGTTACATGTCGTATTTGACGGGCAAGGTTGTAAGAACCAATGAAATAATCTTATCTTAGATTACATGCATTGACAATTCTATTGTATTATCACTTTCTTTGTATTATTCTTCCTATAAGAAATAATACAAAGTAAAATTTATTATAAAATTTATATATAACTTGTTATATATAAGCCTCAAATGTAAAATTTATGTTGTTTAAATGTATCTTTCAAAAGAATTGAATATTTTAGTGAAAAATTTCTAGCTAAAAACAAGTTTGGAAATTTTACATAATCATGGCAAGATCTCTTGTCCCAATACTAATTTAGGTTTCTACAAAGAACAAGAACAAAATCCACAAAATTTCGAATTGATTTTTTTTATGACTTAATAATCATAAATATACACTCTCTACAATGTACCTTTATTCAAAATTCTCATTAAAAAAAGGAAATTGACTCCAACCTAAATCTTAGCTCTATCAAGGTCGCATCAAGAAATCAGCCAAAAGTTGCTTCAATAAGGCTTTAATTCTTTCCTGGTGAGCCCTACCCACTTTTGATTTTGGAGACTTTGAAGTGTTCATATTATGCCAAACTTTTCAACATGCTGTAAGAATCTCCTCAAAGATGGTGAGTTCAACTCTTTTTTTCTTTTTGGTAATGGGAGTTCAACTCTTTTACTCCAACAACTTTCGGAGAATTTCCTTCCATAGAAAAAAAGTCTGGTATTTGTGTCATAACAAGTTTAGGATTATTTTTGGAGTATTTGCATTGCAGTAAGTATAGTTTGGACTTTTTTTATGCTATTAATCCTAGAAATTAATCATATCCTTAACTTCATGCGCAATCTATCAAAATTAGCTCATTTTGCTTAAGGTAAACTTTAATATGTCGTATTTGACAGACACAATTATAAAAATCAATGAAATAATCTCATCTTACCTTACATGTATTGATAATTCTATTGTATTATCTCTTTCTTCGTATTATTCTTCATGTAAGAAATTGCGACTTTGAATTGAATAGTTTAGCAAAGATTTTGTAGCTAAAAAACAAGTTTCAAAATTTTACATAATCATGACCAAGATTCATTAATAACAAAGTACTCTTTTGCCCCAATACTAATTTAGGTTCCTACGAAGAACAAGTACAAAATCTACAAAATTTCAAATTGAACGTGCAGGTTTTTACAACTTAATAATCATAAATATACACTTTATTCAGTGTACCTTTATTCAAAATTCTCATTAAAAAAGTAGAAAATTGACTCCATATTCCGTCAATGTTTCACTCCCCCTCGACCTAAATATTGGCTTTGTCAACAGTCACGTCAAGAAACCAGTCAAAAGTTACATCAATGAGGTTTTGTTCTTTTTATGGTGAGCCCTACCCCCATTTGCTTTTGGTAACTTTAAAGTGTTCTAATTATGCCAAACCTTTTTTATCCTTTCCTGATGAGCCCTATCCCCATCTGTCAACGGTCACATCAAGAAACCAGTCAAAAGTTGCATCAATGAGGTTTTGATCCTTTCCTAGTGAGCCCTACCCCCATTTGCTTTTGGTAACTTTAAAGTATTTTAATTATGCTAAACCTTTCAATGAGGTTTTGATCATTTCCTCGTGAGCCCTACCCCCATTTGCTTTTGGTAAATTTAAAGTGTTCTAATTATGCCAAACCTTTCACACCTTATAACATTTTTTTCGCAAAGATTGGGAGGGAATTATGAAATTCAACTCTTTTTTTAATAATCGAGGTGTCCGGGTCAGTTTACGCACATCTCTACTATTCATCGGGAGAGACTAGCACAATAACCCACCGCCATGGCCCTCCACTTAAATCACAGGCTCTTCCCTAGGGAATCGAACCCATGACCTCAACGAAGTCCAAGCTCGTCCTAATCAGCTAGGCTACCAATGGCTGGGTATGAAATTCAACTCTTTTTCTCTGATAATTTCCAAAGAATTTCCTTCCGTAACAATACAATAGTGGATAATTCTTTTGATTCTTGGCACTTCTTTCTAGTCTTGATGACTTTGTTGTTTTATTAATTGACATGGGCTTTTCAAGACAATCCCAAGTCTTCATAATTTAGATCTATCTCATTCGCCATTACATATTACATCCAATCCTTGTTGATCCTCCACCGCACAACCAGAGCAAAATTTCCATCGCCGACAGGCAAAGAGGAGGCATGATTTCTCCTCTCAATTCCATGCCCATGGACCTTTTGTCGGTGGTCTCCCCTGGTGTGCTGCTTCGTTCGCAAGAAAAGCCTTCCCCGTCAACGACGTAAGAACAATCCGGAAGGCTATGGTGAAAATAATTGAAGAAGTGAATTATCACATCTATCTTTAGAAATAGTGATAGCATCAATTCCGGCATGTTCCACGTTGGATGGCAAAAAGGTAATTGTTCCTCCCTTCCTTGTTGTTCATTGAAGGATTCCAACTTCGGTTAGGAGGGTTATCACGTTTTGGTAAATTGGCGGTCTTTGTGAAGCGCTCAAGACCTGTTGCTTTTCCTTTATGTTTCAAATGAGCATACTTTTAGGACATATCTTCTAAAATATATGAACTGAGTGGGTATTCCCAAGCTGTAAAATAGAAAAATTGTTTAAACAATTATAAACCTATTGTATTTTTGCTCGAGCCATTTTATTCTTGGGTAGTACCTTTTTTACAACATCAACATCTACAAGATTTGTGAATTCATGTCATCCATCTGGTGCTAATGTTAAAGCACCCCAAGGAAGCACTTTCTTCACGACATATGATCTGCTGTTAGTTGGAGTGAATTTGCCTCAAAGATTAGAATTGACTGGCAGTAAATTTTTTTTTTTTGTAGTACTAGATCAAACCTCAAAATGTCTAGAGCGAACTTTCTGATTAAAGGACTTGGCCACTCTCAATGAAGGGATTTTCACTTCTACCAGCATGACTATCGTGCCACACACTAAAGAAAAAGGGGTTGCACCCAGTAGAAATCCAGATTGTTGCACCCAGCACACGTCCAAATTGAGGTTCTACACATTATCAGTGTAAGGGAGATTTTATGCCAACAGCAGCAATTATCAACCATTTTTGTCAGAATCTTTCCGAGGTTCTTATTCGCCGCTTCGATAGCACCGTTCATTTAAGGGCGATAACGAGTTTAATACAGGTGGCAAAACTTAAACTCTTTAAACAGATTGCGGGCGAGCTTGTTATTCAAATTTGACTCATTGTTTGTGATGATAGCCTCAGATACACCATAGCAAGCAATTATATCACAACACACAAGCTTTAGGACATTTCGTGCATTAACAGTTGCATAGAAAGCTGCCTTTATCCATTTGGTGAAGTAATTGATGGTCACAAGAATGAAATTATGACAATTCAGTGCTTTCAGATTAATTGGGCTGAACATAACGATGCCCCATTTTGAAAAAAAGTCATAGTTCCGATTATTAATGTATCTCATTTGATGGTACATTTATCTTATTCCCATGAACCTAACAACATTGGCAACATTGGATATGTTAGATATAATTACTTTCTAAGGTCAAACAGAAGTAACCTCACCTCATTATTTTCTTAGCCAATATATGAATATTCATGTGAGGACTGCACACTTCTTCTTCGTGTATCTCTTCAATTAGTTGAGTGGCTTCATTAGCATTTACCCACCATAGCAGGACCAATTCCATTTACGAATAACTTAGGAGCAAGTTTCACAAGATAATTCCTGTCGATTGGACTGCTAACTTCAGGGAACTCATGATTTTGAATATAAGTCATGATGTCATGGTAACACGGGTTTCCGTCGGGCTCTTCCACCACCACCATGCAAATAAGCCGGTTTCGCTAGAATTTCAATCTTCAAAGGCTCAACTTCTAACCCATCCTTGATTAAGAGCATGGATAAAACGTTGTGAGCACATCCGCACACTGATCGGGAAACCTTGATAGATATTCAAAGGATATTTCATCAAACTCCTCTACAAGATACTCCAGGCAATCTTGATAAGGGGCCATTTATTGCGTCTCCGGCTCTCCATTTTCCAACAATGTCGGGGATAATAAACAGAGTCTCCGAAAACCTTCAGTTTGTTCTCTGTAAGTTCTTGAATGCCTTGATATTTTCCCACGTTGCCTGTTTTGACCTCTTTTCCCTACATCCTTAGTGATGATTTTGCTCATCTAATTTTAGAGCATGAGAGTCAAGCTACTGACCTATTTGTGCTTGACTTGTCGATCATTTAGACGTGGCTCATTTCATTTCCGAATTAGAATAACTGATTGAGTCGAGCTTGAGCTAGAAAGTTGCTGCATATCTATTGTTGTGGAGAAGATCCAGAAGTTACTTCCACGTCCCGTATCCCATCTTTTTTAATAGCAATCGTAAAAGCATAACGTATTAAAAAATAGTTGAGCTCAAACCTCAGAAGGCATGTTCAAATCAAGTTTAGCATCGAGCCACACATTCAACTGAGTTCATAATTAAGTAATTAATTCTGGTCAGGCCGCTACTGTCAAAGTTCACAAATTACGCTATGCATTAACAAAAGAACAAATGACCTCTGGGATAGAGACACAAGGGTGTAGGACAAGCACAAAAAACTTGTCTCTCATAGTTCACAATCAACTTATTCTTATGATACCTGAAAGGCAAGCTGCAAGTGACCATCCTAACCCTGATAAAACAGCATCAACAAATAGACGAGCTCATGTGACTTGTGCAACAAGGGACAAACAGCTGGTCATGACATTCTCTATCAGAGTTGCGCCTTATCAGTAAGAAAGGTCTTGGAGGATTGCAAAAACAAGGAAACCTGCCTCATATCTGTCCCAGGATAACCTCAGCAATGGAAACATTGAAGTTGGATAGAGCTTCTTCCACACTGAGAGCCTTCACTTTCCCATATTCCACATAAGCTGACATCTACACCAGAGCACCCATTTTAGGAAAAAAATAAATCCAAGGACAAAATGATCATTTAGTTAGCCATTTCATCCATAAAATTATAGTCTAAAGGTAAAAATGACAAACTGGAGGAGATTATATAAGGATGTTTGATATCCGATATTAACTTGTTAGGGCCTAGGGTATACCTTCCAGAGCCAAGCAAAGCTGCTGATCGATCTTTGGTCAAGTCCAAGCTCTTATGGAAGCTAGCATCAAAATACCCATAGAACTCGATCTACAAGTTAATGTGAGAGCATTCTTTTTCTTGAAAATGAAGGGGAGAGACAAGAGGTGTTCACAAACAAGGTACATATCAGGCTATTCTTGTGATGATAAATACACGAACCGCATACCATCACCATGTCATACACACACTATCATAGAAGAAGCATCATGTGCATCTGTAGAAATAGATTGTTTTGCCCAAGGCTACTTCTGTAGTACACTTTCTTTAATGATTGTGCTAATGATAAAACTGAAGTAAGTATTCTAGCTGCTCTACTACCAGTTGACCTCTCATTGTGATCACTGCACGTCCTAACAATGTGCATTCCCAGTTTTGCAAAAGGAATGTTGTGAATAAAAAAGGAGAATTATTTTCTTACGTGGGGGGAAGAGAAAGTAACCTCGTATTGTGATGTTCCACAAGTTGCAGGAGGAAATGAGATGCAGTACCAGAAATCTTCACAACAATCAACAAAATTTTCCTCAAAAAATGATAAAAAAGATGAGGCAAGAAACTCAACGCCCAATTCAAACATTCCAAAACCGTTCATAATTCATTTGAGAGAGAAAAGACTGCTGAGAGGATATTTCATGAAAGAAAATATGTCAGCCAGAGTCAATAGTTCATCTCTAGAAGCAAATAATTGGTTTTCAAAATCAATAACTTACAGCAGCTTCAGCTTCAATATGTCAAATCTTCTTAAATTCAACTTGTCTCAGTTTCGGATATTCGAATGGCAAGACAGTGCACATCATGGACTATAACTGGATATCGCATTCCGAGAAAACACATGCAACACCATTGAGAAGAGACTGACATAGACAGTTTTAAGCTCATAGACAGTTCTCTTGACAAGCGTCGCTTTAGATGCGAGATGAATTCAGCATCAAGGACTTGGCTACAAATTAAAATATACATATATATAATACATATATAATGTAGACAAAGCTAGGAATGCTGTAAGAGGTAAGATGGAAGATTAATTATGCCATCACATCAAACTGCATTATCAACAGACAACAACAAAGTTTTCTCAAAAAATAAAAATTTGTTATGCAATTAAGTTTGCTCAAGGTGACTCATGCTTTTAATTTCTTACTTCTTCTTCTTTTGCTTTTAGTTCTTCAGATTGACTTTTTTAGTACTGAACACCTCTCTATCAAAAAGTACACGAATTATTACATCAAAGTCAGGTGAAACTTATCTACAATTGTCTAAAATCCAAATTTTTTTTTCTTTTTTTCTTTGATTTTGGTAGGAAGTCAAAACAGTTAGTAAAAGTCAACTCGATCTTTAATTCTACCTCAATAATGCAGCCAGGATCATGAAGTAAGTGAACCAGAGATTTTAAGAAAAAATAGCTATGCAGAGTTCAAAAAACAGATTTCAATTTTCGCTATCTAATTGCAATAATTTCCGTCGCAACACATATCTACTGATCTATTCAAGCCTCCGCGCAACAACATTAACGGAGAACGCAAGAATGCGGAGGCAAGCTATTTCTAAAACAACTCAGATGATTTACAGTCAGACAATTTCAATGCGTCTCTGCTGTTGTACTCGACCATTTCAGATGTCTGAAAAACAGAGCAATCTTGACCGCTGACTTAACATGATCCTTGTTTGCACATTGTTTGCGATGGAGAAGAAGAATACGGGGTCAAACCTTAATGGCCGACTTGGCTTTGGATGTGATGCTCTCTCCCTCTCTTTCTCTCTCTCTCTCTCTCTCTCTGTGCGAAAACTCCCACGAGACGTGCGCGATGGGTTTCAATCAATGCTTTGCCGAATTGGAATCTCTCTGTCTGCTCTGTTCTTAGTGGGTGGTGGGGTGCAAGGCTGAGCAGGTACTGGTGGGAATGCGTGACTCTCTTCTGGATGCATCAATTATTCGGTTTTCACGTCAAACCTCTTTTTGTTCAGCCGATTTTTCCTTTTTCTTTTTTGGTGAAAACTACTGTGTAATCAACTTTGTTTCTGAGTGGGTCGTCTCTATCCTTTTCCTGTCACAGGTTACCACTTGAAATCATGACTATGAGTATCACCTTCAATGAATTCTTGAATGGTAAAGCCTAACTTAATATTATTTGTTTCTAGTTTATAGTTTTCTCGGCTGGTTTCCTACCATGTGGGATTCTGGTTCCACCTTGTTTATGGTGAACCTATTACATCCAGGCGATCACCCAGTCGCCACAATCGAGATTCAGGATGAAATCGATTGACGGCTAGATGGTATTGCGGAAGCGGAAGGGAACAATTACCTCATCGATGAGGGGAAAAGGAGGCGCAGACGACCCGGTCGATCTTGACTGATGGATGGACGGAGGAGAAGGCTATTCGCTCGCGTCGTCGGGTGAAGCTCGAAGGAGTTCTGGAGTTCTGGTTTTGCGGCTCCTGCGTCTTCGAGTTTAAAGAGACAAAAAAAGTAAGTGAAGGTTGTGATAACTCCGGTACCGGCAGATCTTTGTTTGGTCATTTTTATTGCTGAGATTCTTGGTTAGCATGTCGCTGAATTTTTGTTCTCTTTAAGTTCTTGATTGCCGTAAACAATTCCCTCTTTTTTCTACATCTCTTTTCTTAGTAATGATTCTGCTCATCTAAATTGGGAGCGCGAGAGTCAAGGTACGGACCTATCGAACTTGGCCTCATTTTCTTTGCGAGTTAGAATGACTGATCGAGTCAAGCTTGAGCCAGAAAGTTGCTGCATCTATTATTATTTTGGGGAATATCCAGAAGTACTTCGACCTCCCCGCATTCCATAGCAGGTCTGTTCAATTTTAGCGAGCTATCAAAATTCTAGTTCGAGCTTGAAATTGAACTTTTGGGATTCATAGGTTATTGACTAACCAAGTTGAGCCTAATGAATACTTAGTCTAGTAGAACTCCAACTTATGAAGACATGTTTGAATTTGAGTTTAGCATCGAGCCATGCATTCAATTGGGATCACGCGCTAAAGTAAAGAATTCTGGTGGACACAACTTGGTTCAGACTCCACCACACGCTACTCCAGTGATGTTCAGCTGCCAATTCTTTGATCTAAGTGACCAATCTTTTACACAGTGAAACCAGATGGTGTAGCTCAGCAGTTTCTCTAAAAAGAACCATTGAGCTCGGCCGCTTCTGTCAAAGGCTGTATATTACGCAGAAGGCCTTGTTAATCAAGGAAAATTGACCTCTGGGATGGAGCTTTGTTTATCAGTGTTTACAATGAACTTACTCTTATGATTAACTGAGGGTCAAGCCACAAGCAATCATCCTAGCCCTGATAAAACAGTACCAACGAACAGAAAACCAGATGTAACTCTTGCAACAAAGGACACAGCAGCTAGTTACGACATGCTCTCTGAGTCGCGCCTTATTAATAAGAAGGTGCTTCTTCGTGGATTGCAAATAAAGGGAAACGTGCCTTTTATCTGTCCCAGGATGACCTCTGCGCCAGAAACCTTGAGGTTGGATGGAGCTTCTCCATCACTTTGGCGTCTTCCGCATGGGCTGACCATCCATAGCAGAGCAGCCATTTTACAAAAAATATAAATCCAAGGGCAACATTGATCATTTAGATAGGCATTTCATCCATAAAGTGATGTTACAAGGGTAAAAATGACAGACGGAAGGAGATTTAACAAGGATGTCAGATGAAAGCAAAGCTGCTGAGAGATCTTAAGTCAAGTCCAAGCTCTTATGGAAACTAGCATCAAAATCCCCATAGAATTCGATCTATTATGTTTAGGATAAACAAGCACAAGTTCATGTTAGAGCCTTCTTTTGCTTAAAAATGTGGGTAGACAGACATGGGAGATGTTCACAAACAAGCTAAAAATCATGCTTTCCTTATGGTTATAGACACGAACCGTATTCCCTCACTGTTTCATACACATAATATCATAACGGAAACATCATGCAAATCTCTGGAAATGGATTGTTCTGCCCAAGGAAACTTCTGTGGTATCAAACTTTCTTTAACGATGTTGCTGATCATCTAAGTATTCTAGCCGCTCTACTGCCAGTTCACCTTTGATTGTGATCACTGCTCATCCTAACAATGCGCACTCCCAGTTTTGCAGAAGGAATATTGCGACAAAAAAGAGAATATATCTTCTTGAAAAAAAAAAACCAAGAAAGTAAAACCTCGTACTGATGTTCTATAAGTCACCAGAAATCTTCACAACAATAAACAGATTTTTCCTCAAGATATTATGAAAAAGACCAGACAAGAATCTCAACCACCCAACTCAAAACTTCCCAAAACCGTTCATAATCATCTCTGTGATAGAGAAGATTGCCAAAAGAATGTTTGAATGTAGAAAATATGTAAGCCAGACACAATATTTCATCTCTAAAAGCAATATAAGAATCGAGATTCAAGTTAATAACTTACAGCATCTTTCGCTTTGAGATTTTTTGCCCAGCCGTTCAGGGTGTAGTGGTCATTAACAGCCACGCAAATCACAATGTCTATGACCTTAGCCTTAAACTAAAACAAATTAATCTGGCGGCTAGGCACGTGCTGCTGTGAACAAACTCCCGTGTGCGCACCATGGGGGGCGTCAAATATGAGAACTTAAACAGTGAGCACCGAGAGAGATAAGAAAAAGAAAAGCCAGTAAAGCATTCTTTCCTACTGAATTTCTATACTTTTTTATGTGACTTGCTATACCCCCAGCTTCAATGTGTCAAATCTTCTTATATTTAATTTGTCTCGGTTTCCGAGGTTAACATTAGCAAGACAATACACCTTGGGGACTATAGCTGGATATTGCATTCCCAGAAAACAGACGCAACACAGCTGAGAAGGGACTGGCACAAACAATTTCAAGCTCATATGTAGTTTGTCTTGACAAGCACCGTTAGATGCAAGATGAATTTAGCATAAAGGACCTGGGAACAAATTAAAACGAAAAAAATATCGAGAGTAATTAGAAATGCTATGAGGAAACCAGGAGCTTCACAGGGTAAATTGGCAAGACTTGAGTACTCTGGAGGATCTTCTCACCCAATGTTTTAGAGATGGTACAGAAAAAGTGCACAGCCTAAGTCCAGATGCAGAATTACATGACAGGGGTAATATCCCGGGTCGACTTGAAGTTATTCCAATCCAGGTAACTAACACCCTTTCTTTCTGTAGTTTGACTATTTACTTAGTTCTCTTGCAGAATCTATTTGCATGAGCTATTTGTGCAGCATTGAAACAGCTATTCAGAATGCAGAGTCCAGTCAAAATTTCTTTGAAAAAGTGTCGATTCTTCATGTCCGATCATGTGAAAAAATTGATATATCGTGACCGGCCTTGATACATTACTACAATGGTAGAGCAACCCCAGGTGAAAATAAGCGGGCAAAAAACAAAAAGTGATTTGTTGCCACATGGAAGCCTGATGAATCGTTTTCGCCTTATGTTTCTGGAGGAGAGACATCAACACTGCTGTATAGTGGATTGGCCTTGAGCTAAGTTGCCTTTTCTACTCCTGGCCTGTCTGAAGGCATGTGAAGCAAGTGACGTACAATTAGGAAACCGACTTACTCATTGGTTTCTCTGTCCTGCATCCACTGTTCATTTGAAGGAACCATCAGCTGATTTTTTATCATATGAAAGCATTTTTTTATATATAACTGAGGGTATTGAAGAAGAATTATTGGATAATTCTCATTTTACTTGTGTTTCTATTCACAAAGTGGCTTGCGCCTTTCAGAATTCCAAGAAATTTACGTTTCCTGCTATACAAATTACTATGAACAGACCAAGATGCTGTATATCTGCTGCTATGGTAATGATACAAAATTTTTTATAGCAATGGTAAAAGCATGATACTGGCGTTAGAGGAAAGAAAACATAACTCTGAGACTGTTTTGCCAAAAAAAGGAAGGACTTTGTGGAAGGCTTCCAAGGTTCAAACCTTATTGAATTGCGATTGGATACCGACACTTGCATATGCCAAGTTTGAAGAGACAAGGAATGAGAAAACATTATAATGACTCCAGTAATAGCAGATCTCTTTGTTTGGTCGTTTCCATTTCTGAGATTAATGATTAGCATATTGCTGCATTTTTGTTCTCCGTAAGTTCTTGATTACCTTAACGTTTCCCTTGATGCCTCTTTCTTATGCATTACTCATCTTAACCATGATTTACACCAGAGAAATACAAAAGGGCAAGAAGGTTTAATTATTGAATCTTCTAGTAGCGCTATAACTTTTGGAACTCCTGTCTGTCTGCACATTCGTCCTTGATCCCCGATGTCTCCTCCTATCACAAACATTGTTCCCAGTGCTGAACTCAATGGAAGAACTTTGGCAGCAGGTAGAAAGTTGAAAATTGAATCTTTTGAGAGTACTCTTTTCAGTGCCTCGCCTGCCTTGATGAATTTATGCCCTTTTTATTACCGATCTATTCCTTTAACTTATGCTGATTGATGGCATCGATATATTTTTCACATTCTTGATGAATAGCTGGATGATACATCACATAACATATTTATCTGTAGCTTGTCATCCTATCTGGCTAGTGCCAACTGCAATCACTTGTAGAAAGTTCTCACATCTATTAGATACCTGTAGAAAATGTCCTGTGTCGTATGTGTATTCTCAGCAGGATGGATTTTCAGGGTGGAGTCTTTGTTGATTAGTGTTTTTCAATGATGTTCTTATGATTGACGTTTAATTTACAGAGTTTTTTAGAGCCAGATACGAGATAACAATCATCAGGGGCCGCAGGAACCTAGTCCACCTGAAATTTTCTCCTTCTCAGAGTCTTTAAAATCTAAGTTCTCTTCCGCAACAGCGACGTAAATGTATTTGGCAACTTGATAATGTAGGAGAGTTACCTTCTGTCATAGTATTTTCTGTAAAGAGCCTAATCTATGATATGTATGTGTATTGGATACAAGGAGTCTATCTGAAAGGGCACTAAAGATTTGAAGGAAAAGATACTTGCACGTAACAGCTCAGTCAAGGAGCTGAGCTAGGGAGTTCAGCGTGATATGAGTGATGGAATTGCTGGTGTTGCCCGAATTATTGAGCACCTAGACCTGACTCCTAAGTGATCGGGAACCTCTGCCTCTATCCCTAGTCATGTTGTGGTAACTTTGCATTTCTCCACTAGGGAAAAGAGTATTGTGGACGATCTTCTGACTCAAGATGCAGAATTACATGACATGGGCCATATCGCGGGTCGACTTGAAGTTATTCCAACCCAGGTAACAAACACCTTTCTTTCTGTAGTTTGACTATTTACTTAATTTTCTTGTGGAATCTATTTGCATGAGCTGTTTGCATAGCATTGAAATGACTATTCCAAATGCAGGGTTGTCAGTCAAAACTTTTTCTTTCAAAAAGCCTATGTCTAATTATGTGAAAAATTTGATAGAACATGAGCGACCTTGATACACTACCGTAAATGGTAGCGTTGACCAAATGGTTGAGCTTTGACATTTTTTTTTACGGAGAACCTAATCCATGGTGTATGTTCCACCCTAGAATTGTTGACAAAATGTGGACCCAACGATCACACAGTGGGAGTGAAAGAAAAGTGATTTTTGAATTTTCTATGGGTGTAAATTTTTTAGATGCATCCTGGGTGTATTGGTGGTTAAGGAGTTCAATAAATTGCTACCGCATGGCCTGTCATGAGGCTAAACCGGTCCGGGCCTGAAGTTTGCCTGACTTTTTTGGTTAAATTTTTTTAAAACAAAAGAATTATGGCCAGGGTCGAGCCCAAAGGGCCAAGGCTCAAGCAGGTAACGGGCTCTTGTCGAGCTTGGGCTAGCGCGACTGGTACCGAAACCTACTCTTAGGATGATATCTATTTGAGTAGAAGTGTCAATGTTGTTATCATAAACTCATCTTACAATTACTTCACTCGAGTCAAATGACAGTCACATGCTTGGTCGGTAATACCATCATGCCTTTGTTTGAAATTTTTGGGATCATCATAAATTGTTTTAATGCTAAAGCATGAAAATTATATAATAAAGAAAATAGTTAGAGGCTCAAAAGGATTTAAACACATTTTACTTCGACGTCATGTGAAATTTCGAAGACTCTTCTTTACTGCTTTGAAAGGTAAAACTCGTAGAAAAGGGTAGCGTGTGATGGCCGGTTACCTTCAAAACTTGTTGCGTTGGTTGGACTGGAAAATCTAGTGCAGGGCTCCAATAGTGATGGAACTTCAGTTTGGGTCCACCTCTTTAATTTCTCTGACTTGTGCGCAATTATTGTGTTGACTGACTTGGGCTCCCGGAGGACAAGGCGACTCCAAGTCTTTATAAATGGTGCCTCCCTACACACGCATAGACACCGACTCCAAGTCTTTACGCACAGTACACGGACGGTGTAACTTAATTGTACTATATCTATTACAATAACTCAGAAAATCGATCATTTATTCAAAGTTGTTGTCAAGGTGAGTGCTTAAAATCATTCCTAGTTTTATTTTTACTCTATCGTTTTTACCCGCAAATCATATTCAACATCTTAATGGGAGGAATCTCGATGAGTTTCTGCATTTTCCGTGTAGGTGAACTCGTCCAGAAATCGATTGATGGATTATGGGCCAATATTTTGGTATGCGTCACTTCAATGGCTCATGGCTTATTGAAGAGAACTGCCCCACATGATAAAAAAATGTGGAAAAGGAAATGGACAACTAGACTACCACGTCCTCAACTTTGACTTGTCGACAATGTTGTCGATAAAAAGAGAAATTGAAGAGGGGCCCTGGTTGCTATAAGTGGCCGTGGTTTGCCCAAAAATAAGAAAATAAAAAATTGAGTTGAGTTGATATTGACCTTAAGAAGACTCATTGAAAATCGCGTTGAACATCGGGTCGTACCTTCAAGTTGGGGGGTCACCCTTAATTAATGAATTCTAGTTGACCTAGCTTGACTCGACTCCGCCCTCAACTACTCTCGGCGAAAAGATGTTAAGCTGCCAAATCTTTAAATCAAAGTGAAAAAAAAAAGAATTGGTTGAGCTTTGATAGTTTTTTTTTTTGGTAAGGAGATTGAGCTTTGATAGTTTCTCTACAGATAACTTGATCCATGGTATATGTTGCACCCTAAAATTGTTGATGGAATGTGGACTCAACGATCATGCAGTGGGAATGAAAGAATAGTGATCTTTAAAATTTTCTACGGATGCAAATTTTATAGATACGTCCTGTGTATATTGATAGTTAAGGAGATCGATAAATTGGTTACCCATGGCCTGTCAAGAGGTTGGGCAGGTCCACGCCTTATGTTTGTTAACTTTTTTTGTTATATTTAAAAAAAAAAGAATTATGGCCAAGGTTGGGCCCAAGCAGGTAACAGGCCTGTTTCATGCTTGGGCTAGCACAGCTGGTACCAAAACCTACTCTGACGATTATGTGTTTGAGTAGAAGTGTTAATGTCATTAATATTTATTTCACTAAGAGTCAAATGAGAGCCACATGCCCACTCAGTAGTACTATTATATCTTTATTTCAAAATTTTGGGATCACTATAAATTATTTTCCTGCTAAAGCATGAAAATTACATAAATTAAATGCTCATAAAGATTTGAACATGTTTTAATCTGACATCATACGAAATTTCGAAGATTTTTCTTTAACTGCTTTGAAAGGTGAAACTTGTAGAAAAGGGAAGCGTGTGATGTCCGGTTACTTTCGGGTTGACTGGAAAATCTAATGCACGACTCCAGTCATGATGGGACTTCGGTTTGGGTCCACCTCTTTAATTTCTTGACTTGCCCGCAATCATTGCGTAGACTGACTTGGGCTCTCGACGGACAAGGCGACTCTTAAGTCTTTTTATATGATGCCTCCTCCACACTCCCAGACACCCAGCAATTCTCTACCGACTTTTCTTTGCGTTCTTTCGAATTTCTCCTTGCCCAACATGATTAATACTCTCAACTCCATGAATATTTATAGAGTGTTGCTGCTCATTCTTGTTCTATTGCAAGCCATGATGAGTGATGCCGAGCTGCGTAATCAAAAGTGCGTCGCTTCATCATGTGGTGATGTTCGCAATATAAGTTATCCGTTTCGATTGCTGACTGATCAGAAAAGATGCAGTGAGTCGTTACACGAGCTGACTTGTGAAAAGAATCACACTTTTTTATACGTCGACGGTGGCCGATTCTATGTGAAGTCTATCAATTATTTAGCCCAAAAAATCTCGTTGGTCGATGATGGGCTACAAAAGGGTAATTGCTCATCTCTCCCCCATCATTCATGGGCATGGCATGACTACAACAGAGCTATCAATAAGTACGGTTTATGGCATTGGTACCGACTTCGTGCATGGGTCATCGTGAATTGCTCAAAGCCAATTAGTTCTCCATTCTACATTGATGCCAGTCCATGCATCAAGGGTTCATACTCTTCCACCGCATCGTCAAATTGGAGCTTGTATGCTGTGTTCGATTCAACAGCATCAGATGTTAGGGATTTTTGCACCATTAGCACGTGGGCATGGACATCACGGCTCGGGCTTAATGATTCATTTAATAGTAGCTCTTACAACTACGAGCAAATCCACGACATCATGGCCGATGGATTTGTTGCCTCCTTTTCTGCTTTACCGAAGAAAACGTTCTATTGCTCCTTTGGGTCCTGGGTCTACTATCAGCTTGCTCACTACTTCCGTCCCCATGACGTCTCTGGTTACTTCGGTGGGATTTGCGGATGGGAGTTCGACCCGGGTAAGCATTAGTTGGCAATGATAATTTACCGGAGATTTGCATGATTATGTACATATTCTTCCACTTGCTACTTTCTCTTAAGCCTAGAAAGTGAACGAAATATTTAATATCCAAGAAAATTAGGAAAAGATATAGATGTTTAGCATGCGTCAACATTTGTGTATTCAAAGGTTTCAGAACTTCGGATTTAATATTTGCAGATAAAAATAAATTAATTAATCAATTAACAAATGACGAGAAGTCATAGGAAACACACCCATCATTACGTACATACACTTGTGCCTAGACTGTAATTCCTTTCCCTAGAAGGGCAAGAACTCCCCATGAAATGAAAACTATATAAAGATTATTGTGCGAGCAGCCACGTGACTAGCTCTCTTTTATTTTATTTTTTGTTGGTGAAGGGTTTGGACTTTCTTATTTTCTTGATTACTTCCTTACTTAGTCACTTAGCTAATGATTTAGGAGACTCGCTTATAAGTATCTTAAAATATGTATTTATGTATTGATCGCGAGGAACCATGCTCTTAATTAATAATAAAAATTACAATTTCTCTCTATTTATTGATTCCTAATAAAGCAAAATGAGTTTTTTTTTCTATCTTTCTCATCTATGTGAAATGAATATTATTATTTTCACTTATTTGTAAATGCACACATCCCACTTCTCATACTCTTTTAGACAAAAATTTCATACAACATAACTTGCCGCAATATTGTCTCTTCGTGAGTTTTTTTTTTTTTGGTTTTTTCACATCATTTGAACCTTCCACAGGTGTCGGAATTGATATTGCAGATTGGATAGTTGATGATTTTATGCTTCCACTAGGTAAGTTTTAAGAATTTTTTTTCATTCACTAAAAAAGCATATTCTAACCTACAAAACTTTTCTCAGTGAATTTTTGTGTAGGAAAATTCGTAATTGGGGCACCATTTTTCACGATATTTCTAATCTACAAGTACAAAAGAAGGCACTTGGCAATGGACAAGAACATCGAAGAATTTTTGCAAGCTAACAACAACTTTATGCCTATAAGGTACTCTTACTCGAATATTAAGAAGATCACCAGAAATTTTAAGCATAAACTAGGTGAAGGAGGGTATGGCTTTGTGTACAAAGGAACACTTAGAAGCGGCAACGAGGTGGCCATCAAGATTTTGAAATCCAAGGCTCATGGCCAAGATTTTATCAATGAAGTGATCACTATTGGAAGAATTCACCATGTTAATATAGTATAACTCATCGGTTTTTGCTTTGAAGGCACAAAGCATGCCCTCGTGTATGATCTCATGTCAAATGGATCTTTGGATAAACACATTTTCACTAAAGAAGGTGATAAGCTTCTTGATTACGGGAAAATTTATGAGATCGCTTTGGGTATAGCGAGGGGGATTGAGTACTTACATCGAGGGTGTGACATGCAGATACTACACTTTGATATCAAGCCTCACAACATTCTTCTAGACAAAAATTTCACTCCGAAAGTTTCTGACTTTGGGCTTGCGAAACTTTATCCCACTAATCACAACATAGTTTCATTGACTGCTGCAAAAGGAACCTATGGATATATGGCGCCTGAATTAATCTACAGAAACATCGGCGGTGTATCATATAAAGCAGATGTCTATAGCTTCGGGATGTTGCTCATGGATATGGCAGGAAGAAGGAAGAATATAAATGCAAATTTAGAACACTCAAGCCAAGTTTATTTTCATTTGTGGGTGTATGACCAAGTTGATGGAGGAAAAAGTGTTGAAATGAGAGAAGTTGTAGAAGAGGAAAGGATTGTAATAAAAAAGATGCTAATTGTTGCATTTTGGTGTACTCAATTAAACCCTGTTCATCGGCCTTCAATGAGGAAAGTTCTAGAAATGCTCGAAGGAGATATTGAAAAACTTCAAATGCCTCCAAGACCGCTTATTTACCCACCAGATGTGTTTGCCAACAATGACAAATCTGAGCAAGAGTTAGAAACATTCTCAACTTCATCAAGCGCTCCAACAACTTTCGCTGGTTTTCCTTTTGGAGATACTAATGATGTTTAGAGGACCAAGCACGGTTTGATTGGAAAAGTTTTGTGTATGCCCTTATCTAGTGTTATGTTGGGAGGGACTTAAGTTAGCTTAGCTGGACAATAATTACTTTTGAGATTGTCATCTTCTAGCTCTCAAGTTAATGTTATGTTATTGTACTTCATATTATTTTACTCTCTTGCATCCTTCTTAAAAACAATAAACAAATTGGTAAGAGAGCAAGAACAAAAATATCGGCGAAGGTGTGCGGACATTGAGAATTTCCTCCCTCATTACATGATTTAGGGCAATGCCAATTAGAAAGCAAATAATAACCAGTCTTGCCAATTAATGTGAATTCTTGATTTTGACTTTTGAATCCGTTTGCCAAGAAAATTCCAGGTTTATATCTTACAAAGCAGACCCCATCTATCCATGTGAGAAGCAACTTTTATCAAAATCGAAAAATAAAATTCTTAGAGGAGTAATTCTATAACGATTATATTTGAACGAACTCATGTTCGGTTTGACAAATACATGAATTTATTGACAAGTGACAAGATTAAAAATTTATACTTTCCTTCTTACCAAAAAAAAAAATATACTTTCCTCTTGAAAATTATTACCTGCTTTTGACTATTTTAATTGATGGGTTTGTAGAATTTTGAAGCACTTCCATGAAACTTTATCAATATGTATATATTTACACTAGCCATGGAAGGAAGGGGAGAAGGGCAGGTCCTCCTCGCCAATTTTGCTTCACATATGCAATATAGATGATACAGAAAAATAATCAATTATAAGTGAGTTGCCTCCCATAAATATAAGTCTATACTGTTTATAAATTAGGGCAAATATCATAAAATAAACTCCCCTAAACTATGCCTCTATAATGCAACCAATTTTTTTTTTGTGTCACTAAAAAGTCTAAACTTGCCTATTGTAACACTAGTACCCTCAACTTTTGTATTTGTATCACAAAAAAAAAATGAAGCTTATATATGTGTAACATTTATAACTTTTATTTCAGTTCCATTATGATAAATTTATTATATTGATATAAGTTTGGTGTTTTTTATGAAATTTTTTTTATATAAATATTTGTATCACAGTGGGTAAATTTAGAATTTTTAGTGACAAAAAAGTATAATTTGAAGTTTTTTTACCGTATAACCCTATAAATTAATCACATCTTTAATTTCGCCCTCAAGCTTCTTCTTTTTTCCAAAAACTTCTATCAAAATCAGTGTCACTTTGCTTAAGGTAAATCGTAACATGTTGTATTTGACGTCAAGGTTGTAAATGCACGATATAGTCTCATCTTATCTTAAATGTATTGACAATTATATTGTATTATCTCTTTGTTCGCATTATTCTTCACGTAAATAATTATGACTTTTAATTAACACTACAAATAAGCCTCGCATGCAAAGTTTATGTTGTTTAGGGGTACCTTTTAAAAGAATTAACATATGGACAAAGCCAACTTAAAGGAATTGAATATTTTAGTGAAAATATTCTAGCTTATTTCTTTTTTAGAATTTTACAGTCATGACCAATATTCATCAAAAACAAATACACTCTCTACCGTGTACCTTTGTTCAAAATTCTCATTAAGAAAAAGGAAATTGACTCCAACCTATATCTTGGCTCTATCAAGGTTGCATCAAGAAACCAGCCAAAGTCGCATCAATAAGGCTTTGATTCTTTCCTGGTGAACCCTACCTTCTTTTGATTTTGGTGATCTTGAAGTGTTCTAATAATGCCAACCCTTTCAACGCACTGTAAGTTTCTCCGCAAAGATGGTGAGGGAACTATGAAATTCAATTCTTTTGCTCCAACTCCTGGAGAATTTCTTTCCATGAAAAGAAGTCTAATATTTGTGTCAAAACAAGTAAGTTTAAGATAAATTTTGGAGTATTTGCATCACAATGATTAAAGTTCGAGTTTTTTTATGTTATTAATCCTAGAAATTAGTCACATCTTTAACTTCACACTCAAACTTTTTTTAAAATTTCTATAAATTTCTATCAAAATTAGCTCACTTTGCTTAAGGTAAACTGTAACATGTCATATTTGACGGCCAAGTGTAAAAACTGATGAAATAATTTCATCTTACCTTACATGTATTGACAATTCTATTGTATTATCTCTTCGTACTATTCTTCCTGTAAGAAATTGTGATAACGTTATATATAAGCCTCGCATGCAAAGTTTATGTCGTTTAGGTGTATCTCTAAAATGAATTAAATATGGACGAAGCCAACCTAAATAAATTGAATATTTTAGTGAAAAATATCTAGCTAAAAAACAAGAGTGAAAATTTTACATAATCATGACCAAGATTTATCATTAGCAAAGCATTCTGTTGTCCCAATACTAATTTAGGTTCCTACAAAGAACAAATACAATATATAAACAATTTTAAATTGAACGTGCAATTTTTTACTACTTAATAATCATAAATATGCACTTTATTCAGTGTACCTTTATTTAAAATTATCATTAAAAAAAGGAAATTGACTCCATATTCCGTCAAAGTTTCACTCCCCCTCGACCTAAATCTTGGCTCTATCACAGTCACATCAAGAAAACAATCGAAAGTTGCATCAATGAGGCTGTGATCCTTTCTTGTTGAGCCCTACCCCCATTTGTTTTTGGTGACTTTGAAGTGTTCTAATTCTGCCAAACCTTACACGCTATAACATTCTCTGCAAAGATGGGGAGGAAACCATGAAATTCAACTCTTTTGCTCCGACAATTTCTAGAGAATTTCCTTCCATAATAACAGAATACAATGGATAATTCTTTTGATTCTTGACACTTTTTGTTTCCTTTCAAACTGAATTTATGAATCCCTTAATCATCAAAATCCCTCGGTTCTTCATTCCCATGGATTTAAGTCGATGTAATGTCTGCATCAATTATCAAGATGGCTTTCTTGTCATCTTACAAAAAAGAAAGCACATCAACGCCATAAGTATCTCCAAACATGTGAAATAAGTTGCGGGATGGCAAAATGTATGGTGTTGTCAACTTTGATGTGTCCTTGCAAGAAAGAAATGGTAATGGGTCTTAGTTGCCGCTCCCGTAACTTTCTCATCTTGATGACTTTGTTGTTTTATTAGTTGACATGGACTTTTCAATAGAAGATCCAAAATCTTCATAATTAGATCTATCTGATTTGCCATTATTACATATACATCCAATCCTTGTTGATCCTCCACCACACATCCAAACCGAAAATTCCATTGCTGACAGGCTGAGAGGGGGCATGATTTCTCCTCTCAATTCCATGCCCATGTGCCTTTTGTCATTGGTCTCCCCTGGTGTGCTGCCATGGACATGTAACTCCCGGAATGGACAACCGGATCCTGCTTCGTCTTGCAGCGAGTTTCGCATGAAAAGCCTTCCTCGTTAACGATGTAAGAACGATCCGGAAGGTTGTGGTGAAAATATTTGAAGTACATTGTCACATCTATCTTAAGTTCATTTAGGGGCGATAAGGAGTTTAATTCAGGTGTGGCAAAACTTAAACTCTTTAAACAGATTATGGGGAGCTTGTTGTTCAAATTTGACTCATTGTCAGTGATGATAGCTTCAGACACACCATAGCAAGCAATTATATCGCAACAGACAAGCTTCACGACGTTTCTTGCATTAACAGTTGCATAAAAAGCTGCCTCTATCCATTTGGTGAAGTAATTGATGGTCACAAGGATGAAACTATGACCATTCGATGCTTTTGGATTAATTGGGCCGAACACATCGATGCCCCACGTTGAAAAAAGGCCATGGTTCTAAATATTAATGTAGCTCATTTGGAGGCACATTTATCTTATTCTCATAAACCTAACAATGATGGCAACATCGAATATGTTGGATGCAATTACTTTCAAGGTCGAACAAAAGTAACCCCACCTCATAATTTTCTTAGCAAATATATGATTATTCATGTGAGGACCGTTTTTTGTTACATTTCTTCCATTTGTTGAGTGGCTTCATTTGCATTTACCCACCTTTGCAGGACCAAGTCAAAGGATTGCCTGTATGACGTATCTTCATTGACGAATAACTTAATTAGGAGCAAGTTTCATAAGATGTTTACTTGTCGGCTGGACTGCTAACTTCAGGGAACTCTTGATTTTGAATATTAAGTCATGATGTCATGGTAACATGGGTTTGCGTCCGGCTCTTCCACCACCACCATGCAGTAAGCCGGTTTCGCAAGAATTTCAATCTTCAAAGGCTCGACTTCTAACTCATCCTTGATTTAGAGCATGGATAATAACATTGTGACCACATCCGCAAATTGATGGGAGACCTTGACAAATATTCAAAGGATATTTCATCAAACTGCTCTACAAGATGGTCCAAGCAATCTTGATAAAGGACCATCAATGGCATGTCCGGTCCTCCATTTTCCAACAGTCTTGAGGATAATAAGCACAAAGTCTTCAAAAACTTTCGATTTGTTCTCTGTAAGTTATTGAATGCCTTACCAAATTCCCACGTTGCCTCTTTTGACCTCATTTGTCTACATCGCTCGTCTTAGTGATGATTTTGCTCATCTAAATTTGGAGCGAGAGAGTCAAGCTACCCACCTATTTGTGCTTGATTTGTTGATCATTCGGACCAGGCTCATTTCCTTTCTGAATTAGAATAACTGATTGAGTCAAGCTTGAGCTAGAAAGTTGCTGCATATCTATCGTTGCGGAGAAGATCCAGAATTACTTCGACGTCCTGTATCCCATCTTTTTTAATTCAAAAGCAGAACAGATTCAACAATAGTGCGCTTCAAAATTCTAGTTCGAGCTTAAGGTTGGACTCACTAGGAATCAACATATATGGACTAACCGAGTTGAGCTTAATGAAAATTTAGTCGAGTTAAGCTCAAACCTCAGAAGACATGTTCAAATCGAGTTTAGCATCGAGCCACACATTCGACTGGGTTCATATTTAAGTAATGAATTCCGGTCAGGCCACTTCTGTCAAAGGCCACGAATTTCTCAGAATGCATTAACAAAAGAACAAATGACCTCTGGGATAGAGCCACAAGGGTTGAAAAAGCAATGACAATTTTTCGTTTTGGTGTAGGACAAGCACAAAAAACTTGTTCTCATTGTTCACAATCAACTTATTGTTATGATACCTGAGAGTCAAGCTGCAAGTGACCATCCGAGCCCTGATAAAACAGCATCAACAAACAGACGACCTCATGCAACTTGTGCAACTTAATGTCAGAGCACAAGTTAATGTCAGAGCACAAGTTAATGTCAGAGCATTCTTTTACTTTAAAATGGGGGCAGAGACGAGAGGTGTTCACAAACAAGGTACAAATCAGGCTAGTCTTGTGATGATAAATACATGAACCACATTCCATCACATATCATACACATACTATCATAGAAGAAGCATCATATGCATCTCTAGAAATGGATAATTTTGCCCATAGAAACTTCTGGAGTAGTACACTTTCTTTAATGATTGTGCTAATATTAAAACTGAAGTAAGTATTCTAGCTGCTTTACCAGTTGACCTCTCATTGTGATCACTGCACGTCCTAACGATGTGCATTCCCAGTTTTGCAAAAGGAATGTTGTGAATAAAAAAGGAGAATAGCAAGTCTAGGATAACTATTCTAGCTGTTGTGATGTTCTATGAGTTGCAGGAGGAAATGTGAGGCAGTACCAGAAATCTTCACAAAAATAAAAATAAAAAAAATTTCCTCAAATAATGATAAAAAAGATAGGCAAAAAACTCAACGCCCAACTCAAACATTCCAAAACCGTTCATAATTCATTTGAGAGAGAAAAGACTGCTGAGAGGATATTCGGATGAAAGAAAATATGTCAGCCAGACTCAATAGTTCATCTCTAGAAGCAAAAGATTGGATTTCAAAATCAATAACTTACAGCATCCTTGGCTTTGAGATTTTCAGCCCAGCCGTCCATGGTGTAGGGGTCATTAACAGCCACACAAATCACAGAGTCTATGCCTTTAGCCTTGAACTTATCAATATTATTCTTGTAGATAGGCACATGCTGCTGTGAACAAACTCCTGTGTATACACCCTGGGAAACGACAAATATGAACTTGAATAGAAAGCACCAAGATAGAGAAGAAAAAGAAAAACCAGCAAGCATTCTTCACTAGACTTGCTATTCTTTATTATTTGACTTACAGCAGCTTCAGCTTCAATATGTCAAATCTTCTAAAATTCAATGTGTCTCAGTTTCGGAGGTTCAAATGGCAAGACAATGCACATCATGGACTATAACCTGATTATTGCATTCCGAGAAAACACATGCAACACCATTGAGAAGAGACTGACATAGACAGTTTTAAGCTCATAAACAGTTCTCTTGACAAGCACCGCTTTAGATGCAAGACGAATTCAGCATCAAGGACTTGGGCACAAATAAATATATATATATATATATATATATATATATTGTAGACAAAGCTAGGAATGCTGTAAGAGGTAAGATGGAAGATTAATTATGCCATCACATCAAACTGCATTATCAACAGACAACAAAAAAGTTTTCTCAAAATATAAAAACTTGTTATGCAATTAAGTTTGTTCAAGTTGACTCATGCTTTTAATTTCTTGCTTTTTCTTCTTACTTTTTTTATCTTTGCTTTTAGTGCTTCAGATTGACTTCTATTTAGTATTGAACACCTCTACATCAAAAAGTACATGAATTATAACATCAAAGTCAGGTGAAATTTATCTACAATTGCCTAAAATCCAAATCTTTTTTCTAATTTTCTTTAATTTTGGTAGGAAGTCATAACAGTTAGTAAAACTCAACTCGATGTTTAAATCTTCCTCAATAATGCAGCCAGGATCATGAAGTAAGTGAACCAGAGAACCTACTAGCATGCGATCACATATTATGGACTGTAAAGCCTTTTAAGTTTCTACTAGGAACGCAGCATCCATTATTTCTGAAAGTACAACAATCATCAGAGAATGAGACAAGCATCAAACATCGAATTTCAAATACGATATCATTTATTAGGCTCTTATTCTGGTTTCTATATCCCCTTTGAAGATTTTAAGAAACAAGAACTTTGCAGAGTTCAAAGCACAGAGTTCAATTTTCACTATATAATATGCAATAATTTCTGCTGCAAGACAGACCAGGAATAACTCCAGAAATCAAAGAGCATAACATGACTCTCTCATGGCAAAGTGTAGGTACATATCTACTGATCTATTCAAGCCTCTGCGCAACAACACCAACCAAGAACGCGAGAATGCGTAGGCAAGCCATTTCAAAAACAACTCAGTTGATTTCCAATCAGACAATTCCAACGCATTTCTTCTGCTGTATTCAACGATTTCAGTTGTCTGAAGAAAAGAGCAATCTTGACCTCTAACTTAGCACTAAATAAGGAAGACAACGCCTACCGCAATCACCCCCATGAATCAACTGGCCTATGAACAGAAGGCCTCAATCAACTTCGCACAAAATTACAAAGATAAAGAGTTCGGAGAATTCGCTCACCGGGAGACCAAAAATCACAACCTTCTTGCCCTGAGATCCCCACATCCAAATGAAGCCCGGGCAAAGTAAATAAGCAAATTCAGTCGCTAAACTTCCACTTTATAATGAAACTATCACCAGAAATCGAGGACCACCTTGAATATATCCTTGAGAGGGGTGGTGGCGAACTTGAAGGACACGCCCTCGTCCCAGCTCCGAGCCTTCTAGAGGGAGACGCCCGGCGCGGCGGAGACCATGTCGCTGCCGCACGCGATCGAAGCGTAGGTCCTGGCGGCCGCTGCCGACGCCGCCATCCTCAGGCCGCCGAGGACGGCGGAGCTCGAGCGCCTCGCGATCAGCGACGCCATCGGCAGAGGTTCGCGGGGGACTCGCCTTCCGTCTATGGGTGGCGTGCCTGAGTGATGGGGGACTGGTGTGGTTCCTTCTCGACCATTCTTACTCAGTTTGAGGACGGAAGGAAGGAAAAAAGTCTTTTCGACCCATCGAATTGTTTCGAAAACAAAATAAAATCTAGTAAGAAATAAGAGAATTTTCAAGTAAATTGAGAGCCTGTTCCACGAAAAATAAATAATTTGATTTTTTTTATTAAACATAATTATGCATATAGCTTAAAATAATCAGATAACAAAAAATATATTTTTTATTGATCAAAATTCATATTTAAATATTTTCTTAAATAATGAAAATATTTTTGTATTTATATTTTTGTGGGCTATATAATCGATTACTTTTACGAAAATATTTTTCAAATAATTTATCTTTTATGAAATAAATGAAATCTAATAGTTGAAGTTTGCTTTCTTGCCATAATTTTGTTTTTGCCGGGCCAAGCTCATATATTGCATTCAATTGTAAATATTGAAATTACAATAATAATAATTAGTTATATTCGAACATAAGATTGAAAATAGAAACATTTGTGGTTAATAGAGTCAATTCTTGAATTTTGCCTTAGACGGGGAGGGGAACATTCTTGCCATAATTGAAGAGGTTTAAAATAAGAGCAACTTTGAGTGGAGCTAGGTTTGAACAATTCCAGCTTGACTCGAGGATTATTCAAAATCCACTCATCTAGTTTTAAATTGAGTTGAGGTTCGAACTCAATTATCTGTCGAGTTGAGCTTGAGCTTGCCAACAATTCGCTTGACAAACTCACGAGGCTCATCAAAATTTTTTTTTCTCATAAATTTAGTTAATTACAAAAATAGACCAAAATAGTTCAAAGTTACATTATACATCTATGTTATCCATGCTTTTTGCGATCGAACATACTCTTTTAGTATTAAGCACAAGCTTGAGTTTCTTCACTAATCAATTGTAATCAAGTCGAAGTCGAGTCATGTATTTGCATTTTCTATACAAATAAAGCTCAAGTGGGAATTTCATATTAGATCCACTTGAATCAAGTTTCAAGCACCGAATATGGAAAAGGCAAATCAAGCTCAAGCTCAAGCTCAAGCTCAGCAATGTATAGCAATGTTCAAGTTCACCTTCTCTAATTCTTTTGTTCTCCAACTTAAGCTAGTTAACTTTACTTTAGTTATGATCATACAAATATTTATTTATGTAAATTTCTGTATTCTTGATTTTCTAAAAGTGTCTCTATACTACCAAGGCTAATTAATTAGGCCCTATTTGGTAAAAATTGTTTATGTTCCCTAGAACAGAAATTTCTGTTTTTTTGTTCCGGGGAACAAAAAATGAACAGAAACGCGTTTGGTTACATTTTTCTTCCAAATTTATTTTTTTGTTCCTAGAACAGATTTGGAATAGAAACAAGAAGTAAAAAAAACTTGTTTTTCTGTTTCCGGAACACTTTTGAGAAACAAAACGAACAAAAACTCTAAAAAAAAATTCTTGCCCCAGCCACCTTTTGTAAACACTCTTAAATTAAAAATATTGCTTTAAATAAATTTTTTTTATAAAAACTAAATTTTAAATTTTAAAAATACTTTAATAAGAAATTGCTTAAAATTTTAATTAAATTGGATTTTTATAAATTAATTTAAATTAATTTAATTTTGAAAATTTTAGAAATTTTAACATTTTATTTTTTAAATTAATTTTTTAAATTAAAATTTAAACAATAAATTAAATTACATTTTTATTTTAAATTTACATTTTAAAAATTTTACCTAATCCATTTTTTTAATATATACTTTAAGACATGTTTTTAAATTTTAAATGTTGAAAACTTAAATTTTAAGTTTTTAGTTCTTTTAAAAAATTAAATTTTTAGTTTTTAGTTCTTTTAAAAAATTAAATTTTAATTTTTTTTAGAAAAAAATTAAATTAAATTATTTAATTTTCAAATTTAAGTTAATTTAATTTTCGAATTTTCAAAAAATTTAAAATTTAAACATTATCTCATTTTTTAAAATTTTTAAACTTTTTTTATTAAAATGTAATTTAGTTTATATTTTCATTTTTTCTATTGATGGTGGCGCCTTCGTTTCTTAAAAAATATATTTAAATTTAGTGTCTCAATAAAAAGTTTAGAAATCATACCAAACGCATTTCTATTATTTTTCTATTGCAAGAACAGAAATTTTGTATAGTTATCAAACACTTTATTTACTCAGAAATTATTTTGAGGAGTATTTCTCAAAAGAAGTATTTCTATAAAAAAACTGTTTCTTGGAACAGAAACGTTATCAAACGCACCCTTAATATTCTTTTTAGTTAAGGTCTCAAAGGTTTCTTATTATATATTTTTCTGTATCCTTCTGTAATTTCATTATCAGCCTGCTGATCCTATCTCATGAGGATGAAGACAAGTATGCAACAATGGAAGATGCTTAGAGGTCCCTTCGCCTGGCGTGAGATTTGTGTTCGAAAAGTAGTTATCTCATTTTTTTCAGCTATGAAAATCACTTAGAAAAATTAGCCGATGGCAAGTCTTTTCATAGTTGACGAAAAACCTATACTTATATTCAAAGAAATGACTATCTCTATTGATAATAAAAAAAAATCATTTTCCAAAATATGACTAGATCCTAATTTTTGGACTTAAGACGGTACATTTGAACTTTGGTCCCAAGACTAGACTAAGCGGAGGACCCTTGTGGCCGGGCTGAAACAAAAACACTCGAGGCTAGGCCTAGATCCCCTGATGCAAACATACTGGCTTATGCACGAGAAAATGGAAAATAAGGTGATAGCAAATTCAACAATTTTCATCTTTTGCAGAAGTTCCAAATACATGTCTGGTCAGGTTAGCAACCAGTCAGTCAATCAATACTCAAGCATATCGTTGACTTCCCACTTGCATATGCAGAATGTTACATATCCAAATATGAATGATCATCAGTCGAAAATGATACTATCAATTATGAACGTCTTGACTGATCCAGATCTATAAAGTCCAAATTCTTGTTTCCTGCAAGATCTACATCAGGACGGCATAGACTATTGACAAGCTAATTTCCAGGAAAACATAAGTAATTCTAGATTACGTCACATGATACAGTTCCAAGATTACGTCACATGATACGTCACATGACAATTAATTTTGGGATCGAAAGGGCATATTATATGGTCATCCTGCCACAGAAATGGCAACTTTCTTTCTACTAGCAATTCAAGACATACAAATTGAAACAATTGAGCATTTGAAAACATCTTTTTACAAATTCTCGTCATTTTCCAAAATCACAAGGGTATCCCCGGCAAAACGGAGATCAAATGAAAGCATCATAGTTAAAGTCATCGTCATAGAACAAAACTCAAAGCAACAGCAGCAACAGATGACAATACAACCTGGCATTGAGGAGGTCCGCTGCAGAACTTACGGGTCACTCCCTACTTTTGCGCATGCCACTTTTCTATACTGCTATACCAGTTCCACTGGAAGAACAGACCAGCAAGACGGAGAATACCAGCCTCCACCACCTCCATGAATGCCATGACGTACAATCTTTGAGGAGACAAACCAGCAGTCGCAATTGCTAGCAAGTGGCCCTCAAAGTTGCAGGGTACGCAAAACTGCCAGATTTAATCCCGTTTAATGTCTTCTCTGCAACTTGCTCCGCTTTCATTGCACCAGAAGAACCAGCTATGATGCTTGTTAGCGGAGGTCTTCTCTTATTTTCTGGAGTGAGGAAGTGATGTATAAATAATTTCCCATTAAAAAGAAAAAGGATGATTTAATTCAAAGAGCATAGGCAAGAAAAAGAACAATTTGCTGGCATTTCCTCAGCATTTGATTCTTGAAAGCACGCAAAGCACAGAAGCAAATGGACATAACACGGCCAGTCATACAAACAGAGATACATTGTAGGGTACTAATATATGGGCTGGCCTACTGTCATTGAAGCTGCGGGAGACACGATAACAAGCTTTGGTAGCGAGAGATGGTTTCTATTCAAAGATGCCCTAAAAAACAGTAGATGACAATGCATTCCTGCAGTTAACTTAGAGAGCATCCATAAAGAGCAAGAAAGAGAGCATAAGCTAGGAACAGAGCAGATGCAGCTTAATGAACCCAGTGGGAATCGTGCAAGCTAACTCGATTGTTCTACACTTTTGAGCACTACAAACAGCACTGTGCTTCTTATCTGATCATGATTGATGAAACTACCAGAAGGATGCCCCGGGATTGCTGAGTAGCAATTAATGTCAACCAATAAAAGGGGTGATCTGCTGCTCCTTCGATGATATATGGAAGTTCCTAGTGGATCAACTGTCAGTTACATGTATAAGTTCTACCAAATTCAGATTATCTTGTTCCATTACAGTCGGCTAACTGCCCAAGTTCCAAAAGCAACATAGGGTATTTGATCCTCACATTTGCAAAGCAGTACAACTAAGAACCACCGGGACAACCTGCAAGAAGCAAATTCATGACGATATCACCAATCCAGGAGTATCAGTATCCGGTGGGAAAACAAGCAAAACATGAATGTCATCGGCGATAATCTCTTGTTGCAGTGCTTCTGCTAATCCTCGAAGCCCGAATTTGCTTTCGCAGTAAGCAGTGTGACCATAGATCCCCTACAGCAATCACCAATCACCAATTTCATCCAAAGCATAGAGACAATGCAAAACTAGAATGCTCTCACGTTGGGCTATAACAGTAAATACCTGACCGGCCTGAGAGGACATGAGGGCAATTAAAGCCGGCCTACGATCGGTCCTAGCTTTCATCGCCGGCAAGAATGCCTTGATCATGTTGAAGCTGCCGATCAGACTGACGTCATTCGTGAACCTCGTCCAACTCCTGCTTGGCCAGCTCCTCGGGAATGAAGACCCCTTGGTTCACCACCAGCACGTCTACCGGCCCGGCCTCCTCTGCGGTGCGCCTCAATGAGTTGAAGTCGCGGACGTCGGCAGAGAAGGTGGCGACGTCGATCCTGGTGGCGAGCTGGATGGCCTGCTTGGCCTCCTCCAGCTTGGCCTGGGACCGGGCGAGGAACGAGACGCCGCCGCCCTCGGCGGCGGGGCCGTGGGCGAGGGCGAGGCCGATGCCGCTGGAGCCGCCGGTGATGAAGACGTGGCGGTTCTTGACGGCCCGGGGACGAACGATGAGGGAGAGGAGGAGGAGGATGACGAAGAGGACCGCCGCCATCGTCGGAGGGCTTCGGAGCTCAAGCTCGGCGACGGTGGGGAGGAGGCAATGCGGAGGGTACGGACAGCAGGGACGTGATCGGAGGTGTGGGGATCGGCTGGGCTTTTTCACCGTTCGATGAGATCGAGAGGATGAATTTGGGAGGCAAGGGGACCCCACCACTTTTGGTTTTTATTCTCATTCTCTCTCTCTGTACAAAGATAGTTCACGTGATATCACCCGTTTAATTATAATAGGATCGAACAACTTGTTAAGCAAAAAGAAAATCATCATTTCCAATGCAATGTCTTTTTTATAATAACACACATATCAAGTGTCTCCAAAATATTTGTTAGAAAAAATGTAAGGATGAAATGATTATACTGACATGAACAAACACACATACACATTTGCCCTTAATGAGGACTGTCAAGCTCAATGACGACAGCAATGTGGAAATAACGTAGAAAATACATTAACTCTGTTATGATAATATAAAACGTGAATATATATCTGTAATTAGCAAGTTAGCAACATCCATATATTCATGATATAAAATGTCCACTTTTAAAGAAAGCTTCACATTTAAAAATGTTTGAAAAGTTGTGGTACTTAATTGTGCATAAAAAGTTTAAATACTTTACTGCACATTATTCGATTTTCACGTCAAACTTCTTTTTGTTCAGCCAATCAATTCTTTTTTCTTTTTTCTTTTTTGCTGAGAACTACTATGCCATCAACTTATTTTCTGAGTGGGTCGTCTCTATCCTTTTCCTGTCACAAGTTACCACTTGCAATCATGAGTATCACCTTCAATGTGTTCTCGAATGGTAAAGCCTAACCTAATATGATTTGATTCTAATTTTATAGTTTTCTCGGCAAATTTCCTACCATGTGGGATTCTGGTTCCACCTTGTTTATGGTGAATCTATTACATCTAGGCAATCACCCAGTCACAATAATTGAGATCACTTTCTCACAGGTCATAGAGAAGCAAAGAATGCCCAATTTGTTGGCAGTTGCTTTCCTTGAAGGACCCTGGTAGGTATGCCGTCATTGTAGCTGGTTATTCCTCGGGATTATTCTTGCATTTGTGACTTGAAGAGTTCCTCACAAGCAACTATGGGATATGTTCCTTTTTCCGTAGCCAAGAGCTTCTCAGTGCTGTTGAGCAGGAAAGAAAGAGAAGGTCGTGGAACAAATCTATCATTTCACCAACCACTGTCACTAGTTTCCATGAGGATTTTGGCATTGGACAAGTATTTTACATATAACAGTCATTTTTCTTATGCTTTCGTAAGTGCTATTTAGAGGCACATTAGACAAGAGTGTATTCATTTTGTTCCTTATTGCTGTTGGAAAAATAATCCAAGAAAACAAATTGTTTGTTGGAAGAAGAGACGATGAAGAGTGGGGGAAGAATTGTAACACTATTTCTCGTCACCAGAAAATCAAATCAAGAGAGTAATAACAAAATAGTAATTGGAGGTGAGGTAAGGCTACCCAAATCTTCTTAAGACGATTAGTTCTTGCCAACGGCGCTAAGTAGCTTCACGAACTTCCCTTCCCAAGATACAACACCTCGAACCTATTGGTATCAGCAATATACAAACAGGACTCTGTCGAACACTTCTTGAAACTAGCACACTTGGAGAGAACTTGAAGAGAGGAGTGATTTGAGTTACAAGTCAATGAAAGAAGAATGGGAACTCTCTCTATATATAAAGATTTCAGAGAGAAAGGGTTCATGAATCTAATAATTACAACCATTAATTAAATACATGAACAATAAGATACATGAACAGATAGAGTTCATGAATCTAATAAATACAATCATTAATCGAATACATGAACCAAGAAGATACATGAACTCAAGAGATTCTATCATAAATTAGATATGTGAATCCAAGAGATACATGAACTTCAAAATACATCAATTAATGAGATACGTGAACAGAAACGACGTATCTCGTTTTGCACGATACGTTGATCCATTAACCATAATTACAACAATCCCCCACATTAATGGATCAACCAAATTTTTTACTCGAGGAAATCTAAGTGTGCTTGTGGAAATACATTGCATCATGATAGTTAGCTTTTGCTTTGAACCTTCTTTAGTGAAAGCCTATCGGACATACTTAACCAGTCGGTGGACATAGCCTTGAACCGTTAGTTGTTAGTGTAAGCCCAGACAATAGACCTCACACAGAGTACCTCCGAATCAAAATTGGTTCTTGGTTGCATTCATTATTTTGGCCCTAAACCTCTTAGGATTCATGCATGCTATTAGAAAATCTCACCTTGAAAGATTTTCACAGAGTCGGCTAGCTCTATGCATATAGGTGCATTCCTATTAAAGGTATCCTACCATACCTCACTTAAATATTGAAATCCAAGATATATGAATCATTAAACTCATAGCGTACCCTAAAAACGCTGTAGGAAGCATTATTGCATCCTAGGAATGAGAGACAGTGCTCACCCTAGGGTTAGAGTTTCCAGAATTTGCGTTGTCCTATTGAATCTAGTCTATGGGATCTCCAATCGCATAGGTTAGGTTTCCACCCTAGAATATCTTTATTGTGTTAAGGCTTTTAACCCTATTCCCCTCGATGCACAGTTTAATTGCTCTCTTGACAAACCTTTTGTCAACGGATCCGCAATATTTTCCTTTGACCTTACAAAGTGGAAAGAAATTATTCTATTCGAGAGCAACTGTCTTATGGTATTATGTCTACGACGAATGTGTCTAGATTTATCATTATATATCCCCTTATGTGCCCTTGCAATCACTACTTGATTGTCATTGTGAGTACATACTGAAGGCACAGGTTCAGCCACATCAGAACATCCTCTAGAAAATTTCGAAGCCATTCTACTTCTTCAGCAGCTTTGTCTAAAGCAATAAACTCTGATTCCATTGTGGAGCGTGCTATCAGAGTTTGTTTTGAGGATTTTCATGATACTGTGCCACCTCCTTGCGTGAACACATATCCTCTAGTCGATTTCGATTCATTAGAATCTGAAATCCAGTTGGCATCACTATAACCTTCCAAAATAGCTAGGTAATTGCTATATTGCAAAACAAGATTTTTAGTCTTTTGCAAATAACCCAATATTCTCAAAAGAGCAATCCAATGCTCATGACTAGGATTACTTGTATACCGACTCAATTTTCCCACTGAGTGCGCAATATCCGGTCTTGTGCAATTCATGATGTACATGATGCTACCAATTATTTGAGAGTACTCCAGCTGTCGAATACTGTTTCCAGTATTCTTTCTTAGAATTAGGTGTGGAAGAAAAGGATTATTCGCATCTTTAATGCCGAATCCTTTAAACCTCTCAATTACCTTTTCAATAGAATGAGATTATGTTAAACCTAAGCCATCATAATTCCTTAGAATTTTGATGCTGAGTATAACATCTGCAACACCTAAATCTTTCATCTCAAAATTTTTCTTGAGAATATCCTTAGTGATTTTGATAAATTCAGCGTTATTTCCAAAAATCAACAAGTCATCGATATAGAGACAAACAAGTACACATCCAACTGAAGTGGATTTAAAGTACACATATTTGTCACACTCATTGATTCTAAATCCACTTTGGATCATTACTCGGTCAAACTTTTCATGCCATTGTTTAGGAGCTTGTTTAAGTCCATACAATGATTTGACAAGCTTACACACCTTGTGTTTGCGTCCTTTGACCTGGAACCCTTCAGGTTGTTCCATATAAATCTCTTCTTCGAGATCACCATTTAAGAATGTAGTTTTTACATCCATTTGATGTATTTGCAAATTAACATGTGGCGTCTGTGATCTTGTGCTCTGAGTGTTTGTGTGAGAGCTTGCCAAATTTGCTCAGTGGGAAACTGAACAGCTATGGTGTACATATTAAACAAATACCAAAACATCCATTTTAATCTTTCAGGAAATTCCTGTTCTGGGTTCCAAGTGAGTGGATGGATGAATGGGATATCTGGATGAAGTCCATCAGGTTTCAAGAGTAGACCTCCATAGTTGGCGAATATGCTGTATTCGCTTGACTGGAGAAAATCGGGAAGTCTTTCGAGTAACATGTTCTCCTCGATAGCAGCTCGTATCTCAGGAGGATACTCGATTCTGGGTCTATCTCGTATGTCTTGGACCCTGTATGTTTCACCACGGTGGTTTCTTTTTACATACATATTGATTTCCAAAGGGGCCTTGGGTCTGGAAAGAAAATCAGCAAGAACATTTTTCTTTCCTGCAATGTGTTTGGTTTCAAAAGAATATTTCGAAAACCATTCTGCCCACCTTAAAAGCTGTGGATGAGGGATTTGCTTCTGTTTGAATTTTACCATTTGAGGGAAAGAAGCCATATCCATTTCCACCAAGAAATTATGGCCAATAAGATGGAATTCGAACTTTTTAATCTCATTCTTGACTGCCAATATTTCTTTGAAAGTGGAGTGGTAGTGAGTTTCAGCTGTAGAAAACTTACCACTTTTGTATCCGCAAATGTATCGCTTGCCATCAATCTCTTCGTATAGTACAGCTGCCCAGTATTCATCACTGGCATCTGTTTGGAGAATTCTTTTCCTTGTTGAAGGGATCTGAAGAGGAGGTAGATCTTGCATGATCTCCTTGAGTTTGGCAAGTGCTTCAGTCTGGTCCTTTCCCCAAGGAGGGGCCTCTTTTTTCAGCATTTTTTGAAGAGGTATAAGGAGCTTAGACAGTTGAGGAACAAAATCTCGGATATAATTGACTATACCAAGAAATATTTGAACCTGTTTAACTGTAAGTTCCTTTTCTGGGAATTTGAGTAATTCCTTTGCAATATGTGGACCTGGCTGGTATGTTCCTTGGTCAAGGTTCATTCCAAGAAACTCAATTCTTTGCTGCGCAATTATCATCTTCTTCTGGGATAACATAATTCCATGCTGCTGAACAATCCGAATGAATTTTTGAAGGAGGTCAGCATGAGATTGCTCATCAGGGCTGTAGAGCAATATGTCATCTATGTAGATGGCAGCACTGTCCAAGATTGGACTGAAAATCTGGCACATAACCTTTTGGAAAAGAGATGGGGCAGTTTTGAGCCCGAATGGCAAGACTTTCCATTGGTAGTGCTGATTTGGGATGCAGAATCCAGTTTTGGATCTATCATCAGGGTGGATTCCAAGTTGCCAGAATCCTGCTTTAAGATCAAATTTTGAATAGATCTTAGCTTTGGATAGGCTAGCAAAAAGGGATTTT
Source organism: Melaleuca alternifolia (assembly GCA_019926035.1). Classification (NCBI taxonomy): domain Eukaryota; kingdom Viridiplantae; phylum Streptophyta; class Magnoliopsida; order Myrtales; family Myrtaceae; genus Melaleuca; species Melaleuca alternifolia. The sequence goes on from JAGKPW010000275.1 coordinate 194,659, forward strand.
CTGGATGGTAGAGGAAATTTGTCATCTCTGAGAAAGGTATTGAGAGGTTGGTAATTGATGACCAAACGAAGTTTTCCTCTATTTTGCTCTGCTCGTTTGTTAACATAGAAGGCTTCACAAGCCCATTGGGAATCAGAAGGCTCGATGAGTCCTTGTTGTAGGAGTTCAGAACACTCCTTTTGAGCAAGAGCAAGATGCTCAGGATTCATGCCCGAATGGCTAGCTTTTGTCGGGTTGATATCTTCATTCTGTTTGAACGGAAGACGAATAAAAAACTGAGAGTTCTGCCATAGTGGATGTTGGCATTTTTGCAAGAACTCTGAATGATTATCCGCACAAGAGTCCAAAAGACTTTGCATGATAGGATCAAGAATGTTGATGTCAATGGAAAAGAACCTCTGAATGCTAGTAAATTCTTGGAAAGTTCCTTTGAATTTGAGACCTTTTCCACTGATAATTTTGAGCTTAGGAATTTGGGATAAAATATCCCATCCTATGATAAGATCCTTGTTTGGAAAGGGGCATCCAAGGACCTTAATGGTGATAGAACACTGCGGAAAGAATTGTATGGTAATGGGTTTTGACCTGACACTGGCAGAAAAAGTGTCTCCAGATGCTGAAGTAAAATACCGAACATGAGGTGTCCAATATTCATCTGGGAGTATTTTAGGGTCAAACAAAGATGCATGCGCTCCGGTGTCTATCATGGCTATGACTGTTATGGGTTTTGAGTATTTTGAAAGAAGGATTTTGACAGGAAAATATGGTGGGAGATAATATGAATCTTGTGAAAGTATCTCTGGAGCAAAATGAAAGAGATCTTTCTCACCATATTCTTCTTCTTCTTGTGGAAAATACGGGATGGGACAAATTGTCTCATCTGAAGGTTCGTCATCAATAGAAAATATTGATTCCAAGTCATCATCTTCAAGGGATATGCCAGTTTCTTGTTCTATCTGCATGATGACATTGATGTTGTTTCGCTTTGCCTGTGGACAGTTTTTGGCAAAGTGTCCTTTTTTGTTGCAAATGTAACAACGTTTGGACTTTGATGTAGAGAACCTTCTTTTTCCAGAGGAATTTGAGCCGAAGGATTTTCTCTTCCTTCTGAGAAACCTTCTTTTCCTTAAGCGTTTGTGCTGAAAGTTATCATCAGAAAGATGATACTTACCAAAGTGCTTTTTCTTCTTGTGTTTGCAATGGTCACAAATAGCATCTTTTTCTCCAGGGCATTTGATCTTCAAATAGTCTTTTGAACAGTTCTTGTTCAAATGCGAGCTTTGTTTGAGGAATTGCTGGAAAGAGTTTTTCCTACTACAAAGTTCTTCAAGTCCCATATGGATTTCTTGCTGGAGTTGGCCAATAGTAACATCTGCAATCTTCAGATTTTTTGTGCCAAGGGATTTTTCAACCACTTGGGAGATTTCCTTGGGAATGGAGTTAAGGAAGACTTGCTTCAGATTTTCATCAGCTCCCAGGGCGTAGAAAAGCTTGTGCATAGCTTGGAAATGGCGATCTAAATCTTTTCGCCAAAGAGAACAGCATTTTCTTTCAAAGAATTCTCGCCTTTGGGCTTCTTTAGTATTCTCCATGTTTCCGCAAAAAAACTTGTGCATAGCGGAAATATTATCTTTGAAATTGGTCGAAACCAAGAACTGGACCTGATTGGCTTCAAGGATGCAACTCCACCAATCTTTTAATGAACCGGTGAATTTTGAAGTAAATTCAAGGAGAATGTCATAATTGCTATCCCTGGTTAATTTCTGGGTAATGAGCCATGAATGAAATTCTTGGAATCGATTTGGCCATTTGGAAAAAGGAATATCATCTAGGGTAAAAAACCCTGTATTTGCATGGGGCAAATGTGTTTGGGCTCGATCTGGAAATACAACTTGGGGCTCAGAAGGACTATCTTCATACATTGGTTCTGGTGGAGGATCCGGATCAGGATCAGCCATGTAAAGGGGAGGAATGGAACCACTGGATGAGGATGATGAAGATGAAAATTCTTCTGGGATGCCATCCTCAGAAGCAGAATCTTCTGGAATGTTAATGGTCGATATAGAAGGGAAAGATTGTTTAGGTTCTGGGGTTTTGGTAGTCAAATCCTTTAGGTATGTTTCTAAGGGATTGGATACCATCAGCTGTTTGGGCTGTTCTGGATCAGTGGATGAACCTATTTCTCTTTTCCCTATCTTTATGGCCTTTTTCCTTTCCATGTCTCGAATGATGTTTCTGAGCCTTATGGGATCAGAACGATCTGGTTCAGATGGCATGAAAAAGGGGTCCGAAGGTACTGATACCTTAGGTTTTTCTGAGGAGATGAAGTTGGACATGAAATCCGATGATGATGGAGCAGAAGACATTCGTCCTTCTTGGAGGAATGCTATTTGACGCTTGAGCTTTTCTATCTCCTTCGTTGAATCTTCTAGATAGGAAGAATAAACTCTTCCTTCTTCTAGATCTGAGAGTCGCTTTCGGAAATCTTGGAGCATTTTCCGAATAACATCATGGTGAAGCTTGATGCTATGATGAACACCATCGACCTTTGTGTTAATGGTCTTGAGGGCTTCATTTTGGGCCAAAAGAGTTTCGGATTGCCAGTTTAGTACTGCCTCAGCAGGACTATTTCTTCTAGGCCTTCCTTGTTCATCCACTTCCTTAGGCATGTTGATCTTAGGCATATGATGATGCCTTCGTTCAGAGTCTGTGAATTCCTGAGTCTCAGGAAAATTGAGACGCACATTTTCCCTGGGTAGAGGGGGAAAATCTTCTTCTTTGAACATGCAGATTTCTGGTAAAGAAGGGGATGGATTGCAACTCTTTTTTCTTTCATCAAAGGCAGTGGGTAGTGTCAGCGAGGGAGGCTGTGACTGCCTTTTTACCCACTTCTGGATGGGTTTATAAAATGGAGAGACAACAGATTTGGCTGATTTTTTGGATGGTGGCGGTTTTGGAGGAGGTGACGGTGGTGGTATGTGAGGTGATGTGGTTGACTCCTGTGTATGAGCAGAAAGAGGAGTAGAGGAGGAGTACGACACCAAAAATTGGTATCCCATTTCATCACCGAGAGGACCTACTGTGGGATCTCCTTCAAGATACCTTTGGTAAAGTGGGTCCTTTCTCTTTTTGTTTTTCTGGGGCTTTCTTTTCACCGTCGGGTCGACCTCGTCAGGTGAGTTGGTGCAATAGGAACATTGGCACCATGGGTCCCAAAAGCAGTGGCCATGGGAGTCTTTATAATGATGGACAGGGTGTCCATCCGACTGGAAGAACTCGACGAGCTTCTTTGGGTCTTCGTCTTCGGGTATTGGATCTGGAACACATGGCTCGATGAGGAAAAGTGTTGGGAAAATCGGAGGTGCTTCTTCTTTTCCTTTGTTAAACTTGACTTGAACCAGGCCATCTTTTTTCCGAATGAATTCGGAATCGACAGAGTGAACAGGCTTGTTGCTTTGATGGAGCTGTTCATAGTTCGTTATCCAAGTTTCAGGTAGAAGCTTGGTTAACTTTTCCTTCGGAATCTGCCGGGGAACATGGATGCAAGAGGCTTGATCATTCTCAAGGGAGATGAACAGGGCATCTTCATTGCCATGAAAGTTCAGATCAAGTGCATGGTTCTGCACACGATACACCATCTGGTAGTGGATTGTTGCTGCAACAGAATCTGCAGTCTGTGGTGCTCCTGTGAGCTGAAGTTGAACCTTTAAAAAGGAGAGGAGTTGTGGATCTGCAAGAGCAATGTTGAAATTTGGATAAAGTGTGACAAATACTGTGCCGGCGTTCAGGGTAGTTTGAACTGTCCCTATACAGGCGTGTTGATACTCCAAAAATCTTATGTCCAGAAGTGCCATTCTTGCAACTACAGGGAGACCCTTCCTTCCGTGGAAGGTGAGAGCAAGACGAACTGCACCGTAGTGCATATGGGTATAACCCTGTTGTGCCCACTGTCGGGGAAATTCTGTAGGTATTTGAAGTGTGACAAAATATTCTTTGTCAGTGGCAGGAATAGGGTGTTGATCAAATTTGGACGACTGAACATATTCTTTAACTTGAGGAGGAGTATGTCGGATGAGCTGTTTGATGGAGCGGATGGGAGAAAAGGATGATGATGGTTTTGCAAAAGCAGAGTAAGGATTCATGAGGGGTAGCTGGGTTTCTGAGATTCTAGTGTCTTCGGTTTGAGTGACTTCATACAGAAAGTCAATCTTTGAAGCATTAGAGATGCGAAACTCAGAAAGGGATGAAGATGAAGGTGAATGAGTAAGGGAAACGGGTGCACTAAGAACTGTTGGAGAATCACTCATACTGTGGATTATCTTCTTCGTCGCACTGGATAGTTCCAACTAGGAACACTTACTAGGCGCATGAATCAACTGCATTCTAACATGGGTAAGGCTCTGATACCAACTAGAGTAAGAACACTGTTCATCCCAGTTATGCTACCCATGCGGCGAACGACCACGCTCGAGCCTGAAGGGTCTGCCTTTTAGGGACTTTCACGAATGCCTTAGCCAGTGGAAACCAAGAACTTTAGCCCATGTTAGAATCAGACGAAGCTGCCTTTCCTAGAGGCATTTACCAGGCTCAGAAGAAGAAAGGAAGTGTTTAGAAAGACATGAGGTAGAGAGAGGGTTTTCAAACTTTGATCTCCGGATCTTATTCTTCACGCAACATATCTCGCCTTATATAGACGAGTACAAGTACTGTTGCTACAGTGCTACAGTGATTGCTACAGTACTTTACTGTTTGCACAGTGCAAAACAGTGTACTTGTAGTACAATCCGTGACTGCTACAGTGCAGTGCTACAGTACATTACAGTACTCGGTCCGTGATGTCGGCCGAAAGCATACCTAAAGCATAAGACACACTTAACACATTTGTACACACACTTTCTAGTCCTTATACTAATCCCTATAGTCTCGGTTGATGGGTTCTTCAGTGTTGTCATGAGAGTCATCCGAGTCTTCAGGACTATCTTGTCTTGTTCCATGATCATCTGTTTGATCTATGGTGGCAGTGCTCATGATTCGTTCCCAGTAGGGTAAATATGCAGGGGAATCTCTTGGTGGTGTGGGCGGAGTCTCTTCACGCGGTATTATTGGCTGGGGCCAATTATCCGGGTTAAGATAAGGTTGCAAATCTGTATTGATTTGTGACAGAGAGAGGTCAGCTTCTTCCACCTGTGTGGAGGAAGATTCGCCAAAGTAGAAGGCTGGGCCGTCTTTTTGTCTTTTGAAGTCTCTGATTAAGGCTTCAATTTCTTCTTCCACCAAGTGAGGTGGCCTTGAGGAACTTGCATGGAATGGGTCAGAGAATGGTCCATAAGCAGCCCATGGGTCTTGGGAGTCTTGAAAAATGGTGCTAGCTGGATCTGGCTGGGTGCCTGATGATGATGGAAATTCTTCAGATGTCCAAGTCGGTAGAATTCTAGAGCTTCTCGGACTGATTCTTTAGAATTATTAGCATCCCATGAAACGTTATCTGAGTGTGATGGCCAGACTTCTGGAGGGATTGCGCGATTTGCTTGGCACAAAACTCTCTGGAGTTCTCTGTAGGACTGTGGGTCAGAGGCGATGCACCTTGGAAATGTTCCATACACATAATGTGTTTGTAGATGAAGCTGAGGTCTATAGGAACTTGTTCCTATATTTGATGGTCTTTGCCCATGATCTCCTGTTGGGTGGATGAATATCCATGGTCGATGGAAAAGGATAATGGTGTGTCTTTCAGGCTCTGGTCGTCCCTGTTGATTTTCTGTGCCAAAGATAGCACGCCAGGCGCCAAGGGGCATAAACCAATTTAACAATGAAAACAAATGTTTTAACCTGTGGCGTCTGTGATCTTGTGCTCTGAGTGTTTGTGTGAGAGCTTGCCAAATTTGCTCAGTGGGAAACTGAACAGCTATGGTGTACATATTAAACAAATACCAAAACATCCATTTTAATCTTTCAGGAAATTCCTGTTCTGGGTTCCAAGTGAGCGGATGGATGAATGGCATATCTGGATGAAGTCCATCAGGTTTCAAGAGTAGACCTCCATAGTTGGCGAATATGCTGTATTCGCTTGACTGGAGAAAATCGGGAAGTCTTTCGAGTAACATGTTCTCCTCGATAGCAGCTCGTATCTCAGGAGGATACTCGATTCTGGGTCTATCTCGTATGTCTTGGACCCTGTATGTTTCACCACGGTGGTTTCTTTTTACATACATATTGATTTCCAAGGGGGCCTTGGGTCTGGAAAGAAAATCAGCAAGAACATTTTTCTTTCCTACAATGTGTTTGGTTTCAAAAGAATATTTCGAAAACCATTCTGCCCACCTTAAAAGCTGTGGATGAGGGATTTGCTTCTGTTTGAATTTTACCATTTGAGGGAAAGAAGCCATATCCATTTCCACCAAGAAATTATGGCCAATAAGATGGAATTCGAACTTTTTAATCCCATTCTTGACTGCCAATATTTCTTTGAAAGTGGAGTGGTAGTGAGTTTCAGCTGTAGAAAACTTACCACTTTTGTATCCGCAAATGTATCGCTTGCCATCAATCTCTTCGTATAGTACAGCTGCCCAGTATTCATCACTGGCATCTGTTTGGAGTATTCTTTTCCCCGTTGAAGGGATCTGAAGAGGAGGTAAATCTTGCATGATCTCCTTGAGTTTGGCAAGTGCTTCAGTCTGGTCCTTTCCCCAAGGAGGGGCCTCTTTTTTCAGCATTTTTTGAAGAGGTATAAGGAGCTTAGACAGTTGAGGAACAAAATCTCGGATATAATTGACTATACCAAGAAATATTTGAACCTGTTTAACTGTAAGTTCCTTCTCTGGGAATTTGAGTAATTCCTTTGCAATATGTGGACCTGGCTGGTATGTTCCTTGGTCAAGGTTCATTCCAAGAAACTCAATTCTTTGCTGCGCAATTATCATCTTCTTCTGGGATAACATAATTCCATGCTGCTGAACAATCCGAATGAATTTTTGAAGGAGGTCAGCATGAGATTGCTCATCAGGGCTGTAGAGCAGTATGTCATCTATGTAGATGGCAGCACTGTCCAAGATTGGACTGAAAATTTGGCACATAACCTTTTGGAAAAGAGATGGGGCAGTTTTGAGCCCGAATGGCAAGACTTTCCATTGGTAGTGCTGATTTGGGATGCAGAATCCAGTTTTGGATCTATCATCAGGGTGGATTCCAAGTTGCCAAAATCCTGCTTTAAGATCAAATTTTGAATAGATCTTAGCTTTGGATAGGCTAGCAAAAAGGGATTTTCTGGATGGTAGAGGAAATTTGTCATCTCTGAGAAAGGTATTGAGAGGTTGGTAATTGATGACCAAACGAAGTTTTCCTCTATTTTGCTCTGCTCGTTTGTTAACATAGAAGGCTTCACAAGCCCACTGGGAATCAGAAGGCTCGATGAGTCCTTGTTGTAGGAGTTCAGAACACTCCTTTTGAGCAAGAGCAAGATGCTCAGGATTCATGCCCGAATGGCTAGCTTTTGTCGGGTTGATATCTTCATTCTGTTTGAACGGGAGACGAATGAAAAACTGAGAGTTCTGCCATAGTGGATGTTGGCATTTTTGCAAGAACTCTGAGTGATTATCCGCACAAGAGTCCAAAAGACTTTGCATGATAGGATCAAGAATGTTGATGTCAATGGAAAAGAACCTCTGAATGCTAGTAAATTCTTGGAAAGTTCCTTTGAATTTGAGACCTTTTCCACTGATGATTTTGAGCTTAGGAATTTGGGATAAAATATCCCATCCTATGATAAGATCCTTGTTTGGAAAGGGGCATCCAAACATCCTAATAGATGTTATTCTTGTTACAGGTGAATAATATCAAAGTAGTCTAGACCTTCTATTTGTCTAAACACTTTGGCAACAAGCCGTGCTTTGTACTTATCTATGGAACCATTAGCTTTTAGCTTTCTTTTAAAAATCTATTTACGTCCAATTGGTTTATTTCCTGGTGGAAGATCAACCAATTCTTAAGTGTGATTACTTAGGATAGAATCAATTTCATTGTCAACAGCTTCCTTCCAATAAGAAGCATCTCGAGTTGACATTGCCTCTTGAAAAGTTTGAGGCTCTATTTCTAACATGTATGTTAGAAAATCAAGTTCGAAAGATTTTTCAATCCGTGACCTCTTACTCCTTCGAAGTTTAGCTTCATCAGCCTTAACTTTTCATTCTCATATTCTGATTTTCTAAATCTCTTCTGAATAGATTCATCTTGAGTTCTTTTAGCAGGAAATATATCCTCAAAAAACTCAACATCCCTTGATTCTAGGATAGTATTGGCATGGATTTCTGCATTTTCAGATTTATAAACTAGAAATCTGTATGCATTGCTATTTTGAGTATAACTGATGAATATGCAATCCACTGTTTTAGGTCCCAACCGAGTTTGCCACCTTGGCAATGCACCCCCATACTTTTAGAAAATTGTAGGATGGCAACCTTCCATTTCATAACTCATATGGTATCTTACCCGTCTTCTTGTGGAGTACTTTATTAAGTATATAATTCACAGTTAGAATTGCTTCCCCCCACAAGTTCTGAGGTAATCCCAAACTTAAAAGCATGGCATTAGCCATCTCTTTTAGAGTTCTGTTCTTCCGTTCAGCAATTCCATTTTGCTGGGGAGTATAAGGTGCAGTTGTTTGGAGAATTATTCCCAAACTAGCACATAACTCCTTTAAATTGGAAGAACTGTATTCTCTTCCTCTGTCAGATCTAAGCCTTTTGATTTGTTTATCATGTTGTTTCTCAACCTCATTTCTTATACTTGATAAATATGCTCATAGCCTCATCTTTGCTAGTTAATTAATAAACATAGCAAAATCGAGTATAGTCATCCACAAAAGTGATGAAGTACTTCTTTCCACCTCTACTTTCCACAAACTTCAAATCACAAGTAACACCGTGGATTAATTGTAGAGGTTCATTCTTTCTTTCAACCGATTTGAAAGATTTTTTAGCTAACTTAGCCTCAACACAAGTCTCACACTTGAAATGGGCATCCAACTCAAATTTTGGAATTAACCCCAAGTTTGCTATTCTCTTCATTATACCATAGTTTATGTGTCCAAATCTACCATGCCATAGATAAGGAGACACAACAGTGTAAACTGAAGACTTCTCTTTATTGTTTATCTTCGGGTACAAGAATTTCGAGTTTATATTAATGACAGTTACATTAGCCTTGAGCATGTCATTATATAAGTACCCATCATCCACATACAATCCCTCTTTGGAAAGTATAAACTTGTCGGATTCAATTTCAATTTTGAAACCCTTCTTGACAAGTATTGAGCCAAAAATGAGATTCCTTCGAATCTCTGGTACATGCAGCACATTTTGCAAGATGAGTTCCTTGCCAAAGATGAACTTCAGAATAACCTTTCCTCTCGCAACAATCTCTGCTGATGTAGAGTTAGCCATATAAAGCTTCTCATATTTTTTAGCCTTCTCATAAGATGAGAACATGTGTTTATCCAGACAAACGTAATTTGTGGCACATGTATCTAACCACCAATCGGTGTTATTTGATACCAAGAATGCCTCAGACGTCACTACAACAATCAATTGCTCAGCATCTTCATGCTTTGTCAGGATTCAACGTGGTCATTTTCTTCTGCCACTGCTCAAAACCCACACTGGTAAATATTTCTGGTTTCTCATTAGCTATAACCGGAGGTGTTGCCATCATATTAGGCAAAGTTCCTTGAACTACCCCTCTAGAAACGAAGCTAAAAGCCATTTGGTTTATACTGTTATGAAAAATAGTCCCAGGTATATCAGTCAAGAGACTCGTACCCACACCATCATAGATGATTTCAACCCGAAGCCTGGTAGCATTAGCTACCATGATACCAGACCACAAGGTTTGAACATCACCGGTTGAAACAACCATAAGTTCATCCCTAGTAGCATTCTGGACATCATTACATATTTGATTGTTATCGGCCATCTTGATTTTCAAATCTCCAACAAACAATGAGAAAAAACTAATCGTCCTAAGAATGTTGGAAAAATAATCCAAGAAAACAAATTGTTTGTTGGAAGAAGAGACGAAGAAGAGTGGGGGAAGAATTGTAACAATGTTTCTCATCACCAGAAAATCAAATCAATAGAGTAATAACAAAATAGTAATTGGAGGTGAGGTACGGCTAACCAAATATCCTTAAGGCGATTAGTTCCTACCAACGGTACTAAGTAGCTTCACGAACTTTGCCTCCCAAGATACAACACCTCAAACCTGTTGGTATCAGCACTATACAAACAGGACTTTATCGAACACTTCTTAAAACTAGCACACTTGGAGAGAACTTGATGATATGAGTGATTTGAGTTACAAGTCAATCAAAGAAGAATGGGAACTCTCTGTATTTATAGAGATTTCAAAGAGAAAGGGTTCATGAATCTAATAATTACAACCATTAATCAAATACATGAACAAAAAGATACATGAACGGATAGAGTTCATGAATCTAATAAATACAATCATTAATCGAATACATGAACGAAGAAGATACATGTACTCAAGAGATTCTATCATAAATCAGATACGCGAATCCAATAGATACATGAACTTCAAAATACATCAATTAATGACATACGTGAACGGAAGTGATGTGTCTCATTTTGCACGATACGTAGATCCATTAACCATAATTACAACAATTGCTCCTTCAGGATCTTTCATCACAAGATGTCTCAGATATTGATGAGCGTATTCTGCAGTATTTAGCTTCTGTAAAGAGTAAGGCTCATTATTTACGCAGAAAGGAAAGACAGATATCCATTGGTCTTGGTTCTTCAAGAATCTGTGTTTCTAGCTCTCTAGACAACTCCCTTAGGATGCAGCATTTACACCAGAGAAATACAAAAGGGCAAGAAAGTTTAATTATTGAATCTTCTAGTAGCGCTATAACTTTTAGAACTCCTGTCTGTCTGCATATTCGTCCTCGATCCCCAATGTCCCCTCCTATCACAAACATGGTTCCCAGTGCTAAACTCAATGGAAGAACTTTTGGCAGCAGGTAGAAAGTTGAAAATTAATTCTTTTGAGAGTACTCTTTTCAGTGCCTCGCCTGCCTTGATGAATTTATGCCCTTTTTATTACCGATCTATTCCTTTAGCTTATGTTGATTGATGGCATCGATAGATTTTTCACATTCTTGATGAATAGATGGATGATACATCACAAAACATATTTATCTATAGCTTGTCATCCTATCTGGCTAGTGCTAATTGCAATCACTTGTAGAAAGTTCTCACATCTATTAAATACCTGTAGAAAATGTCCTGTGTCGTATGTGTATTCTCAGCATGATGGATTTTCAGGGTGGAGTCTTTGTTGATTAGTGTTTTTCAATGATGTTCTTATGATTGACATTTAATTTATAGATTTTTTTAGAGCCTGATACAAGATAACCGTCATTAGGGGCCACAGGAACCTAGTCCACTTGAAATTTTCTCCTTCTCAGAGTCTTTAAAATCTAAGTTCTCTTCTGCAACAGCGAGGTAAGAGTATTTGGCAACTTGATAATGTCGGAGAGTTACCTTCTGTCATAGTAATTCTATAAAGAGCCTAATTTATGATATATATATATATATATATATATATATATTTGTATCAAATACAAGGAGTCAATCTCAAAAGGGCACTAAAGGTTTGAAGGAAAAGATACTTGCACGTAACAGCTCAGTCAAGGAGCTGAGCTAGGGAGTTCAACGTGATATGAGTGCTGGAATTGCTGGTGTTGCCCGAATTATTGAGCGCCTAGACCTGACTCCTAAGTGACCTGGAACCTCTGCCTCTATCCCCAGTCATGTTGTGGTAACTTCGGATTTCTCCACCAGGGAAAAGAGTATTCTGGAGGATCTTCTGACTCTATCTTTTAGAGATGGTACAGAAATAGTGCATAACATAACTCGGACTCCAGATGCATAATTACATGACATGGGCAGTATCCCAGGTCGACTTGAAGTTATTCCAACCCAGGTAACAAACACCCTTCTTTTTGTAGATTGACCATTTACTTAATTTTCTTGTGGAATCTATTTGCATGAGCTGTTTGCATAGCATTGAAACGGCTATTCCAAATGCAGGGTTGTCAGTCGAAACTTTTTCTTTCAAAAAGCCTATGTCGAATTATGTGAAAAATTTGATAGAACATGATCAGCCTTGATACACTACCGTAATGGTAGTGTTGACGAAATGGTTGAGCTTTGACAATTTTTTTACGGAGAACCTAATCCATGGTGTATGTTCCACCCTAAAATTGTTGACAAAATGTGGACCCAACGATCACATAGTGGGAGTGAAAGAAAAGTGATTTTTGAATTTTCTATGGGTGTAAATTTTCTAGATGCATCTTTTGTGTATTGGTGGTTAAGGAGCTTTAAAAATTGCTATAGCATGGCCCATCATGAGGCTAAACTGGTCCGGGCCTCATGTTTGCCTGACTTTTTTGATTAAATTTTTTAAAACAAAAGAATTATGGCCAAGGTTGGGCCGAAAGGGCCAAGGCTCAAGCAAGTAACGAGCCCGTGTTGAGCTTGGGCTAGCGCGGCTAGTACCTAAACCTACTCTTAAGACGATATCTATTTGAGTAGAAGTGTCAATGTTATTATCATAAACTCATCTTACAATTACTTCACTCGATTCAAATGAGAGCCACATGTCTATTTGGTAATACCATCATGCCTTTGTTTTAAATTTTTGGGATCATCATAAATTGTTTTAATGCTAAAGCATGAAAATTACAAAATTCCGAAAATAGTTAAGAGGCTCAAAAGGATTTAAACACATTCTATTCCGGCATCATGTGAAATTTCAAAGATTCTTCTTTACTGCTTTGAAAGGTAATACTCGTAGAAAAGGGTAGCGTGTGATGACCGGTTACCTTCAAAACTTGGTGCGTTGGTTGGACTGGAAAATCTAGTGCATGGCTCGACTAGTGATGGAACTTCAGTTTGGGTCCACCTCTTTAATTTGTCGACTTGCATGCAATTACTGCGTTGACTAACTTGGGCTCCCGGAGGACGAGGCGACTCCAAGTCTTTATATATGGTGCCTCCTCCACACGCACAGACACCCAGCAATCCTCTCCCGATTTCTCTTAGCATTCTTTCAAATTTCTCCTTGCCCAACATGATCAATGCTCTCAACTCCATGAATTATCAAGTGTTGCTGCTCATTCTTGTTCTATTGCAAGCGATGATGAGTGATGCCAAGCCAAGTAAATCATGTGATGTTTGCAATATAAGTTCTCCGTTTCGACTACAAAGTGACCGAAATGTATATCCAGTGACTCGCCGTACGAGCTGATTTGTGAAGATAATCGCACTTTCTTGTACCTCGTAGGTGGCCAATTCTATGTGAAGTCTATCAATTATTCAGCCCAAGAAATCTCATTGGCCGACGTGGGGCTGCAAAAGGGTAATTGCTCGTCTCTCCCCGGTCATTCATGGGTAAGGCTTGACTTACAGAGGTATATCAATAGATACAACTCATTCGGCTTTATCAACCCCAATGCATTGGCCATTGTGAACTGCTCAAAGACAATTGGTTCTCCATTCTACGTCGATGCTAGTCCATGAATCGAGGGTTCGTACTCTTCCCCCACATCATCAAATTGGAGCTTGTATGCTTTGTTCAATCCAAGGGCAACGGATGTTAGGGATTTTTGCACCATTACTGCGTGGGCATGGACCGGGCTTTATGATTCATTTAATATTAGCTCTTACAACTACGAGCAAATCCATGACATCATGGCCGATGGAGTTGTTGCCTACTTTTCTCCTTTCAAATGGAAGAAAACTTTCTATTGCCGCTTTGGGTCCTGGGTCTACTATCAGCTCGCTCACTATTTCCGTCCCCATGACGTCTATGGTTACTCCGGTGGGATTTGCGGATGGGAGTACGACAACGGTAAGCATTAGTTGGCAACGATAATTTACCGCAGTTTGCATGATTCTGTACATATTCTTCCACTTGCTATTTAATATCTTAGGAAATTAGGACAAGATAGAGATGTTTAGCATGCGTCATCATTTGTGTATTCAAAAAGTTTTGGAACTTTGGATTCCGTATTTGCGGGTATAAATAAATAAACAAATGACGAGAGAAGTCACAGGAAACGCCCCCATCATCACAAACAACACGTGCCTAGACTATACTTCTTTTCCCTAGAAGGGCTAGAACTGCCCATGAAATGAAAACTAAATAAAGATTATTGTGCGAGCAGCCACATGACTTTCTTGATTGGCGAAGGGTTCGGACTTTCTTGTTTTCTTGATTACTTCCTTTATTAGTCACTTAACTAATGATTCAGGAGACTCGTTAATAAGTATCTTAAAATATGTATTTACGTATTGATGGCGAGGAACCGTGCTTTTAATTAGTAATAAAAATGACAATTTATCTCTATTTATTGATTCCTAATAACGCATAATGAGTTTTTTTTTCTATCTTTCCCATCTATGTGAAATGAATCTTATTATTTTCACTTATTTGTAAATGCACACATCCCACTTCTCATACTCTTTTAGTAAAAAATTCCATACAAAGTAACTTGCCGCAATATTGTCTCCTCGTGAGTTTTTTTTTTTTTTTTTGGTTTTTTCACATCATTTGAACCTTCCACAGGTGTCGCAAGTGATATTTTCTTTTGGATAGTCGATGACTTTATACGTCCACTAGGTAAGTTGCAAGGATTTTTTTTTTCAATCTTTAAAGAAGCTTATTCTAACCTACAAAACTTTTCTCAGTGAATTTTTGTATTGGAAAATTCATAATTGGGGCACCATTTGTCACGATATTTCTAATCTACAAGTACAGAAGAAGGCACTTGGCAATGGACAAGAACATCGAAGAATTTTTGCAAGCTAACAACAACTTTATGCCTATAAGGTACTCTTACTCGAATATTAAGAAGATCACCAAAAATTTTAAGCGTAAACTAGGTGAAGGGGGGTATGGCTTTGTGTACAAAGGAACACTCAGAAGCGGCAACGAGGTGGCCATCAAGATTTTGAAATCCAAGGCTCATGGCCAAGATTTTATTAGTGAAGTGATCACTATAGGAAGAATTCACCATGTTAATATAGTACAACTCATCGGTTTTTGCTTTGAAGGCACAAAGTAGGCCTTCGTGTATGATCTCATGTCAAATGGATCTTTGGATAAACACATTTTCACTAAAGAAGGTGATAAGCTTCTTGATTACGGGAAAATTTATGAGATCGCTTTGGGTATAGCGAGGGGGATTGAGTACTTACATCGAGGGTGTGACATGCAGATACTAAACTTTGATATCAAGCCTCACAACATTCTTCTAGACAAGAATTTCACTCCGAAATTTTCTGACTTTGGGCTTGCGAAACTTTATCCCACTAATCGCAAAATAGTCTCATTGACTGCTGCAAGAGGAACCTTGGGATATATGGCGCCTGAGTTATTCTACAAAGACATCGATGGTGTATCCTATAAAGCAGATGTTTATAGCTTTGGGGTGTTGCTCATGGAGATGGTAGGAAGAAGGAAGAATATAAATGCAAATGCATAAAGTTCCAGCCAAATATATTTTCCGTTGTGGGTGTACGACCAAGTTGATGAAGGAAAAAGTGTCGAAATGGGAGAGGTTGTAGAAGAGGAAAGGAACGTAATAAAAAAGACGGTAATTGTTGCAGTTTGGTGTATACAATTAACCCCTGATCATCGGCCTTCAGTGAGGAAAGTTCTAGAAATGCTCGAACGAGATATTAGTGAACTTCAAATGCCTTCAAGACCGCTTATTTACCCACCAGATGTGACTGCCAACAATGACAAATCCGAGCAAGAGTTAGAAACATTCTCAAGTTCATCATGCACTCCAACAACTTTCACCGGTTGTCCTTTTGGAGATACTAATGATGTTTAGAGGACCATGCACGGTTTGATTGGAAAAGTTTTGTGTATGCCCACTATCTAGTATTATGCTAGGAGGAACTTAGTTTAGCTAGAGAGTAATTACTTTTGAGATTGTCATCTCTAGCTCTTAAGTTAATGTTATGTTATTGTATTTCATATTGTTTTACTCTCTTGCATCCTTCTTATAGACGATAAACAAATTGGTAAAAGAACAAGAACAAAAATATTGCCGAAGGTGTGCAGACAATGAGAATTTCCTCCCTCATTACATGATTTAGGGCAATGCCAATTAGAGAGCAAATAATAACTTGTAGTCCTGCCACTTAACATCTTATTACTTGTGAATTGTTGATTTTGACTTTTGAATCCGTTTACAAAGAAAATTCCAGGTCTATATCTTACAAAGAAGACACCATCTATCATGTGAGAAGTAACTTTTTTCAAAATGGAAAAAGAAAATTCTTAGTTGGCCTAATCTATAATGATTATATTTGAAAGAACTCATGTTCAATTTGAAAAATACATGAATTTATTGACAAGTGACAAGATGAAAATTTTATATTCTCATATTATTACCAAATTCCCACAATTTTAATTGATGGGTTTGTATAATTTCGAAGCACTTCCATGAAACTTCATCAATATGGCTTATATATATATATATATATATATATATATATATATATTCAACTTTCAATTCTCTGCTTCAACAAATCAAAGAAGAATACTAAAATTTCGTGTGTCAAAAATGAGAAACAGGTATTGTTTTTTGATTGGCTTGAAGAACATTTTCTTAACAAAAAGGAAATTTTTGTTCTAGAACATCTTCACAAATGGAAAATGAATGATGGGTAAATTATTGAAGCAAATCATCTGCCACTCAGACATTGCTTCTCCTTTCAAAGAAGCCATAGATATTGATAACACAAGTATTAAGAAGATTCTAGAACAAAACAATTTCTCAAACCAACATCTTCATACTATTGGAAAACAGCTAGATAGGATAGAAACAACTATCCAAACCAGTTCATCTCCAATATATCCCAATCTTAAAAATTCCTCTTTGAAAACTCCACTTTTTAAATTTTTTGAAATACCAAAAAATCCAAGTGTTGAATTTCTTAAAGCATTGGAGGTTAGAAAAGGCAAATGTCAATTCAAAGAAGAAAAACCAATTATTGAAACACCAATTTTGAAAAATTTAGTTATTAAGGATACTCCAGATCAAATCAACACTATAGATATTGATTCCGGGATTATTAATATCAATGTGTTGATAAGTCTGAAATGGAGTCTATTCCAGAATTAAATAGGATTACCTGGAAAGACCCCCATAGATTATATTATTTTAGACTAACTCCATTAGATGTTGCTTTAGAAGAAAATAATCTCCAGCCACAACATAAATACTCTTCAAGATCCATGTATGAATGGAATATAGATGGAATTTCTAAGCAAAACCTCTTAAATGTCCTTAACCAAATAGTTATGTTTTCCAACACTTATAGAGGTATTCCTAATGCTACTGACCAAATAGTAGCTTACCTCTCAATTGCTAGATTTTTAGGACAACTAAGAGGTTGGTGGGATAATTATCTCAATGAAGATCAGCATTCTTCGATTACCAATTCCTACAAGAATGATGATGATGGGCGAGAAATTATTGATAATGACAATCGTCCCATCCAAGATGTAGTCATCACTCTTTTGTAATCTATTTCCTAGCATTTTATCGGTGATCCTTCCTTGATTAGAGATAAAAATCTTGATCTCTTGTCAAATTTAAAATGCAAATCGTTGGGAGAATTCAGAGAATACAAAGATGTTTTTTTTCGAAAGAGTCCTTCTTAGACCAGATTGTAACCAATCGTTCTGGAAAGAGAAGTTCCTTTTTGGACTACCTCGACTTATTGGAGACCAAGTTCCCAAAAGGATTAGGGAAAATTATGGGGAAGAAATTCCTTACGATTTACTGTCTTATGGGGAACTTGCATCTTATGTTTATAAAGTCGGAACTAAGTTGTGTACAAATATTTGTCTTCAAAAGCAACTCAAGAGGGAACAAAAGGATTCTCGCAGAGGCTTAGGAGAATTTTGTGCACAATATGATCCATCATTTATTACTCCTACCAAAAAATCCTACAAAAAAGATTGCAAATGTAAAAAATGTTTTCAAAAATTTGACAAAAAATTTAACAAGAGATTTTTTGAAAAGGATAAAAATTCCAACCAAAACCAATTTTCCCAAAAGAAAATGAATTTTCAAAACAAGAAAAGTTTTAAAAATTTAACTTGTTATAATTGCGGAAAAATAGGTCACATATCTTAATTCTGTAAATTAGCCAAAAGGCTTAATGAGCTAGAATTGGAGGAAGAAATCCTTAAAAATTTCCTTCAAGTCATGGCTGAAGAATCATCATCATAAGAAGATGGTCTTCAAGTTAATAACATTGAATCCCCCTCTTGAGAAGAAGAAGAAATTTTCAAAGATTTTGAAGACCTTGAAATCAATGTGTTGACAAAAGAAGAATAAACCATTTTGCAACAAATTGACCAAATTTCTGATACAAAAGAAAAAGTTGAATTTCTTAATAACTTAGAACCAAAACCTTCTTCTTCCCAATCATAAAAAATTCCTCACAATTTGAATAAAATTTTAAGTCGTGGAAAGCAACCAAAGTCTAGGCCAATTTCAATCAATGATCTCCAACATGAGATCAATGATTTGAAATAAGAAATTCGTGACTTAAAACTTTCCCAACTTAAATTACAATTAGATGTTTTTAATCTAAAGAGTAAAATTTCTAGTCATGAAAAGAACCAGAAAAAAAGAATCCCCATCCAATTCACCTAAATCTCCTGAGCAGGGATACTTATTACAACTTTGTGAAATCACATCAAGGAAGTGGTTAATAAATATTTCTATCAGAATTAACGGTGAATTTCTTTTGGATTCTATTCCAACCAAATATTTTGAAAAGACAACACATTCTTTAATTGAAAAGACAACACATTCTTTAAAAGCTGCTTCTGGAGAGAAAGTTAAAATTGAGTTTAAAATCCCTGAAGTAGAAATTATCAAAGAAAATGTCTCTTTTAAAACCCATTTTATTTTGGTCAAGAATTTAAAACAAGGAATAATTCTTGGCACACCTTTCATTACCTTGATCCAACCTTTTATAGTAACTGACAAAGGTATTGAAACAAAATTTTTATACAAAAAACTAGTCTTCGAGTTTATAATCGAACTCAAGACTAGGAATTTGAACATTATTCAAGAACATTGTATATCTGAGATTAATTGCCTCATTGAGAGCAAAAAAAAAACATCTCTTTTACCTCAAAAAGGATCTAAATCACAAGAAAATTGAAACCCAACTTTCTAATCCCAAAATCCAGAAGAAGATTTCCAATTTGGAAATATTTTTAAAGGATTCCATTTGTTCCACTCTTCCTAATGCATTCTGGGATAGGAAAAGCCATATTGTTGATCTCCCTTATGAAATATAATTTTCTGAAGTTGATATTGCAACCAAGGCCCGACCTTCTCAAATGAATCAAGAAACATTGGATTTCTGTCAAAAAGAAATACAATATCTTTTTGATAAAAAGTTTATTAGAAAGAGCAAATCTCATTGTAGTTGTTCACCTTTTTATGTAAATAAAAATGCAGAACTTGAAAGAGGAGTTAATCGTCTTGTGATTAATTATAAACCATTAAACAAAGTCCTTAAATGGATTAGGTATCCAATACCTAATAAAATGGACTTGTTAAATTGGCTTTATAATTTAGTGATTTTCTCAAAATTCGATGTGAAATTCGGATTCTGGCAGATCCAGATCAAGGAATCTGATAGGTATAAAACTGCATTCACTATTTTTTCGGATAGTATGAATGGAATGTTATGCCTTTTGGATTAAAAAATGCTCATTCAGAATTCCAACGAATAATGAAGGACATTTTTAATCCATTTTCAGATTTCGTTGTTGTTTACATTGATGATGTACTAGTTTATTCTGCGTCTATTGATCAACATTTCAAACATATTGGACAATTTTTGAATATAACCAAGGAAAATAGACTTGCTATTTCACCTACAAAATTGTCTCTTTTCCAAACTAAGATACAATTTTTGGGTCATTATATACATCATGGAACCATTGTTCCAATTGAACGTTCTATCATGTTCTCTGAGAAATTTCCAAATGAAATTCATGATAAAACTCAATTGCAGTGTTTTCTTGGTAGTCTAAATTATGTAGCAGATTTCTTTCTCAATCTTGGAATCCTATGCAAACCATTACATCAGCGATTGAAAAAGAATCCACCTGAATGGAATGAGGTGCATACCAATGTTGTGAAACAAATCAAAAGGGAAATCAAAGATATCCCTTGTCTACATTTAGCTGATCCAAAATTATTCAAGATTGTTGAAATTGATGCATCTGAACTTGGTTACGATGGTATTTTGAAACAAGTAAAGGGAAATAAAGAATTAGTTGTCTTTACCAAAAAAAAAAAAGAATTAGTTGTCCACTTTGTTTCAAAACATTGGAATGATTGTCAGAAGAATTACTCCACGATTAAAAAAGAAATCCTTGCAATTGTTCTCTCGATTTCTAAATTTCAAGGTGATTCATTAAACCAAAATTTGTTGTTACGCATCGACTACAAATCTGCAAAAGATGTTTTACAAAAGGATGTTCAAAACATTGTCTCAAAACATATATTTGCCCATTGGCAAGCTATTCTCTTTGTTTTTTATTTTGACATTCAATTCATTAATGGTTTTTCAAATTCTCTGCTCGACTTTCTAACTAGAAAATTTCTACAGGGACAATGCCCTCAAAATCTAGTAAATCCTCCTCTGAAAAGAGGAAATCAAAAGAAGAAGCCAAACCTTTAGAAGGTGCACTCACAAATATTCGTACTTGGCTGCAAGCAGCCCAAAAAATTAGATCAAAAGAGGATCCTGCCTTATTTTCTAATGCCTTCAATAAGGCTAAAAAAATTGAGGCACAATCATCAATTGTTCCGATTGATTTTTTTACCCTTTCACATAAGGAAGCTCTCAAGCTCTTCCAATTAGCAGTCCAACCAACAAATGGATCAATTTCGCCAAAAAAGGAGACCACTTCGATTCAGGTAAGACCTGCATATTCTAGTGAAGTAGTTATCCCAATTCAGGTAAGATCTACTCCTAGATCTAAATTTATTGAAAAAACATTTTACTCAAACATTTTCATAGTTGAAAAAGAATTTTTCAATAATGTGCCAAATCAATGTTCACTGAAAACTTTTATTATACTCCACATGATCCACTTAAACCTGTGGAGTATTTTGAAAGAATTTTAGTAGAATCCAATTTGGCAACTTTTAAACATTTTGGGGCAAAAAGCCCAAACTATTCAATGTTTCGCATTAAAAGGGTCCTCCACCCTTCTCCATGGGATCAACCCCTCACCTCATTCTTCAAATTTAAAATTAAGACCACAGAAGCACAATCTTCTTACCGGTCTCATTTCACCTATTTTGACTATCGACAAGCATGGTGGAATGCCCTATTTCGCATGAATTCAAAAGGAACTCACACTTGGTTAATTTTCCTAGATAACCTAAACACTCGAATATTACCCTACTGGTTTATTCGTTGATGGGAGGAACTTGGACCAATAACAAAAATCATTCATCCAAGGATAAGGCCAGGATTTGATTTTTTCATAAAAAAATTATTCCCCAAATCCCCAAGAAAAGAATTTCCCAAAGCCATTATTATACCATTCCAACTTTGGCATTCCTTGGGTATTTCGGTTTCGAAGCCAACCAGACAGTGAAATCCTAGTTCTCATAAGAAAATACCGAGTTAAATGGTGGGATCAATTTAAGAATTGGGATAAAGCAGAACACCAGTCTATTCTTGACTAGTTAGCTTAAAATGCTAAGCAAATTTCAGAAATTCTCCTAACCATTACCCCATTCCTTCATGACAAAGGATTTTTATTGTCAAAACTTGCTGCACCAAAAACATCACAAGATTTAACCAATTTGCTAAAGCAAGCCCTTGAAGATGTTGAATCATGCTCCTCACAAAGTGGTTCGCATCAAGTGGAAACACTAATGAGGACGATTGCTTTGGCATCCCATGGCATCAGATTGTGGAGGAATCAGATTCGGAGGAAGAAAAGTTAAAGAGTATGATAAAAAAGAATCCCAAGAGAGGCTAGAGATAGGATGATGAAGTGATTGGTTGAGTGTTTTCAATATTCGCTGGGAACAACATTATTTCACTTTTGAAATAATAAATATTCCCATCATTACAAAATATTGTACCACTGTGCACTTTAGTTCACTATAGACTCCACTTTCCAGCACAATATCCACTCGGCATCTATTTAACCCTATTCAGAGAAGAGGGAGGGGGCAGGCGAAGTTG
The DNA here is from genome assembly GCA_019926035.1 of Melaleuca alternifolia. Lineage (NCBI taxonomy): Eukaryota > Viridiplantae > Streptophyta > Magnoliopsida > Myrtales > Myrtaceae > Melaleuca > Melaleuca alternifolia. The sequence goes on from JAGKPW010000275.1 coordinate 217,008, forward strand.
TGAGTCTTTTACATACACTCATTTTCTCAGAAACCTTCCTTTCACTATCTTAGCCCTTTGTTTCCAAATTTCGATTTTTCTACCATTAGAAGATCAAACCTATATTTACTGATCTACTTCTCCAAAAGAGATCAGTTTCATTATTGTCTATCCAGATCATCTTGATTTACGATTTTTCCTACAATTAGGAAATCATTTCTATTCTTATGATTTTCTAAATACGCTAATTTCACGGTAAGCAAAATTCACTTACCGAATTTCTGCTACCTTGTAGAAGTTCTATGGTCTCTGCACTTGTAATCTTATTTTAATCATCTGTAAAGAAGTTCTATACTTCTTACCATTTTGCCCTTGTCACTAACTTCATCTTACATGCGGATTACCGCCCTATTGTGAAGTGAAGTGATTTTATATCACTGCGTATTGCCATATCTCCATCTTGAGTGCGGATTCCCGCCCTATTATGGAGAGATTTGGTATTTGATTTATACCATATCTTCGTCTTAAGTGCGGATTTATCGCCCTAATGCAAAGAGATTTGGTATTTTAATCTTTAAATGAGTACTTATTGTTGATTACATATCAAATTGCTTGTTATTTAATATCTTTAATATATGCAATTATTGCTTAATTATTGCTTTAATTTCTGCAATTATTGCTTAATTATTGCTTTAATTTCTGCAATTATTGCTTAATATCTTTACTTTCTACATTTATTGCCTGCTTAATTATTGTTTGGCTTTGATACCAATAGAACTACAGGATTTAATGAGGATGTTAATACAGAAATGTTAACATTTTTTACATTTGCATTCTTTTTTGCATTCTTTTTTTGTAGGAGTAATAAATGATGGATCATAATGTGCACAAAATTCTCCTAAGCCTCTATGAGAATCCTTTTGTTCTCTCTTGAGTTGCTTTTGAAGATGAATATTTGTACACAAATTAGTTCCGACTTTATAAACATGAGACACAAGTTCCCCGTAAGACAGTAAATCATAAGGAATTTCTTTCCCATAATTTTCCCTAATCCTTTTGTGAACTTGGTCTCCAATAAGTCGAGGGAGTCCAGTAAGGAACCTCTCTTTCCAGAACGATTGGTTACAATATGGTCTAAGAAGGACTCTTTGGAAAAAAAAAAACATCTTTGTATTCTCTGAATTCTCCCAACGATTTGCATTTTAAATTTGACAAGAGATCAAGATTTTTATCTCTAATCAAGGAAGGATCATCGATAAAATGCTGGGAAATAGAATACAAAAGAGTGTTGATTCTCATTCTTGAAAATTGAATTATAATTCTTCCTTCAAGATGTTGAATGGCATTGGTAGGCTCAGTGTGCTGAACAATTTGTTGGGGAATTTGGTTTTCTAATTCTCATTGTTCAGGAAGTGTGACTTCATCCCATTTGACAGTTCAAGGAATGATATAATTGGCTCTTGAAATATCAGTCTGAAGAACAAGGGTTTGTCCTTTAGGGCTGATTTTAAAAGCCTTACTACCAAAAGCAAAGTTTAGAAGTTTGTAATAAACTGTATAAATGATAGCTAAAGGTATCAATCCTTCTGCTATCGAATAGTTATGGGTCTTAATTTGCAAAGTGAGAGATTTCAAAATATTTTTGTCTCTTAATGAGACAAAATATCCAGGGTGACAATTGAAATGAATTGGACCATTGCAAAGACTTGTTTCAACAGTCGCAAGAAGAAGATCTTCATATCTTAAGAGTCTGGCATCTCTTACAACTAGAAGCAAAGAGGTGTCTAATCCTTTTTTACTTAGAGGTTTAGCTCCAACTTGGACAAGACCAATGTGAAGATATTGCCATTTTTTAGCATGCTTTCTCAAGGATTCTTTGTTGAATAATTGAATTGAAGGGATTGATTCAGAAAGTGGAATATCTCTTTCCTCGGTCAAAATGCAATAATCATTTTTCCCAAAAATTTTCAAATTAGAGATTTCATAAATCACATCATACTTGACCTTTGGAATTTTTCAATTTTCAATCGACCAATTGAAATTTTCAATGTTAATTTCTTCTTTATTAACATGACCAATATCTTATGTTGTCTTATTAGACACGGAACTAGAAGAAGATGTGGTTCTCCTTAAGAAACTCATCTTTTCGGGACAAAGACTACTTTGCTCTTCTTCAAGGGTCCAAATAATGTTGACCAACGGACTCACACCCCTTTAGGGATTTACTGCCAGGACCACACTTAAGAGGTAACCCTATAGGATGATTGCAACGAATGCAATCGCCTCAACCGTACTTATATATAATATGGCTTACACACACACACATGCACGCACTAGCCATGGAGGGAAGGGGAGAAGGGCAGGTCCTCCTCGCCAATTTTGCTTCACATATGCTATTAAGATGATATGGAAAAATAAACAATTATAAGAGTTGCCTCCCATAAAAAAATATAGTCTCCACTGCCTAGAATTATAGCAAATATCACAAAAAATAAACTCCCCTAATCTATGCCCACGATGATGCAATTAATCTTTTTTTGGGGCACTAAAAAGTTTGAACTTTCCCAATGTAAAACAAATACCCTCAACTTTTGTTTTTGTGTCACAAAAAAAAAACTTATACATGCGTAACATTTATAACTTCTATTTCACTTCCATCATGATAAATTTGTTATTTTGATATAAGTTTGGTGTTTTTCATGAGAAAAAAAAGTATATAATATTTGTGTCGCAACGGGTGAATTTAGAATTTTTAGTGACAAAAAAAGTATAATTTGAAGCTTTTTACCGTATAACCTAGAAATAAATCACATCTTTAACTTCGCCCTCAAACTTTTTTTTCCAAAAACTTCTATCAAAATCAATGTTACTTTGCTTGAGGTAAATTGTAACATGTCATCTTTGACGTCAAGGGTGTAAATGCATGATATAGTCTCATATTATCTGAAAAGTATTGATAATTTTATTGTTTTATCTCTTTGTTCGCATTATTCTTCACGTAAATAATTATGACATTTAATTAACACTAGAAATAGACCTCACATGCAAAGTTTATGTTGTTTACGGGTACCTTTTAAAAGAATTAACATATGGAAGAAGCCAACTTAAAGGAATTGAATATTTTAGCGAAAATTTTCTAGCTAAATTTTTTTTTTATAATTTTACACAATCATGACCAATATTCATCAAGAACAAATACACTCTATATTGTGTACCTTTATTCAAAATTCTCATTAAAAAAATGGAAATTGACTCCTACCTAGATCTTGGCTCTATCAAGGTCGCATCAGTAAGGCTTTGATTTTTTCTTGGTGAACCCTACCTTCTTTTGATTTTGGTGACTTTGAAATTTTCTAATAGTAATAATGCCAAACTTTTCAACACGCTATAAGATTCTCCGCAAAGGCGGTGAGGGAACTATGAAATTCAATTCTTTTGCTCCAACAACTTATGGAGAATCTCCTTCCATGAAAAGAAGTATGATATTTGAGTGAAAATGAATAAGTTTAAGATAAATTTTGGAGTATTTGCATCATAATGATTATAGTTTGAGTCTTTTATGTTATTAATCCTAGAAATTAATCACATCTTTAACTTCATGCTCAAACTTTTGCTTTTAAATTTCAAAAAATTCTATCAAAATTAGCTCACTTTGCTTAAGGTAAATTGTAACATGTCATATTTGACTGCCAAGATTGTAAAAACTGATGAAATAATCTCATCTTACCTTATAGCTATTGACAGTTCTATTGTATTATCTCTTTCTTCTTACTATTCTTGCTGTAAGAAATTGTGACTTTTAATTAACATTATATATAAGCCTCACATGCAAAGTTTATGTTGTTTAGGTGTATCTTTTAAAAGAATTAAATATGGACGAAGCCAACTTAAATGAATTGAATATTTTAGTGAAAATTTTCTAGCTGAAAAACAAGTGTGAAAATTTTACAAAATCATGACCAAGATTCATCAACAACAAAGTATTTTCTTGTCTCATTACTAATTTAGATTCCTACAAAGAACAAGTACAAAATATAAATAATTTTGAATTGAACTTGCAATTTTTTACAACTTAATAATCATAAATATACACTTTACTCAGTGTACCTTTATTCAAAAATTCTCATTAAGAAAAAGGAAATTAACCCCATAATCCGTCAAAGTTTCACTTACCCTCGACCTAAATCTTGGCTCTATCACAGTCACATCAAGAAACTAGTCAAAAGTTGCATCAATGAGGTTGTGATCCTTTCATGGTGAGCCCTATCCCCATTTGTTTTTGGTGACTTTAAAGTGTTTTAATTATGCCAAACCTTTCAACACGTTATAACATTCTCTGCAAAGATGGGGAGGGAATCATGAAATTCAACTCTTTCACTCTGACATTTTCCTGAGAATTTCGTTCCACAATAACTAAATACAGTGAAAACTCTATTGATTCTTGACACTTTCTTTTTTTCCCTTCGAACTAAACTTACGAAACCCTCAATCATCAGAATCCCTCGGTTCTTAATTCCCGTAGATTTAACTCAATTCGATGTCTGCATCAGTTATCAAGATGGCTTTCTTGTCTTCTTACAAAAAAGAAAACACATTAACGCCATAAATATCTCCAAACGTGTGAAATAAGTTGCTTATCTAAGAAAAAAAGTTCTCCTAGAATATGAAACAACGTCGTAGGACGGCAAAATGTTTGGTCTTTTCAACTTCGATGTGCCCTTGTGAGAAAGAAATGGTAATGATGTTGGGGTCTAAGTCGCCATTCCTATAACATTCTCATCTTGATGACTTTGTTGTTTTGTTAGTTGACATGGGCTTTTTTCAATAGACGATCCCAAATCTTCATAATTTAGATCTATCTCATTTCCCATTATTAGATGTACATCCAATCCTTGTTGATCCTCCACCACACATCTAGACCGAGATTTTCATCTCTCACAGGCTGAGAGGGGTATGATTTCTCCTCTCAATTCCACGCCCATGTGCCTTTTGTCGTTGGTCTTTCTTGGTGTGCTGCTATGGAGAGGCACTTGTAACGCCTGGAATGGACAACCGTGTCCTGCTACATCTTGCAGCGAGGTTCGCAAGAAAAGCCTTCCCCGTCAACAACGTAAGGAGATCTGCAAGGCTATGATGAAAATAATTGAAGAAGTATATTGTCACATCTATCTTTAGAAATAGTGATAGTGTCAATTCCAGCATTTTCGATGTTGGATAGCAAAAGGGGTAGTTGCTCCTCCCTTCCTTATGTTAGGAAATTGCGTGTCGATTTCCCAAAAAGTAATATGAGCAAACGGTCTACCAAGACATAATATAATAAAGGAATAAAATCATAAGAACAGGCCAAAAAATTTTGAATCAAAGTCCACCCAAACCTGAGCTACGTCTTCGTGCAAAGGCACTCTGCGAATACACTGAATTTCGAATAAAATTGGAATACAACGACAATTTTTTCTCAAAATAGGGGTACAAAGAGATTGAGAACTCTCACCAAGAAAAAAAATCTATCTTTTTCTTTTCCTCTCTATTTTCTTTTTTAGCGTGTTAACAGCTAGAGTTTAACTAACGCTAATGTAAAGGTGCAGCTTTTAACTTAAAAGTAAATCTATAAGAAAGACAAAAAAAAAAGCCCTTACAAAATATTTAGCTTCATCTACCAATACATTGTTGTTCATTGATAGATTCCGACTTCGGTTACGAGGGTTCTCACGTTTTGGTAAATTGGTGGTCTTTGCAAAGTGCTCAAGACCTGTTGTTTCTCCTTTATGTTTCGAATGAGCATACTCTCGGGACATCTCTTCTAAAATATATGAACTGGGTGGGCATTCATAAGCTGTAAAACAGAAAAATGTTTAAAAAAATCCTAAACCTATTTTATTTTTTGCCCGAGCCATTTTATTCGTGGGTTGTACCTTTTTACAACATCAACATGTAGAAGATTCGTGTATTCGCGCCCATCCATCTGTGCTAATGTTAAAGCACCCCAAGAAAGCACTTTCTTCATGAAGTAAGGTTTGCTGTAAGTTGGAGTGAATTTGCCTCAAGAATTAGAATTGATTGGCAGTACTTTTTGTATCACTAGATGATTAACCTCAAAATGCCTCGAGCGAACTTTCTGATAAGAGAACTTGGCCACTCTCAATGAAGGGATTTTCACTCCTACCGGAATGACTACCAGCAGAAATCCAGACTGTTGCACCCAGCACACGCCCAGATTGAGGTTCTATACATCATCAACGTGCAAAGGAGCCTTTTATGCCAATAGTAGTAATTTACAACTGTCTTTGCCAGAATCTTTCTGAGGATATTATTTGCTGCTTCGATAGCACCCTTCGTTTAGGGGCGATAAGGAGTTTAGTTCCGGTGGCGAAACTTAAAACTCTTTACAGATTTTAGACAAGCTTGTTGCTCAAATGTGACTCATTGTTAGTGACACCATAACAAGCAATTGTATTGCAACGCACAAGCTTCATGATGTTTCTTGCATTAATAATTGCATAGAAAGCTGCCTATATCCATATGGTGAAGTAATTGATGGTCACAAAGATGAAACTATGACCATTCGATTGTGACCATTCGATACTTTTTGATTAATTGGGCCAAACACATCGAAGCCCCACGTTGATAAAAGGCCATGGTTCCGAATATTAATGTAGCTTTTTGGAGACACATTTATTTTATTTCCATGAACCTGACAACAATGGTAACATTGGATAGGTTGGATGCAATAACTTTTTCTAAGGCCAAACAGAAGTGACCTAAGGTCATGATTTTCTTAGCCTATAAATGACCATTCATGTAAGGACCGCTCACTTTTTCGTGTATTTCTTCCATTAGTTGAGTGGCTTCATCAGCATTTACCCACCTTAGCAGGAACAAGCCAAAGGATTGCCTATACAACGTATCTCCATTGAAGAATAACTTAGAAGCAAGCTTCATAAGATGTTTCCTGTCGGTTGACTGCTAACTTCAAGGAAACTCTTGCTTTTGAATATAAGGCATGATATCATGGTAACATGGGTTTCCCTCTGGCTCTTCCACCACCGCCATGCAACAAGCCGGTTTTCACAAGAATTTCAATCGGCTCAACTTCTAACCCATTTTGATTTAGAGCATGGATGATGACATTGGGAGCAGGTCCGCAAATTGATTGGGAGACCTTTACAAATATTCAAAGGATATTTCATCAAACTCCTCTACCAGATGCTCCAGGCAATCTTGATAAGGGACCATCTATGGCATCTCCGGTTCTCCATTTTCCAACAATCTCGAGCATAATAAGCAGAGTCTCCAAAAACCTTCAGTTTGTTCTCTGTTAGTTCTTGAATGCCTCAACAATGTCCCACGTTGCCTCTTTTGACCTCTTTTCTCTACATCGCTCATCTTAGTGATGATTTTCTCATCTTAGTTTGGAGCATGAGAGTCAAGCTACTTACCTATTTGTGCTTGACTTGTCGATCATTCCGACTCAGCTCATTTCCTTTGCAAATTAGAATAATTGATTGAGTCAAGCTTGAGCTAGAAAGTTGCTGCATATCTATCATTGCGGAGAAGATCCAGAATTACTTCCACGTCCTGCATTTTTAATAGCGATGGTAAAAGCAGAACAGATTCAACAATAGTGTGCTCCAAAATTCCCATTCGAGCTTGAGGTTGGACTTCACTGGGAATCAATATGTATGGACTAACCGGGTTAATGAAAATTTAGTCAAGTTGAGCTCATACCTCAGAAGGTATGTTCAAACCAAGTTTAGCATCAAGCCACACATTCGACTGAGTTCATATTTAAGTAATGGATTCTGGTCAGGCCGCTTCTGTCAAAGCCACGAATTTCTCAAAATGCATTAACAAAAGAACAAATGACCTCTGGTATAGAGCCACAAGGGTGAAAAAAGCATTGACAAAATTTTTCGTTTTGGCGTAGGACGAGCACATTAAACTTTTTTCTCATAGTTCACAATCAATTTATTCTTATGATACCTGAAAGTAAAGCTGCAAGTGACCATCCTAGCCCTGATAAAACAGCATCAACAAACAGACGACCTCATGTGACTTGTGCAACAAAGGACAAAGCAGCTGGTCATGACATTCTCTCTCAGAGTTGCACCTTATCGGTAAGAAAGTGCTTCTTGGAGGATTGCCAAAAAAGGAAACCTGCCTCATCTATGTCCAAGGATAACCTCAGCACCAGAAACCTTGAAGTCGGATGGAGCTTCTTCCACATTGAGAGTCTTCACTTTCCCGTCTTCCACATAAGCTGACCATCTATACCAGAGCAGCCATACGGAGAATTGTCTTCTTGAAGAAAGGGGGGGGGGGGGGGGGGGGGGGGGACGAGAAAGTAACCTCGTATTGTGATGTTCTACGAGTTGCGGGAGGAAATGTGAGGCAGTACCAGAAATCTTCACAACAATCAACAAATTTTTCCTCATAAATTGATCAAAAAGATGAAGCAAGAAACTCAACACCCAACTCACATTCCAAAACTGTTCATAATTCATTTGAGAGACAAAAGACTACTGACAGGATATTTGGATGAAAGAAAATATGTAAGCCAGAAATAATTGGGTTTCAATATCAATACCTTACAGCATCTTTGGCTTTGAGATTTTCAGCCCAGCCGTTCATGGTGTAGGGGTCATTAACAGCCCCACAAATCACAGAGTCTATGCCTTTAGCCTTGAACTTATCGATATTATTCTTGTAGCTAGGCACATGCTGCTGCGAACAAACTCCTGTGTATGCACCCTGGGAAACGGCATATATGAAAACTTGAATAGAAAGCACTGAGGGAGAGAAGAAAAGAAAAACCAGCAAGCATTCTTTAATAGACAGGAGTTAATTTCCTAAATTATTTGACTTGCAGCAGCTTCAGCTTCAATATGTCAAATCTTCTTAAATTATGTGTCTCAGTTTCAGAGGTTCAAATGGCAAGTGAATGCACATCATGGACTATAACTGGATATTGCATTCTGAGGAAACACATGCAACACCATTGAGAAGAGACTGACATAGACAGTTCTAAGCTCATAGACAGTTCTCTTGACAAGCGTCGCTTTAGATGCAATATGGATTCAGCATCAAGGACTTGGCTATAAATTAATATATATAATACACATATAGTGTAGACAAAGCTATGAATGCTGTAAGAGATAAGATGGATCATGCCATCACATCAAACTGCATTATCAACAGACAACAACAAAGTTTTCTCAAAGAAATAATAAGTTGTTATGCAATTAAGTTTGTTCAAGGTGACTCATGCTTTTAATTTCTTGCTTCTTCTTCTTCTTCTTCTTTTGCTTTTAGTGCTTCGGTTTAACTTTTATTTAGTATTGAACACCTCTATATCATAAAGTACATGAATTATAACATCAACGCAGGTGAAACTTATCTATAATTGTCTAAAATCCAAATCTTTTTTTCTTTGATTTTGATGAAGAGTCATAACAGTTATTAAAAGTCAACTCGATGTTTAAATCTTCCTTAATAATGCAGCCAGGGTCATGAAGTAAGTGAACCACAGAACCTAAACATGGTGGACTAGCATGCGATCACATATTATGGACTGTAAAGCCTTTGATGTTTCTTCTAGGAACCCAGCGCCTATTCTTTCTAAAAGTATAACAATCTATGGAGACAGGGACAAGCATCGAACATTGAATTTCAGATGCAATGTCATTTATTAGGCTATAATTCAGATTTCTATATCGCCCTTAAGCTTTAAAGAAATAAGAATTTTGCAGCGCTCAAAGCACAGATTTCAATTTTTGCTATCTAATATGGAATAATTTCTGTTGCAACACAGACCAGGAATAACTCCAGAAATCAAAGAGCATAACATGACTCTCTCATGGTAAAGTGTAGGTACATATCTACTGATCTATTCAAGCCTCCACGCAACGACACCAACCAAGAACGCGAAGGCAAGCCATCTCTAAAACAACTGAGATGATTTCCGATCAGACAATTCCAATGCATCTATTCTGTTGTATTCAACTATTTCAGATGTCTGAAAAAAAGAGCAATCTTGACCACTAATGTAGCACTAAATAAGGAAGACAATGCCTACCGCAATCACCCTCATGAATCAATTGGCCTATGAACAGAAAGCCTCAATCAGCTTCGCACAAAATTACAAAGATAAGAGTTCGGAGAATTCACTCACTGGGAGACCGAAAATCACAACCTTCTTTCCCTGAAATCCCCACATCCAAATGAAGCCCAGGCAAAGTAAATCAGCAAATTCAGTCGCTAAACTTCCACTGTATAATGAAGCTATCGTGAGAAATCGAGGACCGTCTTGAAGATATCCTTGACAGGGGTGGTGGCGAACTTGGAGGACATGCCCTCGTCCCAGCTCCGAGCCTTCTGGAGGGAGACGCCCGGCGCGTCAGAGACCATGTCGCTGCCGACCACTATCAAAGCGTAGGTCCTGGCGGCCGCCGCAGACGCAGCCATCCTCAGGCCGCCGAGGACAGAGGAGCTCGAGCACCTCGAGCTATAAAATAAAACTAAGGGATTGATTAGCAAAAAAATATATATTTAAAAAAAATATTTATATCTCTTCAAATAATGAAATAATAATAAATATTTTATTATTGAAGGACCCTTGAGGCCGCCATCCTCTAATGCCACAAGGACTGGCTTATGCTCCAGAAAATAGCAAATGGGGTGATCACATATTTGACGGTCTTCATCGTTTACGAGTCCGAATATGAATGATCATCAGTCAAAAATGACACTATCAAATTGCAGACATCATGACTCATCAAGTCATCTCCCAGATCTATAAAAACCATAGTCCTTTTACCTGTAAGAACTACGTCAGGATGGCATAGACTATCGACAAGCAAATTTCCAGGAAAATGTAAGTAGTTCTAGATTACATCACATGACATGGCTCCTAGGGTTTACGCTTTTCAAGCACATCAAGAAGTGTGAACTCTCAAGTTCTCCCAAGGGAACTTATTACAAGAGGACCGGACTGGATGAGATTGAGACAGACTTTCAGGATGATTTGTTTCACGACTGGAGCCAATGGCAACCAACACTTCAGAAAACAACTTTGACAATTAATTTTGGGATGGAAAAGGCATATTATATGGTCATCCTGGTACAGAAATGGCAGCTTTCTCTCTAGCTAGCAATTCAAGACATACGAATTGGAACGATTGAGCATCTGAAAACATCTTTTTTTTACAGATTCTCAAAATGACAAGGGTATCTCAGGCAATGCGGAGATCAAACAAAAGCATTATAGGTAAAGTCATTGTCATAGAACAAAACTCAAAGCAACGACAGCAGCAACAGATGACAAAACAACCTGGCATTGAGGAGGTCCGCTACAGAAAACTTATGGGTCACTGCTTACTTTTGTGCATGCCACTTTTCTATACTGCTATACCAGTTCCACTAGAAGAATCGACCAGCAATACGGAGAATACCAGCACCAAGCACCTCCACAAATGCCATGACATTCGATCTTTGAGGAGACAAACCAGCAGTCGCACTTGCTAGCAAGTGGCCCTCAAAGTTGCAAGGCACAATAAAACTGCCAGATTTAATCCCGTTTAACGTCTTCTCTGCAACTTGCTCCACTTTCATTGCACCAGAAGAACCAGCTATGATGCTTGTTAGCGGAGGTCTTCTCTTATTTTCTGCAGTGAGGAAGTGATGTATAAATAATTTTCCATTGAAAAGAAAAAGGATGATTTAATTCAAAGAGCATAGGCTAGAAAAAGAACAATTTGCTGGCATTTCCTCAGCATTTGATTCTTGAAAGCACGGAAGCAAATGGACACAACACGGCCAGTCATACAAAAAGAGATACATTGTAGGGTACTAATATATGGGCTGGCCCTGCTGTCGTTGAAGCTGCAGGAGACACAATATCAAACTTTGGTAGCGAGAGATGGTTTCTATTCGAAGATGCCCTATAAAACAGTAGATGACAATGCATTCCTGCAGTTAACATAAAGAGCAGGATAGAGAGCATAAGCTAGGAACAGAGCAGATGCAGCTTAAGGAACCCAGCCGGAATTGTGCACACTAACTCGATTGTTCTACATTTTTGTGTACTAGAAACAGCACTGTTCTTCTTATCCAATCATGATTGATGAATCTACCAGAAGAATGCCCCGGGATTGCTGAGTAGCAATTAACAGCAACTAATAAAAGAGCTCTATGGTTTGGTAAACAGGTGATCTGCTGCTCCTTCGATCATATAGGGAAGTTCCTAGTGAATCAACTGTCAGTTACATATATAAGTTCTACCAAATTCAGATTATCTTGTTCCGTTACAGTCGGCTAACTGCACAAGTTCCAAAAGCAACATAGGGTATTTGATCCTCACATTTGCAAAGCAGTACAACTAAGAACCACCGGGACAACCTGCAAGAAGCAAATTCATGACGATATCACCAATCCAGGAGTATCAGTATCCGGTGGGAAAACAAGCGAAACATGAATGTCATCGGCGATAATCTTTTGTTGCAGAGCTTCTGCTAATCCTCGAAGCCCGAATTTGCTTTCGGAGTAAGCAGTGTGATCATAGATTCCCACCTACAGCAATCACCAATCACCAATTTCATCCAAAGCATAGAGACAATGCAAAACTAGAATGCTCTCGCGTTGGGCTATAACAGTAAATACCTGACCGGTCTGAGAGGACATGAGGGCAATTGAAGCCGGCCTACGATCTGTCCTAGCTTTCATCGCCGGCAAGAATGCCTTGATCGTGTTGAAGCTGCCGATCAGATTGACGTCAATCGTGAACCTGACCTAGTCCAACTCCTGCATGGCCAGCTCCTCGGGAACGAATACCCCTTGGTTCACAACCAGCACGTCTACCGGCCCGGCCTCCTCCGCGGCGCGCCTCACGGCGTCGAAGTCGCGGACGTCGGCGGAGAAGGTGGCGACGTCGATCCCGGTGGCGAGCCGGATGGCCTGCTTGGCCTCCTCCAGCTTGGCCTGGGACCGGGCGAGGATCGAGACACGGGCGCCCTCGGCGGCGGCGTCGTGGGCGAGGGCGATGGAGCCGCCGGTGATGAAGACGTGGTGGTTCTTGAGGGGGAGCTTGACGGCGCGGAGGCGGACGATGAGGGAGAGGAGGAGGAGGGAGAGAGGGAGGACGAGGATGAGAAGGAGGGAGAGGAGAGAAAGCTCCGCATCGTCGGAGGGCTTCGGAGCTCGAGCTCGGTGATGGTGGGGGAGGAGGCGATGCGCATGTTACGGACAGCGGGGATGTGATCGGAGGTGGTGGGTATCGGTTGGGCTTTTTCAGTGTTCGACGAGATCGAGAGCGTTGACTGAGGAGTCAACCAATCGTGAGATCGAGAGGATGAATTTGGCCGGCAAGGGGACCCCACCACTTTGGTTTCTATCCGACGGTTCTCATTCTCTCTTTCTGCAAGGAGCAGAGACCATAGAAAGATATTTCACGTGATATCGCCCGTTTGACGTTGGACAATAGACTTCATTATAATATGATCGAACAACTTGTTAAGCGTAAAGAAATACATCATTAACAATTCATTGTCTTTTTTATGTTATGTATAATTATCGTGACCTCCCCAAAGTGCACCACTTAGGATTCAGCTAATGGATTGCTAAATTTAACTTAGCTCGAGTTCTCCCAAGCTCGTACTAATTTGGGACTTAGGTTTCACTTTTTAAACATGCAAAGTAAATTTCAAAGAGAGTCGCAACTGATCTATTCATAGTGAGTCGATTAGAAACCCATGTAAAATATTGGAAGCAGTATTTTATTCCTACGAACCAGAAATTATGAATTCGAGAACTTGAGAACTAATTTTTTCTATCTCAAAAATAATTTGCGGGTAGTTTGAATTGATTTTAACTTTATTCCTTAACACATATGGTGATCACACGGGTGTGCAAACATTAATGTAAATGCTTAATAAAATAAAGCAATGAACAAAGATGACCTAATGAAGCAAATCAACAAAAAAGATCTTTTTTGGGGTTTTATATGTGTATGCAATGCATGTAATGGAAAATTAATCCTATATGCAACTATTTTAATGCAACCCTAAATGCAATTTTATGAATTATTAAATGAGACTAATTATCTATAGTTAAATAACATCTAATCTAAATTAGGAACTAAATTACATTAATCCCTAATTTAAACCAAAATCGTATCTTAACTACGGATAATAGAATACGAAAACTAAACTAATATGCAAATGCATGAAAGTCTAAATTCAATGACGTGACCTAACATGGCTTATAACATGCAACTCTTAAATTAACTTGGACTAAATGACATGCTATTTAACTGAATGAATTAAATGACATGCAAAAAGGTATTTTTTTAGGCATTTTCATATTTATTTAATGAAACTCGGAATTAATTAAACTAATTAAAATGTGAAAACCTAATCTAGCATGATTCCTAGGTTTCTAAATGCGATGATATGAGATTTGATGCACCTAATTAAAACAATAAATAAAACCTAATATGGAAAGACATGCATGTGACTTTTTTTTTAGATTTTTGTTGAATTTTGAAAATAAAACATAAGAACTTAATTTCGGCATGCAATAAGACCTAACAATGAATCTAATAATGTAATATGATACTATCTAATGTGAATTTAACCTAAACATGAAAATGTAATTTTATCTAACATGCAATTCAAATAAAACAAGACTCATCAAATGGAAATAACATCAAAGCTCAATAAGGAATTTCGCAGATATAATTGATAAATTGATCTTAAGCCTTAAAGATCAAAATATCAATTTTATTCTCGCACAATTAATTATTCCATCTAAAGCCTTATAAACGGAATAAAAAATTGATATTGTGGTTGCGAATTAAAAAATTAATTCCAATAGATAGTGCCTATCACTCAAAACAATCTAGTTAGACATGAAATATTACCAAACGAATATTTAAACCAACTAAGATAAAATATTTACCTGATCTTCAAATAATATTTCCAAATTAGAATAGATTGCGAACGTCGAGTTACAAACCACAGATTGTGGTGTCATGGGCAACGACTCGCGGATCCGTGAAGCAGTGACGATGGAACCTTAGGGGATGAATAGCTTTGTTCAATGTGGCGATGATGGTGGTGAAACTTCGGGCAGCAAAAACTTTGGACGTAGCAAAAGACCGAAAGCCACAAAAACCAAAGATTCGTTGATCTTCACAGTGGGTTGGTGTTCTTTGGAGGCGATGTCGCTTGGCCAAAGAAAGATCAGACGATCAGAGGGCACCTGTAGACAATTTTCAATGCAAGAAAAGTGGACTTCCCATCTTTTTGTCTTTTCTGGAATGGGTGGACAATTTTTTTTAAGTTGAAGAATTGTGCTCCTCCTTCTGCACAGACAAATAACCTGCAAAATCAATGGCAAGAATCAAAGACTTCTCTCTTTGACTTTTTTTCTTTTTGCTTCTCATGAGGACTTATTTGGTAAAACTTATTTCTGTTCCCTTGAACAGAAATTTCTTTTTTCTTTTTTTGTTTAGGTGAACAAAAAGAGAATAGAAATGCGTTTGGTTACATTTTTGCTCTAAATCTATTTTTTTGTTCCTAGAAACAGATTTGGAATAAAAACAAGAAGTAAAAAAAACTTATTTTTATGTTTTCGGAACACTTTTGAGAAACAAAACGAACAAAAACTCTTAAAAAATTCTGCTCCTGTGAACACTTTTAAATTAAAATATTTTTTTAAATTAAACTTTTTTATAAAAACTAAATTTAAAATTTTTAAAATACTTTAACAAGAAATTGCTTAGAATTTTAATTTAATTGAATTTTTTTTAGAATAATTTAAAATAATTTAATTTTGAAAATTTTATAAATTTTAACATTTTATTTTTATAAATTTTAAATTAATTTTTTAAATTAAAATTTAAACAATAAATTAAATTAAATTAATTTTTTATTTTAAATTTACATTTACATTTTAAATTCTTTTACCTAATCCATTTTTTAATATATACTTTAAGACTTATTTTTAAATTTTAAATGTTAA
This sequence comes from Melaleuca alternifolia, assembly GCA_019926035.1. Lineage (NCBI taxonomy): Eukaryota > Viridiplantae > Streptophyta > Magnoliopsida > Myrtales > Myrtaceae > Melaleuca > Melaleuca alternifolia. Next base: position 233,001 of record JAGKPW010000275.1, read on the forward strand.
AAGATTAAATTTTTAGTTTTTAGGTCTTTTAAAGAATTAAATTTTAATTTTTTAATTTTAATTTTTATAAAAAATTAAATTTTAAATTAATTAAATTATATTTAATTTTCAAATTTATGTTAATTTAATTTTCAAATTTTCAAAAAATTTAAATTTTAAAAATTTTTAACTTTTTTTTATTAAAATGTAATTTAATATGTATTTTTCATTTTTCTATTGACGGTGGCGCCTAATATATAAATTTAGTGTCTCAATAAAAAATTTAGAAATCATACTAAATACATTTTTATTCTTTTTCTATTCTAAGAACAAAAATTTTATGTAGTTACCAAATACTTTATTTACTCAAAAATTATTTTTAAGAAGTGTTTTTCAAAAAAAGTATTTTTATAAAAAATTATTTTTTGAAGCAGAAAAGTTACCTTACCAAACGCACCTCTCTAACAATTTTCATTCCTCTCTGACTTTTTGTCAGGAAGACTCGGCCTAATATTCCTGCGAGTCAACCTGGTCAACTCCCTCACGCAAGAGAAATCAGCTGACTTCCCCCACGGAGATGCCTGTCCCGACTCGTCCGCGCACGGCCCAGCAAGAGGTCTTCTTCTCCATCTCGCGAACGCCCAGCTCGCAGGTAGCTTGCAGGGAAACTTCGACTGTGTCTCGTTCACAGCAGAACCATGGCGGACAACGTTCGAAAACCAGGGAAGCTACCGTTTCAACGGTGACTCACCGGCATCGACGAAATCCCGTGAGTGAACAAAACAAATCTCGCTAAAAACAACTCAAGGCAACTCGAATTTATTGACACGGATCATCGAACATGTAAAGTGCGATGAGAACTGAATGCTTGCCAGACCCATGGAATGTAATAATCAACACCCACAATGCATCGACAACCAGCGTAGAGACAAAAGAGAAACACAAAAACAACTAAACCAATTAATCCTTTTGAGCTTTTGCGGACATGAAAACCACAGGCAAATCAAACATGAGGAGACCACGGGAAGGAAAAGAAAACGGCAAAAAAACTCCCTACGTGGCTCGGGGACGATGGAGAGGAAGTGCTCTCCAACAAACTCGAGCCAAACCCTCGCTCATCTGTGAAGTTCCGCGGCCACGATCACGGGGTGAGTTTAGACGAACGGTCGCACCAATGAAAACAACTCAACTGCGAGGACCGAGAACGAGCGATGAGATCGCGGCAGGGACGCCGGCGTTGAAGAGGTTTGGACGAGGCTCTCTCCCTGTGTTCTCTTGGCCGAATAAATCTTTTTGTGTTTCACTCCCTTTCTTTTTTTTTTAGCCGAATAAAGTCTCTCTACCCCCTTTGCCGAATGAAGCCCCCCTTTTATAAAGGGGACAAAAGGATTTCGGTCAAATCTTTAATTCCCTTTTGCTTATCTCCCCTTTCGTATCAACACTTGGGCATCCTTTTGCTGGAGGGTCCAAGCATTCGATCAAATCTCCAAGAGATTTGACCCCAAGGATTTGACCGAATACATAAAAAATCTTCCCAACATTTAATGCTTGGATGCTTCACAAGCTTGGGTGCTGGAAATTCGATCAAATCTTAAAAAGATTTGACCGAACATACACAAATATTTGGCTATAATCACAAATCGCAATATTCCCAATTTTACCGATTACACGATTTCCATGCACGAACCTACTTAATTAAATCTGCATGCAACTCCTAAAACTAAGTGCAAAGTACACATTATTTTTAGGGATTAAAATAAATCCCTCTTTTTATTTAATATGAAATTCACCGAAATTTAGGTGTCAACAATAATTAAGATAACACATATTTTGGGATAATTGCTAAATAAATCATAAACCTTTACATACTTTGCCTATTTAGTCCTAAACCTATTTTTTATGCCTAATGAGTCCTAAACCTTTTACAACTTTACCGATTAAGTCCTTCCGGAGGATTTTGGCAGGAAAATGCCTACGTGGCGACGACAGAGCTCGCCAGCAATGACGTGGCGACGACGTGGCGATGACCAGATAAAAAAATTATGTTTTTTTTTCTCTACTTTTTCTAAAAAAAGTTTCCTTGGCCGACAAGCTTTGACGGCCGGTAGGGAGCTTGCCGGCGAAGCTCGCCGGCCACTCCAAAGGGCGGCCCTGCCCTCATTGGCCGCTGGCGAGGGCGCGTAAAGTAAGATTCATCGAGATAGAAGGCGGGGCCATCCTTCTGTCTTTTGAAGTCTCTGATTAAGGCTTCAATTTCTTCTTCCACTAAGTGAGGTGGCCTTGAGGAACTTGCCGTCGCCCTCGCCTGTGGCCGGCGAGGGCTAGTGCTGGCCATGGGCGAGCTCCTTCCGTAACTGCATGTGACAGCTTGTTTTTGGGAAATTTTGGAAATATAATTTGGGGAAAATTGTACTCAATTTAGCTTGGAAAATAAAATTTAGAATTAGGGAAAATATTTAAATTTTCCCCCAAAATTTCGGAATTTCCCCCTATTTCCTCCTCTTTCCCCGAATTTCTTCCTTTCCTTCTTATTTTCTCTATTTTCCTCCTATTTCTCGCGTGTGGGCCGACCAGACTTAGCCCAGCCCTTCCTTTCTCCTTTTTGCCTTCGCGGGCCTAGTCTCCCTTCTTTCCTTCTTCTTCATCATGGCTCGGCCTAGCTTTGTTTTTCTTCCTTTTGGCCCATGGATCTTCCTTGCACTCGCGAGCCAATCTTTGGCTGCACAGGCTGCCAGCAAGGCGTGCACCGCGTGGCCTTGCCCACGCGGCAATCGCACACGCGCCAGCTGGCCCAGCCTCGCCATGTTAGCCCTCCGTCTTCTCCCTCGCGTCTCTCTCTCTCTCTCTCTCCTTAGAAAACCCTAGTCGCCAAGGATGAAGGCCAGGGATGCCGTCCCACCTTGGAAGCTCGATTGCTTGCCCGTGAAGCTTCGCCTGGATCGCCATAGCTCACCATCGCCGCCGTGGAGCTCGCCATGGCCTCCCTCACCCCCAAAAACCGAACCCTAAATCCCTAAGTTTGGCCGCGCCTGCAACTCGCCCGCCGTGATGATTGGGAGCTCGCTGTCGCCCAAGGCGCCTCCCAATGCCGTCCACCCATTGCCGCTGTTGAACCCAACTCCATCCCTCAGCCTGGAATAGCCACGAACTAAGCCGTCGAAGCCCTGAATTTGCTCGCAGGAAAAACCGTAGCGAAAGGCCTAAAAATCGTAGCAAAAGGGCTAAAACCGCAGCCATAGCTCCACCCTTGCACACGCCGAAACTTCGGTTCAATCTCCGGCCACAAATTAGCCCTTGCTCGTTCCTACCAGCCCTTGTACATCTTGGGTTCAACCCAGCTGCCGCGCCGGAGTCATAACTTGCTCGCCGAAGTCTAGATTTGCTTGCCGAAAGACTTGTCGGAAAATCTGCCATCGCAGCCGCGTCGCGCCGAGCCATGCCGTGGAGTGTGGGACCCAATCGTGCGTCCTAAGTGTGAAATTTGAGGACTAATTGGACTCGCCATCGCCAATTAGACCCTAAATCTTGGATTGGAGGTGAGTCGCCTCCTAATCCCCAATTAGGGCGGTTACATGCTCTAGTTGTTAATTATCGACTTAATTGAGTGAAATTGTTAGTCAATTGAGTGATTAAGGGGGGGTCAATTGATCGATTAGGAATTAATTTAGTGATTTTGGAGGATTTAGTGGTGATTTAGTAATTTTAGCCAATTATGGGCAATTTAGTAAAATTGGATAGCCAGAGGACAAATTGGTAATTTGTTAGCTCTAGTTATTTGGTTTATTAGCTATTGGAGTTGAATTATTAATTGCTAGAGTTATCGTTGGTTTCCCTAATTTCATCTATTTATAGCATAATTAGGATTTTAAGGGATGTTTTACTAAATTATAGAATTTAATGATAAATTGGTAATTTAATGGCTTTGGTTAATTTTGATAATTAGCTGGGCGAGATTAGATTAGTAATTTACGAAATTAGAATTTATTTACTGCAATTATGCCTAATTAGGGATGAATTATCTATATCGAGATTTATTCTGGAAATTTAATTATCTTGTTATATTGGTTATTTAATATAATTGATTGCGCAATTGGATGTGATTGATAATTGATTGTGTTTGACAATTGACTGTGGTTGACATTTGATTGTGGTTGATAATTGGTTGTGGTTGCTAATTGATTGTGATTGATATTTATTTAAGTCAAGTTTAATTGTTTAATTTATTGGTTGTAGACCTAATTGATTAATTATTGGTTGAGACTGGTGAGGAGTGAGGACTAGTAAGCCAATTAGATATTTGGACCAAACAACCATGACACGAGAGTTAGGTTACCTAATTGGATAGGGACACTAGAGTAAGGGCTCTCCTAATCGAGGATTAGGTGGTAGACTCATTGAGATATTTATATCTCAACCCATCGTGGTGACCATTTTTCAGGTACTTGATTGGAGATCGAAGTTTGGAGACGAGTTATGTGGGAGTTGATAGGGTAAAGACTCGCGCTTTCGTAAGAGATTGAAAGGATGGCTACAAGTCTTGGGATGTTGCACTCATAGACCGAAGAGAAAAGGAAAATCGAGAACCGTTGCACACTCGAAAACCGGGGTGTGACACTGCAGATCTGCAACTGCAGATCTGTGAGGGGGCGAGCTCGCCTAGGCTAGCCCTCACCAGCCACGGGTGAGGGCCTCGCCACCCTCGTAGTGAAGGAGACTCCCTCGCTGCAAATCTGTGAAGGACTCCCTCGCAGATCTGTGAGGGAGTCTCCCTCACTGCGAGGGCCCCGTCGGCCTCCCCCGCCCTCACCAGCAGCCAGCGAGGGCGGGGCTGCCCTTTGGAGTGGCCGGTGAGCTCCACCGGCCGCCGGAGCTCGCCGGCCAAGGAAGCTTTTTTTAGAAAAAGAAGAGAAAAGAAAAGCAGAATTTTTTTTATCCGGTCATCGCCACGTCATTGTCGGCGAGCTCCGTCGTCGCCACGTAGGTATTTTCCGGCCAAAATCCGCCGGAAGTACTTAATTGGCAAAGTTGCAAAAGGTCTAGGACTCATTTGGCATAAAAAAAGGTTTAGGACTAAATCGGAAAAGTAGGTAAAGGTTTAGGACTTATTTGGCAATTGTCCCCGCATATTTTCTTTATTAAATATGATTGACAAATGTCTCAAAAACATTCGTTAGAAAAAATATAAAGATGAATGATTATATTGACATGAACAAACACGCATACACATGTACCCTTAACGAGGACCGTCAAGCTCACATGGTCCAGAGTCAAGTTAGGTGGCCTCACTATGGGATGCATCCAAAATCACAATCGTCACAAATCTTAAATCCGTGTTGTGGTCGGCACCACCTTTCAATGAGGTAATGGTTTTTGTGCCTCAAGCTTGGTGGTCCAGATTGGTGGCATTGTTTGTCTATTGGTAGTGATGGTTAGTCACAATTTTATCGATGACCATGATGATGGTTGGTGCAATAGCAATAGCTTTGTTTGTTTTAATTTTTAGGCTAGAGAGAAACAATGATATCAATGACGACAACGATGTGGAAATAACGTAGAAAATGCATGGACTCTATTGTGATAATAGAAAACGGTGAATATACCCATAATACTAGCAAGTTAACAACATCCATATATTCATGATATAAAACGTCCACTTTTAAAGAAAGCCTCACATTCAATAGTGTTCGAAAAGTTGAGGTACTTAATGAAGTATAAAACATTTAAATACCTTACTGCATAATTATTTGATTTTCACATCAAACTTCTTTTTTGTTCAGCCAATAATTTTTTTTTGGGTGAGAACTACTGTGTAATCGACTTATTTTCTGAGTGGGTCGTCTCTATCTTTTTCCTATCACAAATTACCACTTGTTATCATGACTATGAGTATCACCTTCAATGTATTCTTGAATGGTAAAGCCTAGCTTAGTATGATTTGATTCTAATTTTATAGTTTTCTCGGCAAGTTTCCTACTATGTGGGATTCTGGTTCCACCTTGTTTATGGTGAATCTATTACATCCACGCAATCATCCGGTACCAATAATTGAGATCACTTTCTCACAGGTCACAGAGAAGCAAAAAATGCCCAATTTGTTGGCAGTTACTTTCCCTGAAGGACCTTGGCAAGTATGGCGTCATTGTGGTTGGTTATCCCTCAGGATTATTCTTGCATTTGTGACTTGAAGAGTACCTCACAAGCAACTATGATGTTTGCATGTGGGTTCAAGCACTGCTTCTCATGTTATGTTCCTTTTTCCGTAGCCAAGAGCTTCTCAGTGCTGTTGAGCAGGAAAGAAAGAGAAGGTCGAGGAATAGATCTACCACTTCGTCAACCGCTGTCACTAGTTTCCATGAGGATTTTGGCGTTGGACAAGTATTTTACCTATAAGATTCATTTTTCTTATGCTTTTGCGAGTGCAGTTAAGAGGCACATTAGATGAGTGTCTATTCATTTTGTTCCTTATCGCTCCTTCAAAATCTTTCATCACAAGATATCTCAGATATTGATGAGCGTGTTCTGCAGCATTTAGCTGCTGCAGTAAGTAGGGCTCATTATTTAAGCAGAAGGGAGAGACAGATATCCACTGGTCTTGGTTCTTCAAGAATCCGTGTTTCTAGCTCTCCAGACAACTCCCCTAGTATGCAGCATCCACACCAGTAAAACACAGGAGGGCAAGAAGGTTTAATTATTGAATCTTCTAGTAGCGCTGTCAGTTCTGGAACTCCAATCTGTCTGCACATTCGTCCTCAATCCCCAATGTCCCCTCCTATTGCAAACATGGTTCCCAGTGCTGCAGTAAATGGAGGAACTTTTGGCAGCAGGTAGAAAGTTGAAAATTGAATCTTTTGAGAGTACTTTTTTCAGTGTCTCTTGCCCTGATGAATTTATGCCCTTTTTGTTACCGATGTATTCCTTTTGCTCATGCTGATTAATGGCGTCGATAGATTTTTTCACATTCTTGATGAATAGCTGGATGATACATCACATGACGTATTTATCCGTAGCTTGTCATCCTATATGTGCTAGTGCTAACTGCAATCCCTTGTAGGAAGGTCTCACATCTGTTAAATTCCCATGGAAAATGTCCAGTGTGGTATGGGTATTGTCAACTAGATGGATTTTCAGGATGGGGCCTTATTGATTATTGGTTTTCGAAGATGTTCTTATGATTGACGTTTAATTTACAGAGTTCTTCAGAGCCAAATACGAGATAACAGTCATCAGGGGCCACAGGAACCTAATCCACCTGAAATTTCCTCCTTCTCGGAGTCTTTAAAATCTATGTTTTCTTCTGCAACAGCGAGGTAAAAGTATTTTGCAACTTGATAATGTCGGAGAGTTACCTTCTGTCGTAATAATTCTGTAAAGAGCCTAATCTATGATATATGTGTGTGTCAGGTACAAGGAGCCAATCTCAAAGGGCACTAGAGGTTTGAAGGAGAAGACACTTGCACGGAACAGCTCAGTCAAGGAGCTGAGCAAGGGAGTTCAGCGTGAGATGAGTGTTGGAATTGCTGGTGTTGCCCAAATTATTGAGTACCTAGACCTGACTCCTAAGCGATCTGGAACCTCTGCCTCTGTTCCTAATCATGTTGTGGTAACTTTGGGTTTCTCCACCAGGGAAAAGAGTATTCTGGAGGATCTTCTGACTCAATCGTTTAGAGATGGTATTGAAATAGTGCACAACGTAAGTACGGATGCAGAATTACATGACATGGGCAATATCCCAGGTCGACTTGAAGTTATTCCGACCTAGGTAACAAACAGCCTTCTTTCTGTAGTTTGACCATTTACTTGATTTTCTTGGGGAATCTATTTGCATGAGCTGTTTGCATAGCATTGTAACGGCAATTCAGAATGCAGGGTTGTCAGTCAAAACTTTTCTTTCAAAAAGCCTATGTCGATTTATGTGAATAAATTGATAGAACCCTACTGTAATGGTAGTATTCCAAGGGGAAAGAACCTGGCAAAACGAAAAAAGATGCGGTGCCACATCACTTGGGCAATTTATATTTGCTCATGGAAGCATGATGAATTGTTTTTTCTTATATATCTGCAGGAGAGACATTAACACTGCCATGTCGTGGGTTGGCCTTAAGCTATATCACGTTTTCTAATGTGGCTTGTCCGAAGGAATGTGAAGCAAGTGATGCCCTGTTAAAAACCAACTTCCTTGTTGGTTTCTGAGTCCTGCATCCACCGTTCATTTAAGGAACCATCAGCTCATTGTTTAATATGTGACAGCATTCTTTCTATAAACTTGAGTGTATTGGAGAACGATCATTGGATAATTCTCATATTACTTGTGTTTCTATTCACAAAGTCGCTTGCACCTTACAAAAATCAAAGATATTTCCATTTCCTCCCAAAAAAATTTATTATGGACAGACCAAGATGCTGAATATGTATCCCTGTCAGGATCATACAGAGGTTCTTCTCCAAGCCCTGGTATCCTATTCTCTTTTATTGCATTGGTGCAAGCATCACACTGGCGGGAGAGGGAAGAAAACAAAATCAGATACCATTGTGCCAGAAAAGAGAGAAACTTGTGGGATATTTCCAGGGTTTAAACCTTAATGAACTGCAATTATGGACACTTGCATATGCGAGTTCAAAGAGACAAAATAAGTGAAGGTTGTGATAACTCCAGTACCGGCAGATCTTTGTTTAGTCATTTTTATTAATGAGATTCTTGGTTAGCATATCGTTGCATTTGTGTTCTTTTTAAGTTCTTGATTGCCGTAAACATTTCCATCTTTTTTCTACATCTCTCATCTTAGTAATGATTCTGCTCATCTAAGTTGGGAGTGCAAGAGTCAACTACTGACCTATCGAACTTGGCCTCATTTTCTCTGCGAATTGGAATGACTGATCTAGTCAAGCTTGAGCTAGAAAGTTGCTGCATGTCTTATCATTTTGCAGAAGATCCAGAAGTACTTCCACGTCCCTGCGTCCCATAACAGGCCAGTTCAACTTCTAGCGTGCTATCAAAATTCCAGTTCGAGCTTCAGATTGAACTTTTGGGAATTATAATTTATTGACTAACCGAGTTGAGCATAATGAGCACTTAGTCTAGTAGAGCTTCAACTTGAGAAGACATGTTCGAATTCGAGTTTAGCGTCTAGCCACGCATTCAATTGGGGTCACGCGCTAAAATAAAGAATTGTGGTGGACACAACTTGGTTCACTCCACCATTAACTACTCTCAGTGATCTTCAACTGCCAATTCTTAGATCTAAGTGACTAGTCTCTTTACACGGTGAAACCAAAAATGGAGGAGCTCACCAGTTTCTCTACAAAGAACCATCGAGCCAAGCTGCTTCTGTCAAAGGCCGTATATTACGCACAAGGTGTTAATCAAGGAAAATTGACCTCTGGGATAGAGCGACGAGATGTTTTGAGGCTAGTCTCTACTTACAGCGAGAAAAGCACCGATAAAAATTTTCATTTTGATGTAGTAGGAGCACATAAATCTGTTTATCATTGTTTACAATGAAATTATTCTTATGATTAACTAATCCTAGCCCTGATAAAACAGTATCAACGAACAGAAAACCAAATGTAACTCATGCAACAAAGGACACAGCAGCTAGTAACGACATGCTCTCTGAGTCACGCCTTATCAATAAGCAGGTGCTTCTTCAAGGATTGCAAAAAAAGGGAAACGTGCCTCTTATCTGTCCCAGGATGACCTCTGCACCAGAAATCTTGAGGTTGGATGGAGCTTCTCCATCACTTTTGCGTCTTCCGCATAAGCTGACCATGTGTAGCAGAGCAGCCATTTTACGAAAAATATAAATCCAAGGGCAACATGGATCATTTAGCTAGGCATTTCATCCATAGAGTGATGTTACAAAGGTAAAAATGACAGACGGAAGGAGATTTAACAAGGATGTCGAATGAAAGTAAAGCTGCCGAGAGATCCTTAGTCAAGTCCAAGCTCTTATGGAAACTAGCATCGCAATTCCCATAGAACTCGATCTATTATGTTTAGGATAAACAAGCGCAAGTTCATGTCAGAGCCTTCTTTCACTTAAAAATGTGGGTAGACAGACATGGGAGATGTTCACAAACAAGCTAAAAATCAAGCTTTCCTTGGGGTGGTAGACACAAGAACTGCATTCCTTCACTGTTTCATACACATACTATCATAAAAGAAGCATCACGCGCTTCTCTGGAAATGGATTGTTCTGCACAAGGAAACTTTCTTGACCAATGTTGCTGATAATTTAAGTATTCTAGCTGCTCTACTGCCAGTTCACCTCTGATTATGATCACTGCAAGTCCTAAAAATGTGCATTCTCAGTTTTGCAGAAGGAATATTGTGACAAAAAAGAGCATATATCTTCTTGGAAAGAAATAATCCAAGAAAGTAAAACCTCATACCGATGTTCTACAAGTTGCCAGAAATCTTCACAACAATCAACAGATTTTTCCTCCAGAAATTATCAAAAAGACCAGACAAGAATCTCAACCACCCAACTCAAACATTCCAAAATCAATCATAATCATTTAAGAGATAGAGAAGACTGCCAAAAGAACATTTGAATTAAGAAGATTTGTAAGCCAGACACGATAGTACATCTCTAAAAGCAATATAAGAGTTGAGATTCAAGTTAATAACTTACAGCATCTTTCGCTTTGAGAATTTTGGCCAAGCTGTTCAAGTTGTAGTGGTCATTAACTTACGAACTCCCGTGGACGCACCCTGGGAGACGTCAAGTATGAGAACTTAAATAGTAGCACCAAGAGAGACAAGAAAAAGAAAAGCCAGTAAAGCATTCTTTCCTATTGACTTTCCATACCTTGTTATGGGACTTGTTATACCCACGGCTTAAATATGTCAAATCTTCTTATATTTAATTTGTCTCAATTTTCGAGGCTAAATTTGGCAAGACAATACACCTCCAGGACTATAGTTGGATATTGCATTCTGAGAAAACAGATGCAACGCAGCTGAGAAGAGACTGGCACAAACAATTTCAAGCTCATATATAGTTTGTCTTGACAAGCACCATTAGATGTAAGATGGATTTAGAATAAAGGACCTGGGAACAAATTAAAGCGAAAAAAATACCGAGAGTAATTAGAAACGCTATGAGGAAACCAGGAGCTTCACAGGGTAAATTGGCAAGACTTGAGTACTCTGGAGGATCTTCTGACCCAATCTTTTAGAGATGGTACAGAAATAGTGCACAGCATAAGTACAGATACAAGATTACATGACATGGGTAATATCCCGGGTCGACTTAAAGTTACTCCAACCCAGGTAACTAACACTTTTCTTTCTGTAGTTTGACTATTTTCTTAGTTCTCTTGTGGAATCTATTTGCATGAGCTATTTGTGCAGCATTGAAACAGCTATTCAGAATGCAGAGTTCAGTAAAAAATTCTTTGAAAAAGTGTCAAATCTTCATGTCCGATCTTGTGAAAAAATTGATATAACGTGACCAGCCTTGATACGTTACTACAATGGTAGAGCAACCCCAGGTGAAAATAAGCGGCCGAAAAAAAAAAAGTGATTTGATGCCACATGGAAGCCTGATGAATCGTTTTTGCCTTATGTTTCTGCAGGAGAGACATTAACACTGCTGTGTCGTGGATTGGCCTTGAACTAAATGGCCTTTTCTCCTCCTGGCTTGTCTGAAGGCATGTGAAGCAAGTGACGCACGATTAGGAAACGAATTTCCTCATTGGCTTCTGCGTCCTGCATCCACTGTTCATTTAACCATCAGCGGATTGTTAATCATATGAGAGCACTCTTTCTATAAACTCAAGGGTATTAAAGAAGAATCATTGGATAATTCTCATATTACTTATGTTTCTATTTATAAAGTCAACTGCACCTTAGAGAATTCCAAGAATTTTACATTTCTTCCTATTCAATTTAATACGAACAGACAAAGATGCTGCATAACCGCTATGGGGATGATACAGAAACTTTTATAGCAATGGTAAAAGTATGACACTGGCGTTGGAGGAAAGAAAACATAACTCTGATACTGTTTTGCCAAAAAAAGGATGGGATTTGTGGAAGGCTTCCAAGGTTCAAACCTTAATGAATGCGATTGGACACCGACACTTGCATATGCTGAGTTCGAAGAGACAAGGAATAAGAAAAGGTTGTGATGACGCCAGTACTAGCAGATCTCTTTGTTTGGTCGGTTTCCATTTCTGAGATTCATGATTAGCAAATTGCTGCATTTTTGTTCTCCGTAAGTTCTTGATTACCTTAACGTTTCCCTTGATGCCTCTTTGACCTCTTTCTTCTGCATTACTCATCTTAGCCATGATTATGCTCATCTAAGTTGGAGCCTGAGAGTCAAGCTACCGACCTATTTGTGCTCGATTCGTCGATCATTCAAACACGGCTCCTTTCCTTTTATAATTAGAATTACTTCAATATTTAACCGAGTCAAGCTTGAGCTTCTTTATATCAATCACTATTCAGATGACTCTGAAATTCCTTCTCCACGTCCCTGCATTATGTCTTCCATAATTGCAACTCTATTAGCAGAAATATATTCAATTTTAGTGCGCTGTCAATATTCTAGGCCGAGCTCGAGATTTGACTTCACTGGGAATTGAATTTATTGACTAGCCGAGTTAAGCCTAATGAAAAAACTGAGTTGAGTTGAGCTTGACCTTGAGAAGATTCATTCAAAATCGCGTTGAACATCGGGTTGCACCTTCGAGTTGGGGTGTCACCATTAATTAATGAATTCTGGTTGACCCAGCTTGACTCGACTCCACCCTCAACTAGTTCCGCCCAATGAGATCTTAAGCTGCCAAATCTTTAAATCAAAGTGAAAAAAAAAATTGGTTGAGCTTTGATAGTTTCTCTACAGATACATGATCCATGGTATATGTTGCACCCTAGAATTGTTGACGGAATGTTGACCCAACAATCATGCGGTGGGAGTGAAAGAATAGTGATTTTTTGAAGTTTCTATGGGTGTAAATTTTATAGATGCGTCCTGTGAATATTAATGATTAAGGGGTTCAATAAACTGGCTGCCCATGGCTTGTCAAGAGGCTGGATCGGTTTAGGCCCTGTGTTTGTTAACTTTTTTGGTTAAATTTTCAAAAAAAGAATTATGGCCAGGGTTGGGCCCAAATGGGCCAAGGCCCAAGTAGGAAACGGCTTGGGCTAGTATAGCTGGTACCAAAACCTACTCATAAGACGATATGTGTTTGAGTAGAAGTGTTAATGCCGTTACCATAAACTCATCTTATGTTTTTTTTTTCATTTGAGTCAAATGACAGCCACATCCCAATTAGTAGTATTGTCATATCTTTATTTGAAATTTTTGGGATCAATATAAATTATTTTACTGCTAAAGCATAAAAATTACATAATAATGAAGATAATTAGATGCTTAAAAAGATTTGAACACAAATAAACATTATATGAAATTTCGAAGATTTTTCTTAACTGCTTTGAAAGGTGAAACTCGTAGAAAAGGGAAGCGTGTGATGTCCGGTTACCTTCAAATCTCGTTGCGTTGGGTTGACTGGAAAATCTAATGCACGACTCCAGTCATGATGGAACTTTGGTTTGGGTCCACCTCTTTAATTTTTTTACTTGCCCGCAATTGTCGCGTTGACTGACTTGGGCTCCGGGCGGACGAGGCGACTCCAAGTCTTTTTATATGATGCCTCCTCCACATACACAGACACCCAACAATTCTCTACCGACTTCTCTTTGTGTTCTTTCAAATTTCTCCTTGCCCAACATAATTAATGCTCTCAGCTCCATGACTATTTATCGAGTGTTGCTGCTCGTTCTTGTTCTATTGCAAGTGATGACCAATGATGCCAAGCCGAGTAGTCACCAGTGTGTCGCTTCATCCTGTGGTGATGTTCGTAATATAAGTTCTCCATTTCGACTACAAAGTGACCCGAAAGGATGCGGTTACTCGTCGGTCGAGCTGACTTGTGAAGATAATCACACTGTTTTATGCCTCTTCGATAGACGATTCTATGTGAAGTCTATCAATTATTCTGCCCACAAAATCAAATTGGTCGACGATGGACTGCAAAAGGGTAATTGCTCATCTCTCCCTCGTCATTCATGGGCATGGAATGACTACGAGAGAGCCATGGATCTTTTTTACTTGTCTTACTTATCGTACATTGCCGCATGGGTCATTGTGAACTGTTCAAAACCAGTCAATTCTCCTTTCTACATCGATGCCGGTCCATGCATCGGGAGTTCATACTCTTCCACCACATCGTCAAATTGGAGCCTGTATGCTTTGTTCAAACCAACGGCATCGGATGTTAGGGATTTTTGCACCATCAACACTTGGGCATGGAAAACACAGCTCGTGGGTCATGATCAAGTTAATAGTAGCTTTTACAACTACGAGCAAATCCACGACATCATGGCCGATGGATTTGTTCTCTCCTTTTATTTGTATCCACCACCATGGAAGAAAACTTTCAATTGCTACTTTGGGTCCTGGGTCATCTATCGGCTCGGTCACTTCCGTCTCTATGACAATGACAACGATGGGATTTGCAGATGGGAGTACGACAACGGTAAGCATTAGTTGGCAATGATAATTTACCGCAGTTTTGCAGTGATTCTGTACATATTCTTCCACTTGCTACTTTCTCTTAAGACTGGAAAGTGAACGAAATATTTAATATCCAAGAAAATTAGGACAAGATATAGATGTTTAGCATGCCTCAGCATTTGTGCGTTCAAAAGGTTTCGGAACTTTGGATTTCATATTTACGGGCAAAAAATAAATAAATAAATAAACAAATGACGAGAGAAGTCAAATGAAATGCACCCATCATCACGCACAACACACCCATCATCACGCGCACCCATCTGCCTATACTATAATTCCTTTCCCTAGAAGGGCTAGAACTCCCCACGACTAGCTTTTTTGTTTTTTTTTGTTTGTTGGCGTAGGGTTTGGACTTTCTTATTTTCTTGATTACTTCCTTAATTAGTCACTTAGCTAATGATTCAAAAGACGCTCGTTAATTAGTATCTTCAACTATGTATTTATGTATTGATGGGGAGGAACCATGCTTTTAATTAATAAAAAAAATTAGTATTTCTCTCTATTTATTAATTCCCAGTAAAGCAAAATGAGTTCTTTTTTTATATCTTTATCATCTATATGAAATGAATCTTATTATTTTCACTTATATGCAAAGGCACACATCCCACTTCTCATACTCTTTTGGACACAAATTTCATACAAAGTAATTTGTCACAATATTGTCTCCTTGTAAGGTTTTTTTTTTTTTGGCTTTTTCACCTCATTCTCCACAGGTGTCTCATATGATATTAAAGTTTGGACAATTGATGATTTCATACTTCCACTAGGTAAGTTGCAAGGATTTTTTTTCAATTATTAAAAAAGATTATTCTAACCTACGAAACTTTTCTTAGTGTATTTATGTGTAGGAAAATTCGTAATCGGGGCACCACTTGTCACAATATTTCTAATCTACAAGTATAGAAGAAGGCACTTGGCAATGTACAAGAACATCGAAGAATTTTTGCAAGCTAACAACAACTTTATGCCTATAAGGTACTCTTACTAGAATATTAAGAAGATCACCAGAAATTTTAAGCACAAGCTAGGTGAAGGGGGGTATGGCTCTGTGTATAAAGGAACACTCAGAAGCGGCAACGAGGTGGCCATCAAGATTTTGAAATCTAAGGCTCATGGCCAAGATTTTATCAGTGAAGTGATCACTATTGGAAGAATTCACCATGTTAATATAGTACAACTCATCGGTTTTTGCTTTGAAGGCACAAAGCAGGCCCTCGTGTATGATCTCATGTCAAATGGATCTTTGGATAAACACATTTTCACTAAAGAAGGTGATAAGCTCCTTGGTTACGGGAAAATTTACGAGATTGCTTTGGGTGTCGCGAGGGGCATTGAATACTTACATCGAGGGTGTGACATGCAGATATTACACTTTGATATCAAGCCTCACAACATTCTTCTAGACAAGAATTTCACTCCGAAAGTTTCTGACTTTGGGCTCGCGAAACTTTATCCCACTAATCATACCATAGTCTCATTGACTGCTGCAAGAGGAACCTTGGGATGTATGGCGCATGAGTTATTCTACAAAGACATCGGTGGTGTATCCTATAAAGCAGATGTTTATAGCTTCGGCATATTGCTCATGGAGATGGCAGGAAGAAGGAAGAATATAAATGCAAATGCAGAATGTTCGAGCCAAATTTATTTTCCACTGTGGGTGTACGACCAAGTTGATGAAGGAAAAAGTGTCGAAATGGGAGAGGTTGTAGAAGAGGATAGGAACATAATAAAAAAGTTGATAATTGTTGCATTTTGGTGTATACAATTAAACCCTAATCATCGGCCTTCAATGAGGAAAGTTCTAGAAATGCTCGAAGGAGATATTGGTAAACTTCAAATGCCTCCAAGACCGCTTATTTACCCACCGGATGTGACTACCAACAATGAAAAATCTGAGCAAGAGTTAGAAACATTCTCATGGTCATCAAGCACTCCTTTCACTAGTTCTCCTTTTGGAGATATTGATAACGTTTAGAGGACCATGCACGGTTTGATTGGAAAAGTTTTGTGTATGCCCACTATCTAGTATTGTCTTGGGAGGGACTTAAGCTAGTATTGCTGGATAGTAGTTACTTTTCAGATTGTCATCTTCTAGCTCTTAAGTTAATATTATGCCTTCTAGCTCTTAAGTTAATGTTATGTTATTGTATTTCATATTGTTTTACTCTCCTGCATAAGACAATAAACAAATTGGTAAGAGAGCAAGAACAAAAATATTGGCGAAGGTGTGTGGACATTGAGAATTTCCTACCTCATTACATGATTTAGGGCAACGCCAATTAGAAAGCAAATAATAACTTGCAGTCCTGCCACTTAACATGCCATTTGTAACATCCTCGATTTGGGGCCCTGATTAATAAAATGATTAAGGTGTCAAGACCTAAATAGTAAAGTGGGGTAATTAGCCCGCTAAAGCCTATGGTGAGGACAATCAGGGATCGACAAGCCTGATCATCTAGAGTACTCGGTCTTGAGCAATTACTCGACCATAAGAATCGAGCAAGAAGGTCTTGCACTAGCACAGATTGTTACACGACAACTCAAAGAAGAGTTCAGTGGATAATTATTGTCAATTCATAAGTTGTGATAATTAATCTTGAACCAACTTTGGGATTATCTGTGCAATTATGTGAAGAAAGACATCTTGTCGATTATAGACAACCGAGGAATAGCCTAAGGATCGGCGAGGCTCAATGCGAAATAAACGTGGGACTTGCGAGGCGACACCCTATTGATCATTATTTAGAAAGGACTATTTTAGGTCACCGAAAGACGACACTTAATCACAAAGTTATTAGATTAATTTTGGGTACTAAATTGAGAGAGATGGGCTCTAACCCCTATTAAGGAATTAGAGGTGGACTAACCTAAGAAGCCTAGAGAAGTGGACCAAGAAGCATGGCCCAAGGTAGGCCAAGGCCATTCGGCCAAGGGAGGGCCGAATAGAGAAATGGAGAGAAAAAGAAAGAGAAAGAGAAAGAGAAAGAGAAGGAAAATAGAATAATGAGATTTTGTGGAGTCTTGACGATTATTAAAGTAAAAGGAGACAAGAAAATCTAGAGTGGTTTTGACCTAAGGAATTATTAATTTAAGGAGTACAAGTGTAGGATAATATAAGATGACATAAGGCTAGATTATAGTACCTACTATCTACTTGAAGAAGACCACACGTGGGAGGAAGAGGATAGAGTGGCCGGCGGCAATTAAGGAAAAAAGGGGAAGAAAAACAAAATAAAGTCAATATTAAGGCTATCTAGAGATTAGAATTAGGCATGTGACCTAGTGAACTTAGGGTGATGTAATGTAGGTGATGTAATGTGCCTAGAAGTAGGATGAAATCTTCCTAAAAGGGCTATTAGAAGAATAGGTAATTAAGAGCCTAACTATAGTATCACCATGAGAATTAGAAATAGCCATGTGAGCCATTGGGCATAGGATGATGTAAGCTTGGTGATGTAAGGTGCCTAGATGTAGGTTGATGTTATCCTAGAAGGCTATTAGAAGAATAGGCAATTAAGAGTCTAATTATAGTGTCATAATGAGAACTAGATATAGCTATGTGGGCTATTAGACATAGGGTGATGTAATATTGATGATGTAATGCACCTAAATGTAGGATGAAATCATCCTAGAGAGCTACTAGATGGATAGGCATTTAAGAAGCTAATATAAGTTATAACTTAGGCACATAGGCTATCATTTAAATATTGCTATATAGGCTTAGTACCTAGTAGATAAAATAGTCTTATTAATAGTCACATGGGCTGAAGAAATAAAGGACAAGAGCATTAAATGTTATATAGTTGACCTAAGCTAGTAACCATAGGCCATTAATGCATTAAACGCCTTATAAGCTTGCTCCCCAAGTTTCTCTTCTAAGCTTGCTCTCCAAATTTCTCCTCTATCTTTGGCCCCAATCCTCATTGCCTATAAATAGAGAGCAGCTCACTTCATTTGGACACACACCACAACCAAGAACACACAAACCTCTTCCACCCTCTTCTGAAAATTCGTAGCTCACCAAACCCAGTCACTGTTCTGCCTTCATACACCCACCAGCAGCCATTTGCTTAACCAAGACCCTCCACCACCTTCTTCTATACTTCCATACCATCCCTCCTACAAAATTTCAGCCCCAACGGAGCTCTGGTTCCTCCCGAACCAACTATGGAAGTTACAGACCCCTGGACCGAAATACTGCACCGTCGACCTTTTTGTTTTTGCTTGGTTAACTGATCAAACGACCTTCGAATCAAGTGAAATTAACGCTATTCTCTTCGTAACATCCCTATCTTTCCAACGCCACCAACCATGCTTCAAAAAGTTGAGTATTCACTGCTGTAGGTCTCCTGGAAGTTGTCTGTACGGTTACCGAGTTGGACGACGGGCTGCTGTTCACCTGCTCTGATTAACTCCTGCTTCTGTTTCTTCGACTCCTCTTTGTGTTTTTGGTAACACCTGTCTGTAAGTGGACTTTCTAACCCTCGGGTAGGGCGTGACATCACGTAGTTAACTTGTGAAGTGGTTTTCTAAATTTATTGCCCACTTTTGTCTTACTAATCTTTACAGAAAAATGTTTATGTTCTTGCTATGGTTTCTAATCCGTTTCTTGAGTTCAAAAATCTATTTTTTGGCAAAGTCACATCTTATTTGAGCTTTTAAAATTATCATGGAGCTTTGGTCTTCCCAGTCTTGCTTAAAAAGATTGTTGTTTTGACTTCAAAGTTGCATCTTACTTCTTGAGTCAAAATTCCTTTCTTTTGCAAAATGATGTATTTTATCTCAAGAGTAAGGTGAAAGAAATGATTTTTGAAATGGATGATCTCTTTTGCAAAGAAAGTGCTAGTTATAATCTCAAAGAGAAAATGAAATAAATGATATTTGGGAATGGGTGATTGTGTGTGATGAATGCTATAAGACGGGACCCGCCACACGACCAAGGTTGTGTTGGCAATGATGAACCCGCAAGAATTCCGGATGATGACCCTCCTCGTTGGATGGACTTCGGGGGAGAAGTGCTCTGCGGGGTGTGCCCGGCTTTTGAGTCGGATGGGCCATACTAGATGGGGCTAGTGTGTTGCTTGGGCTGCGGTCCAAAAGGCTGGATCATTATGGAACCGGCAGCCAAGGAGGGCCAAAAGATTATAAAAGATAAATGCATGCAATGATGTATGGAGTCTTTGTTGATTTTGGGATTCATGGGTGATTTTTGAAAGTCATTGAAATGTGATCTTTTAAAAGAAATGACAAGGTTTTTGGAAATGATTTAATAACTCTTAAAATGTGGTTTTTAAACCTTTGCTTGTTGATTACGAGGCTACCTCTTAGGCGACGTTTAGAATTTCTACTTACTGAGTTATCTCACCCCGTGGTTATTAACATTTTTGAGATTGTTCCATGTTTAGCCATGTGATTCATTTTGGTGTGCCATCGAGATGATCACCTAAGTAGGAGCAATTGACAGTGAATGTCTCCTCACTCCCTTTTGATGAAGGGGTTAGGTTAGACGAGTTAGGGATAACCAACCCTTGACCTTATTCAACTCATGTTTAAAAGTGCTTTTGGCGCATCTTGTTGTAATCACGTCACTTGTTTTGGAGATTATGTTCGAAGGTTGCTTGTTATGTTGAGCATGGTTGTTCGTGTTGATATGTAAATGACTTTTAGTGATATATGAAGTAAATGATTATGTCACATGCTACTTAGTTTGCCTATTTAACTACCAAGTAATGTATAGGGATTGCTTCCGCTTGATGATAAAGTCGACAATGGGTCCTGGGATAATATTGTCGCAAGTGATGGCCATGTGGGGGTTTGTCACATGCCTAACGGATCGGGGCGTGATGAATCTGGTTGTGGCGAGCCCTTGAACTTAATTAAAATAATTAAGTTTGTTTTATCTATTAATTGGTGTTCGGGGCATCACACTATTACTTGCGAATTGTTGATTTCGACTTTTGAATCTGTTTACCAAGAAAATTCCAGGTTTATATTTTACAAAGAAGACACCATCTATTCATGTGTGAAGCAACTTTTATCGAAATGGAAAAAGAAAATTCTTAGATAGAATAATTCTATATCGATATTTGGAAGAACTCATGTTCGGTTTGAAAAATACATGAATTTATTGACTCGTGACAAGATTGAAAAATTATACTTTCCTCTAAAAAATTGTTACATGTTTTTGATGATTTTAATTGATGGGTTTGTAGAATTTCCAAGCACTTTCATGAAACTTCATTAACCTGGCTATATATAGCCATGGAGGAAAGGGGAGAAGGGCATGTCGTCCTCCCCAATTTTGCTTCATATATGCTATATAGATGTACTGAGTTGCCTCCCTATATATATATATATATATATAAGTCTCTACTATATAGAAATTAGGGCAGGCATCACACACACAAAAAGAAAAAAAAAAACTCCCCTAGACTATGCCTACTATAATGCAAGCAATTCTTTTTTTATTGTCACTAAAAAGTCTAAAATTTCCCATTGTAACACAAAGACCCCCAACTTTTGTTTTTGTGTCACAAAAAAAAAACTTATACATGTATAACACTTATAACTTCTATTTCAGTTCCATCATGATAAATTTATTATATTGATATAAGTTTGGTGTTTTTCATGACAAAAAAAGTGTATGATATTTTTGTCACAGTGGGTAAATTTGGAATTTCAAGTGACAAAAAAAAAGTTTGCATAGTTAATAAATTTTAAATTTTTTTACGATATTAACCCTAGAAATCAATCACGTCTTTAACTTCGTCCTCAAACTTTTCTTTTACAAAAAAATTCTATCAAAATCAGTGTGACTTTGCTTAAGGTAAATTGTAACATGTCGACTTCAACGGCAAGGTTGTAAAACCCACGACATAGTCTCATCTTTTCTTAAATGTATTGACAATTCTATTGTATTAACTATTTCTTCATATTATTCTTCACGTAAGAAATTGTGACTTTAAACTAACACTATAAATAAGCCTTGGATGCAAAATTTATGTTGTTTAGGGGTACGTTTTAAAAGAATTAACATATGTACAAAGCCAACTTAAAGGAATTGAATATTTTAGTGAAACATTTCTAGATAAATATTTTTTTTTAGAATTTTACATAATCATGACCAATATTCATCAAGAACAAATACACTCTCTACAGTGTACCTTTATTCAAAATTCTCATTAACAAAAAGGAAATTGACTCCATTCTAAATCTTGGCTCTATCAAGGCCGCATCAAGAGACCAGCCAAAAGTTGCATCGATAAGGTTTTGATTCTTTCCTGGTGAGCCCCACTCCTTTTTTATTTTGGCGACTTTGAAGTGACCTAATAATGCCAAATTTATTGACACGCTAGAAGATTCTCAGTAAATATGGTGAAGGAATTATGAAATTCAACTCTTTTGCTTCAACAAATTCTGGAAAAATTCCATGAAAAGAAGTCTATGATATTTGTGTCAAAATGAGTAATTTTAGGATAAATTTTGGAGTATTTGCGTCAGAGCAATTATAGTTTGAGTTTTTTTATGTTATTAATCCTAGAAATTAATCACATCTTTAACTTCACACTCAAACTTTTTTCATTGAAAAAAATTCTATCAAAAGTAGCTCACTTTGATTAAAGTAAATTGTAACATGTTGTATTTGACAAGCAAGATTGTCAAAAGTAGCTCACATGTATTGATAATTTACTCGATTCGACATCTGGATCAGTTATCATCTTGCAAAAAAGAAGACACATTAACACCATAATATCTCTGAACATGTGAAATAAGTTGCTTATCTAAGACAAAAAATTCTCCAGGCATATGGAACAATGTCGCAGAACGGCAAAATGTATAATAGTGTTGTCAACTTAGATGTGTCCTTCCGAGAAAAAAAATGGTAATGATGTTGGGGACTTACTCGCTCCCGTAACGTTCTCGTCTTGATGGCTTTGTTGTTTTATTAGTTGACATGGGCTTTTCAATAGATGATCTCAAGTTTTCATAATTTAGATCTATCTCATTCCCCATTACTAGATGTACATCCAATCCTTGTTGATCTTCCACCACACGTCCAGACCAAAATTTCATCGCTGACAGGCTGAGAGGGGCATGATTTCTCCTCTCAATTCCACGCCCATGTGCCTTTTGTCCTTGGTCTTTCTTGGTGTGGTGCAATGGAGAGGTACTTGAACCGCCCGAAATGGACGACTGTGTCCTGCTTCGTCTTGCAGCGAGGTTCGCAAGAAAAGCATTCCCCGTCAACGACGTAAGGACGATCCGGAAGACTATGGGGAAAATAATTGAAGAAGAACATTGTCACGTCTATCTTTAGAAAAAGTGATAGCGTCAATTCCGGCATCTTCGAAAGGGTCGTTGCTCCTCCCTTCAGTGTTGTTCATTGACAGATTCCACCTTCGGTTACGAGGGTTATTACGTTTTGGTAAATTAGTGGTCTTTATGAAGTGCTCAAGACCTGCTGCTTCTCCTTTATGTTGCGAATGAGCATATACTCCTACGACATGTCTTCCAAAATATATGAACTGAGTGGGCATTCATAAGCTGTAAAATAGAAATTTATTTAAAAAATCCTAAACCTATTGCATTTTTTCCCAAGCCATTTTATTCATGAGTAATACCTATTGTACAACATCAACATTTACAAGATTCGTGAATTTGCGTCCGTCCATCTGTGCTAATGTATCACCTGAGGAAGCTCACAACGTATGGTCTTCTGTAAGTTGGAGTGAATTTGCCTCAAGGATTAGAATTGATTGGCAATATTTTTTTGTAGCATTAGATCATTAACCTCAAAATGCCTGGAGCGAACTTTCTGATTAAAGGACTTGGCCACTCTCAATGAAGGGATTTTCACTTCTACCAGCATGACTATCATGCCATACACTAAAGAAACAGGGGTTGCACCCAGTAGAAATCCAGATTGTTGCACCCAGCACACGTCCAGATTGAGGTTCTCCACATTATCAGTATAAGGGAGCCTTTTATGCCACTAGCAGTAATTATCAACCGTTTTTGCTTATTTGCCACTTCGATAAGGAGTTTAATTCAGGTGGCAAATCTTAAAACTCTTTAAACAGATTATAGGTGAACTTCTTGTTCAAATTTGACTCATTATTAGTGACGATAGACTCAAACACACTACTGCAAGCAATTATATTGCGACACACAAGCTTCATGATGTTTCTTGCATTGATAGTTGCATAGAAAGCTGCCTCTATCCTCTTGGTGAAGTAATTGATGGTCACAAGGATGAAACTATAACCATTCAATGCAATCGGATTAACTGGGCCAAACACATTGATGCCCCCACATTGAAAAAAGGTCATGGTTCCAACAATTAATGTAGTTCATTTGGAGGGACATTTATCTTATCTCCATGAACCTAACAACGTTAGCAACATTGGATAGGTCAGATGCGATTACTTTCTATGGTCAAACAGAAATAACCTAACTTCATAATTTTCTTGGCCTATATGCGACTACTCATGTGAGGATGCACACTTTTTCGTGTATTTCTTACATTAGTTGAGTGGCTTCATTAGCATTTATTCACCTTAGCATGACCAAGTCAAAGGATTGCCTATACAACGTATCTCCATTGACGAATAACTTAGAAGCAAGCTCCATAAGATGTTTCCTGTCGGATGACTGCGAACTTCAGGAAGCTCTTGCTTTTGATTATAAGTTATGATGTCATGGTAACCTGGTTTCCGTCCGGCTCTTCTACCACCACGCAATAAGCCGGTTTTAAGAAGAATTTTAATCTTCAAAGGCTCAACTTCTAACACATCCTTGGTTAAGAGCATGGATGATAACATTGTCAGCCCATCCGCAAATTGATTGGGAGACCTTGAGAAATATTCAGAGGCTATTTAATCAAACTCCTCTACAAAATGCTCCAGGCAATCTGATAAGCGACTATCTATGGCATTCCGGTTCTCCATTTTCCATCAATCTCGAGGATAATAAGCAGAGAGTCTCCAAAAACCTTCAGTTTGTTCTCTGTAAGTTCTTGAACGCCTTAACAATTTCCCGCGTTGCCTCTTTTGACCTCTTTTCTCTACATCGCTCATCTTAGTGATGATTTTGCTCATCTGACCTAGTTTGGAGCGTGAGAGTCAAGCTACTGACTTATTTGTGCTTGACTTGTCAATCATTCGGACTCGGCTCATTTCGTTTCCGAATTAGAATAACTGATTGAATCGAGCTTGAGCTAGAAGGTAGCTGTATATCTATCATTGCGGAAAAGATCCAGAATTACTTCCACGTCCCGCATCCCATCTTTATTGATAGCAGTGATAAAAGCAGAACAGACTCAACAATAGTGCGCCCCAAAATTCTAGTTCAAGCTTGAGGTTGGGCTTCATTGGGAACCAATATATATGGACTAACCGAGTTAAACTTAATGAAAATTTAGTCAAGTTGAGCTTGAACCAAAGAAGACAAGTCCAAATCGAGTTTAGCATCGAGCCACACATTCGATTGGGTTCATATTTTAGTAATGAATTCTGGTCAGGTCGCTTCTCTCGAAGGCCACATATTATGCAGAATGCATTAACAAAAGAACAAATGATTGATAAAATATTTCGTTTTGGTGTAGGACGAGCAAAAAAAACTTGTTTCTCATAGTTCACAAGCAACTTATTCTTATGATACCTGAAAGTCAAGCTGCAAATGACCATCCTAGCAATGATAAAACAGCATCAACAAACAGACGATCTCATGTAACGTGTGCAACGAAGGACACAGCAGCTGGTCAAGACATTCTCTCCCAAAGTCCTGCCTTATCAGTAAGAAAGTGCTTCTTGGAGGATTGCTATAAAAGGATACCTGCCTCATACCTGTCCCAAATAACCTCGGCACCAAAGACCTTGAGGTCGGACGGAGCTTCTTCCACATTGAGAGCCTTCACTCTTCCATCTTCCACATAAGCTGACCATCTATACCGGAGCAGCCATTTTAGGAAAAAAGTAAATCCAATGACAAAATGATCATTTACTTAGCCATTTCATCCATAAAGTTATAGTCCAAAGGTAAAAATGACAGACTGAACAAGATTCAACAAGGACGTTTGATGTCCAATATTAACTTATTAGGGTATACCTTTCAGAGCAAAGTCCAAGCAAAGCTGCTGAGAGATCTTTGGTCAATTCCAAGCTCTTATGGAAGCTAGCATCAAAATCCCCATAGAACTCGATCTATTATGTTTAGGGTAAACAAGCACAACTTAATCTTGGAGCATTCTCTCACTTTAGAATGTGGGGAGAGACGAGAGGTATTCACAAACAAAGTTCAAATCAGGCTTTTCTTGTGATAGTAAATACATGAACTGCATTCCATCACCATGTCATACACAAACTATTATAGAAGAAGCATCTTGCCCAGGGAAACTTATGTAGTAGTACACTTTCTTTGATGATTGTGCTAATAACAAAACTGAAGTCTCCTAGCTGCTCTGCTACCAGTTCACCTCTCATTGTGATCGCTGCAAGTCCTAATGATGCGCATTCCCAGTTTTGCAAAAGGAATGTTGTGACAAAAAGGAGAGTTATATTCTTGAAGGGGGGAAAAATAGAAAGTAACCTCATATTGTGATGTTCTACAAGTTGCAGGGGGAAATGTGAAGCAGTACCAGAATACTTCACAATAATCAACAAATTTTTCCTCAAAAAATTATCAAAAAGATGAGGCAACAAACTCAATTCCCAACTCAAACATTCCAAAACTGTTCATAATTCATTTGAGAGAGATAACTGCCGAGAGGACATTTAGATGAAAGACAATATGTAAGCCAGACTCAATAGTTCATCTCTAGAAGCAAATAATCGGGTTTCAAAATTAATAACTTACAGCATCTTTGGCTTTGAGATTCTCAGCCCAGCCGTTCATGGTGTAGGGGTCATTAACAGCCACACAAATCACAGAGTCTATGCCTTTAGCCTTAAACTTATCAGTATTTTTCTTGTAGCTAGGCACATGCTGCTGTGAACAAACTCCAGTGTATGTACCCTGGTAGACGTCAAATATGAAAACTTGAATAGAGAGAAACAAGAGAAAGAAAGAAGAAAAAACAGCAAGCATTCTTCAATATAGACATGCTATTCTTTATTATTTGACTTGCAGCAGCTTCAGCTTCAATATGTCAAATTTCTTACATTTAATTTGTCTCAGTTTCAGAGGTTCAAATGGCAAGACAATGCACATCGTGGACTATAACTGGATAAGGCATTCCGAGAAAACACATGCAACACCATTGACAAGAGACTGCCATAAACAGTTTTAAGCTCATATATGGTTCTCTTGCCAAGCGTGGCTTTAGATGCATGATGAACTCAGCATCAAGGACTTGGGTACAAATTTTATAAAAAATATATATATATATATATATATAGAAAAAGCTAGGAATGCTGTAAGAGGTAAGATGGAAGATTAATTATGCCATCACATCAAACTGAATTATCAACAGACAACAACAAAGTCTTCTAAATAGAAAAAAATTGCCGTGCAATTAAGTTTATTCAAGGTGACTTATCCTTTTAATTTCTTGCTTCTTTATTTATATTTTCCTTTATTTGCTTCAGATTGACTTTTATTCAGTATTAAACAACTCTATATCAAAAAGTACGTGACTTATAACATCAAAACTTATCTATAATTGTCTAAAGTCCAAATCTTCTTTCTTTTTTCTTTGATTTTGGTGGGAAGTCTTAACAGTTAGTAAAAGTCAACTCAATGTTTAAATCTTCCTCAATAATGCAGCCAGGATCATGAAGTAAGTGAACCACAGAACCTAAACATGGTGGACTAGCAAGCGATCACATATTATGGACTGTAAAGCCTTTGATGTTTCTTCTAGGAACCCAGCACCTATTCTTTCTAAAAGTACCAACAATCTTTGGAGAAAGGGACAAGCATCGAACATTGAATTTCAAACACAATGTCATTCATTAGGCTATAATTCAGATTTCTATATCGCCCTTAAGCTTTAAAGAAATAAGAATTTTGCAGCGCTCAAAGCTTTTCAATTTTTGCTATCTAATATGGAATAATTTCTGTTGCAACACAGACCAGGAATAACTCCAGAAATCAAAGAGCATAACATGACTCTCTCATGGTAAAGTCTAGGTACATATCTACTGATCTATTCAAGCCTCCGCGCAACGACACCAACCGAGTACGCAAAGGCAAGCCATTTCTAAAACAACTGAGATGATTTCCGATCAGACAATTCCAATACATCCATTCTGTTGTATTCAACTATTTCGGATGTCTGAAAAAAAGAGCAATCTTGACCGCTAATGTAGTACTAAATAAGGAAGACAATGCCTACCGAATCACCCTCATGAATCAACTGGCCTATGAACAGAAGGCCTCAATCAACTTCGCACAAAATTACAAAGATAAGAGTTCGGAGAATTCGCTCACCAGGAGACTGAAAATCAAAACCTTCTTGCCCTGAAATCCCCACATCCAAATGAAGCCCAGGCAAAGTAAATCAGCAAATTCAGTCGCTAAACTTCCACTTTATAATGAAACTATCGTGAGAAATCGAGGACCGCCTTGAAGATGCGCTATAAAACAGTAGATGACAATGCATTCCTGCAGTTAACTTAGAAAGCATCCATAAAGAGCAAGAAAGAGAGCATAAGCTAGGAACAGAGCAGATGCAACTTAATGAACCCAGTGGGAATCGTTCAAGCTAACTCAATTGTTCTACACTTTTGAGCACTACAAACAGCAATGTGCTTCTTATCCAATCATGATTGATGAAACTACCAGAAGGATGCCCCGGGATTGCTGATTAGTGATTAATGTCAACTAATAAAAGAGCTCTATGGTTTGGAAAACAGGTGATCTGCTGCTCCTTCGATCATATATGGAAGTTCCTAGTGAATCAACTGTCAGTTACATATATAACTTCTACCAAATTCAGATTATCTTGTTCCTTTACAGTTGGTTAACTGCACAGATTCCACAAGCAACATAGGGTATTTGATTCTCGCATTTGCAAAGCAGTACAACTAAGAACCACCGGGACAATCTGCAAGAAGCAAATTCATGACGATATACCTTCCACCAACCAGGAGTATCAGTATCCGGTGGGAAAACAAGCGAAACATGAATGTCATCGACAATAATCTCTTGTTGCAGTGCTTCTGCTAATCCTCGAAGCCCAAATTTGCTTGCGCAGTAAGCAGTGTGACCACAGATCCTCACGTACAGCAATCACCAATCACCAATCACCAATTCCATTCAAAACATAGACACAATGCAAAACTAGAATGCTCTCACGTTGGGCTATAACAGGAACTACCTGACCGGCCTGAGAGGACATGAGGGCAATTGAAGCGGGCCTACGATCGGTCCTAGCTTTCAT
This sequence comes from Melaleuca alternifolia, assembly GCA_019926035.1. Lineage (NCBI taxonomy): Eukaryota > Viridiplantae > Streptophyta > Magnoliopsida > Myrtales > Myrtaceae > Melaleuca > Melaleuca alternifolia. Next base: position 261,948 of record JAGKPW010000275.1, read on the forward strand.
CGCCGTCAAGAATGCCTTGATCATGTTGAAGCTGCCGATCAGATTGACGTCAATCGTGAACCTGACCTCGTCCAACTCCTGCTTGGCCAGCTCCTCAGGAAGGAACACCCCTTGGTTCACCACCAACACGTCTACCGGCGCGGCCTCCTCCGCGGCGCGTCTCAATGAGTTGAAGTCGCGGACGTCGGCGGAGAAGGTGGCGACGTCGATCCCGGTGGCGAGCCGAATGGCTTGCTTGACCTCCTCCAGCTTGGCCTGGGACCGGGTCAGGATCGAGACGCTGGCGTCCTCGGCGGCGGCGCCGTGGGCGAGGGTGATGCCGCTGGAGCCGCCGGTGATAAAAACGTGGCGGTTCTTGAGGGGGATCTTGACGGGGCGGGGGCGGACGATGAGGGAGAGGAGGAGGAGGAGGAGGAGGAGGAGGGAGAGAGGAGAGGAGAGAAAGCACCGCCATCGTGGAGGGCTTCGGAGCTCGAGCTCGGCGATGGTGGGGGAGGAGGCGATGCGGACGGTACGGACGGCGGGGATGTAATCGGAGGTGGTGGGGATCGGTTGGGCGATTCACTGTTCGATGAGATCGAGAGCGTTGACTGAGGAGTCAACCAATCCTGAGATCGAGAGGATGAATTTGGCCGGCAAGGGGACCCCCACCACTTTTGGTTTCTATCCGACGGTTCTCATTCTCTCTCTCTGCACAGGTGGAGAGAAAACAGTAAGATATTTGACGTGATATTACCCGTTTGACGTCGAACAATAGACTTAATTATATAAAAAGATCGAACAACTTGTTAAGCGTAAAGAAAATCATTATTTCCAATGCATTGTCATTTTTATGTTATGTATAATTAAGATAACACACATATTTTCTTTATTAAATAGGATTGACTAGTGTCTGAAAAACATTTGTTCGAAATAAATATATAGATGAAATGATCATACTGACATGAACAAACACACGTACACATCTGCAGATGGAGGTTGATCCAAAACTACTATTCTACAAACAATTACAACACCCGTTAAAAGAGAGGAGCGTTGAGAGGTTAATAAATCTGCTATAAGCAAATTCTGCGATCAAGGAACAGACCTGTGTGTTTGGATTAGGCACACAACATGAGTTTCTCTTCTTGCCCGTACAATTATGTGTGCAAAGGATTCGCTATTTAGGCCACCCCACCCAGGTTTAACTCACATCTTACGTACATTAAAGTGAGCGAGATATTTTGTGAGGACTGCTTTATCTTCTTAACATCTCCAATGCCCAAGAAAGATTGTGATGATATTAGTCTTGGATTACTATGACAAATGGAAAGCTTCTTGTTTTATCTCTCAAGGAGCAATCATCGTGCAGTTCCATCTACAGCCAATACTCGAGCAACAAATCCTCTAGTTTTTGAATGAGACAATATCATTTATCGATGATATTGGTGGTCTAGATTGGTGGCATTGTTTGTCTATCGATAGTGATGGTTTTCACAATTTATCGATGACCATGATGATGGTGGGTTGCAACAATATCATTTGTGCAGCGATATCTTTGTTTGTTTTGGTTTCCACTTTCTAGGCCAGGGAGAAACAATGATTTTAATGATAAAGACAATGTGAGAATGACGTAGAAAATGCATGGACTCTACTATGATAATATAAAACGTGAATATATATCCATAATATTAGCAAGTTAACAACATCCATATATTCATGACATAAAACGTCATCTTTTAAAGAAAGCCTCACATTTAATAATGTTCGACAAGTTGAGGTACTTAATGAAGTATAAAAAATTCAAATACTTCATTGTACTATTGTTTGATTTTCACATCAAACTTCTTTTTGTTCAGCCAATAAATTTTTTTTTTGGGTGAGAAATACTGTGTAATCGACTTATTTTCTGACTGGGTCGTCTCTATCCTTTTCCTGTCACAAGTTACCACTTGCAATCATGACTATAAGTATCACCTTCAATATATTCTTGAATGGTAAAGCCTAACCTAATATGATTTGATTCTAATTTTATAGTTTTCTCGGCAAGTTTCCTACCATATGGGATTCTGGTTCCACCTTGTTTATGGTTAATCTATTACATCCAAGCGATCACCCAGTCACGATAATTGATATCACTTTCTCACAGGTCACAGAGAAGCAAATAATGCCCAATTTGTTGGCACCTAATTTCCCTGAAGGACCTTGGCAGGTATGTCGTCATTCTAGGTGGTTATTCCTCTAGATTATCCTTGCATTTGTAATTTGAAATATTCCTCACTAGCAAATATGATGTTTGCGTGTTGGTTCAAGCACTGCTTCTCATGTTATGTTCCTTTTTTTGTCGCCAAGAGCTTTTTAGTGCTGTTGAGCAGGAAAGAAAGAGAAGTTCAAGGAAGAGATCTACTACTTCACCGACCAGTGTCACCAGTTTCCATGAAGATTTTGGCATTGGACAAGTATTTTACATATAATAGTCATTTTTCTTATGCTTTCGCAAGTGCAGGTAAGAGGCACATTAGATGAGTGTGTATTCATTTTGTTCCTTATAGCTCCTTCAGGATCTTTCGTCATAAGACGTCTCAGTTATTGATGAGCGTGTTGCAGCATTTAGCTGCTGTAGTGAGTAGGAATCATTATTTACTCAGAAGGGAGAGACAGATATCCACTAGTCTCGGTTCTTCCAGAATCTGTGTTTCTAGCTCTCTAGACAACTCCTCTAGGATGCAGCATTCACACCAGACAAAATATAGAAGGGCAAGAAGGTTTAATTATTGAATCTTCTACTAGCGCTATAACTTATGGAACTCCAATCTGTCTGCACATTCGTCCTCAATCCCCAATGTTCCCTCCTATTGCAAACATGGTTCCCAGCGCTGCAGTCAATGGAGGAACTTTTGGCAGTAGGTAGAAAGTTGAAAATTGAATCTTTTGAGAGTACTTTCTTCAGTGTCTCGCCTGCCCTGATGAATTTATACCCTTTTTATTACTAATCTATTCCTTTAGCTTATGCTGATTGATGGCGTTGATAGATTTTTTCATAATCTTGATTAATAGCTGGATGATACATCACATAACGTATTTATCCGTAGATTACCATCCTATCTGTGCTAGTGCTAACTGCAATCACTTGTGGGAAGGTCTCACATCTGTTAAATATTCATGGAAAATGTCCTCTGTGGTAGAATACTCTTGACATGATGGATTTTCAGGGCTGGGCCTTTGTTGATAAGTGGTTTTCAAAAGTGTTCTTATGATTGACGTTTAATTTACAGAGTTCTTCAAAGCCAGATATGAGATAACAGTCATCAGGGACCACAAGAACCTAGTCCTCCTAAAATTTCCTCCTTCTCAGAGTCTTTAAAATCTAAGTTCTCTTCTGCAACAGTGAGGTTAAAGTATTTTGCAACTTGATAATGTTGGAGAGTTACCTTGAGTCCTAGTAATTCTGTAAAGAGCGTAATCAATGATAATATGTGTTTTAGATACAAGGAGTCAATCTTAAAGGGCATTAGAGGGTTGAAGGAGAAGATACTTGCACGTAATAGCACAGTCAAGGAGCTGAGTAAGGGAGTTCAGCGTGAGATGAGTGCTGGAATTGCTGGTGTTGCCTGAATTATCGAGCGCCTAGATCTAACTCTAAGCGATCTGGAACATCTGCCTCTATCCCTAGTCATGTTGTGGTAACTTTGGATTTCTCCACCAGAGAAAAGAGTACTCTGGAGGATCTTCTGACTCAATCTTTTAGAGATGGTACTGAAATATTGCACAAAGTAAGTCCAAATGCAGAATTACATGACATGGGCAATATCCCAGGTCAACTTGAAGTTATTCCAACCCAGGTAACAGGCACCTTCTTTCGGTGGTTTGACTATTTACTTAATTTTCTTCTGGAATCTATTTGAATGAGCTATTTGCATGCCATTGAAATGGCTATTCAGAATGCAGAGAGTCGAAAGTTCTTGTTTTTTCAAAAAGCCTGACTCTTCATGTTGAATCATGTGATAAATTGATAGAACATGACTGGCCTTGGTAGTATCGCAAGGGGAAAGAACCTGGCAAAACAAAAAGTGATGCAGCGCCACGTCACTTGGGCAATTTATTGATCGTGGAAGCACGATGAATTGTTTTTTCTTATATTTCAGTAGGAGAGACATTAACACTGCTGTGTTGTGGGTTGGCCTTGAGCTATATCGAGTTTTCTAACGTGGCTCGTCCGAAGGCATGTGAAGCAAGTGACGCACTGTTAGAAAACCAACTTCCTGATTGGTTTCCACGTCCTGCATCCACTGTTCATTTGAAGGAACCATCAGCTGATTGTTTAATATATGAAAGCATTCTTTCTATAAACTCGAGGGTACTGGGGAAGGATCATTGGATAATTCTCATATTTACTTATGTTTCTATTCACAAAATCGCTTGCACCTTCAAGAATTCTAAGATATTTCCATTTTCTCCCAAACAAATTTACTATGGACAGACCAAGATGCTGCGTATCTTTACCTAACAGGATCATATAGAGGTTCTTCTCCAAGCCCTGATACTCTGTTCTCTTTTATTGCAATGGTACAAGCATTACACTGGCACGTGAGGAAAGAAAACAAAATCACGATACCATTGTGCAAAAAAAGAGAGAAACTTGTGGAAGGCTTCCGAGGTTTAAACCTTAAGGAACTACGATTGGGTAATGACACTTACATATGCGAGTTCAAAGAGAGAAAAAATAAGTGAAGGTTGTGATAACTCCAGTACCGGCAGATCTTTGCTTGGTCATTTTTATTGCCGAGCTTTTTTGTTAGCATATCGCTCCATTTTTGTTCTCTTTAAGTTCTTGATTGCTCTAAACATTTCCCTCTTGTTTCTACATCTCGCATCTCAATAATGATTCAGCTCATCTAAGTTAGGAGCGCCAGAGACAAGCTACTGACATGTCGAACTTGGCCTCATTTTCTTTTGGAAACTGATTGAGTCAAGCTTGAGCTAGAAAGTTGCCGCATGTCTATCATTTTGGACATTTTGGAGAAGATCCAGGAGTACTTCCACGTCCCCGTCCCATAGCAGGTCAGTTCAAGTTTTAATGCGCTATCAAAATTCTAGTTCGAGCTTGAGATTGGACTTGTGAGAATCATAATTTATCAGCTAACCGAGATGAGCCTAATGAAAACTTGGTCTAGTTGAGCTCAAACTTGAAAGGGCACATGTTCGAATTCGAGTTTAGCCACACATTCAGTTGGGGTCGCGCTAAAGTAAAGAATTCTGGTGAACTTAAATTGGTTCGACTCCGCCATTAACTACTCCCGTGATCTTCAGCTGCCAATTCTTACATCTAAATGACCAGTCTTTTACGCAGTGAAACAGAAAATGGTGGAGCTCACCACTTTCTCAACAAAGAACCATTGAGCCAGGCCGCTTCGGTCAAAGGCCATATATGACACAGAAGGCGTTAATCAAGGAACATTTACCTCTCGGATAGAGCGACGAGACGTTTTGAGACTAGTCAATCTAGATAAAATTTTTTCATTTTGACGTAGGAGGAGCACAAAAATTTGTTTATCATTATCTACAATAAACTTATTCTTATGATTACCTGAGGGTTAAGCTGCAAGCGACCATCCTAGCCCCAATAAAACAGTATCAACGAACAGAAAGCCAAATTTAACTCATGCAAAAAAGGACACAGCAGCCAGTTACGACATGCTCTCTGAGTCGCACCTCATCAATAAGCAGGTGCTTCTTGGAAGATTGCAAAAATAAAAAATAAAAAAAAAAGGAAGCGTGCCTCTTATCTATCCCAGGATAAACTTGGCACCAGAAACCTTGAGGTCGGATGGAGCTTCTTCCACATTGAGAGCCATCACTTTCGTGTCTTCCGCATAAGCTGACCATCTACAGTTTAGCAGCCATTTTACGAAAAATATAAATCTAATGGAAAAATTGATCATTTAATTAGGCGTGGTCCAAAGGTAAAAAGGACAGATGGAAGGAAATTTAACAAGGATGTCCGATGCAAAGCTGCTGAGAGATCTTTAGTCAAGTCCAAGCTCTTAATGAAACTAGCATCAAATTTCCATAGAACTCGATCTATTATGTTCGTGATAAACAAGCACAAGTTCATGTCAGAGCCTTCTTTCGCTTAAAAATGTGGGGAGACAGATGGGAGATGTTCGCAAACAAGGTAAAAAATCAAGCTTTCGTTGGGGTGATAGACACAAAAACCGCATTCCCTCACCGTTTCATACACATACTATCATAAAATAAGTATCATTCGCATCTCTGGAAATGGATTGTTCTGCCCGAGGAAACTTTTGTGGTAGTAAACTTTCTTTAACGATGTTGCTGATAATCTAAGTATTCTAGCTGCTTACTGCCAGTTCACCTCTGATTGTGATCACTGCACATCCTAACAATGCGCATTCCCAGTTTTGCAAAAGGAGTATTGTCACAAAAAAGAGAATATATTTTCTTGGAAAAAAAAAACCAAGAAAGTAAAACCTCGTATTGATGTTCTACAAGTTGCCAGAAATCTGGGGGGTCACCCTTAATTAATGAATTCTGGTTGACCCAACTTGAGTCGACTCTACCCTCAACTACTCCTGCCAAATGAGATCTTAAGCTGCCAAATCTTTAAATCAAAGTGAAAAAAAAAATGATTGAGCTTTGACAGTTTCTCTATAGAGAACTTGATCCATAGTATATGTCGCACCCTAGAATTGTTGACGGAATGTGAACCCAACGATCATGCATTGTCGGCGAAAGAAAAGTGATCTTTTGAATTTTCTATAGGTGCAAATTTTCTAGATGCTCCCTATGTAAATTGGTCATTAAGGAATTCAATAAATTGGCTATTGTATGGGCCATCAAGAGGCTGGGCTGGTCCGGTCCAGGCCCTATGTTTTGTTAATTTTTTTGTTCCATTATTTTAAGAAAGAATTATGGGCCAGTGTTAGGCCCAAACAGGCCCAGGCCAAGCAAGTAATGGCCCGTGTTGGGCTCGGGCTAGCACAGCTAGTACTGAAACCTACTCTTAAGAAGATATGTGTTTGAGTAGAAGTGTTAATACTGTTACCATAGACTCATCTTACATATATTTCACTTGAGTCAAATGAGAACCACATGCCTAGTCAGTAGTACCATCATGTCTTTGTTTGAAATTTTTGGGATAACTATAAATTGTTTTAATGCTAAAGCATGAAAATTACATAGTAACTAAGAAAATTAGATGCTCAAAATATGAAATTTCTTATATTCTTCTTTACTACTTTGAAAGGTAAAACTCGTAGAAAAGGGTAGCATGTGATGGCCGGTTACCTTCAAAACTTGGTGCATTGGTTGGATTGGAAAATCTAGTGCATGGCTCCACTAGCAATGGAACTTCAGTTTGGGTCCACCTCTTTAATTTATCGACTTGCACGCAATTATTGCGTTGACTAACTTGGGCTCCTGGAGGACGAGGCGACTCCAAGTCTTTATATATGGTGCCTCCTCCACATGCACAGACACCCAGCAATCCTCTCCCGATATCTCTTTGCGTTCTTTGAAATTTCTCCTTGCCCAACATGATCAATGCTCTCAGCTCCATGAATATTTATTGAGTGTTGCTGCTCATTCTTGTTCTATTGCAAACGATGACGTGTGATGCCAAGCTGAGTAATCAACAATACGTTGCTTCATCATGTGGTGATGTTCGCAATATAAGTTCTCCGTTTTGACTACAAAGTGACCCAAATGTATGCAGTGACTCACCGTACGAGCTAACTTGTGAAGGTAATCGCACTTTTATATACCTCGTCGGTGACCGATTCTTTGTGAAGTCTATCAATTATTCTATCCAACATATCACATTGGTGGACGAGGGGCTGCAAAAGGGTAATTGCTCATCTCTCCCCCGTCATTCATGAGTAAGGCCTGACTTACTAAGAGTTACCAATCAATACGACTCATTCATCTTTATCTACCACTATGCATTGGTCATTGTGAACTGCTCAAAGCCAATTGGTTCTCCATTCTACGTTGATGCCAGTCCATGCATCGAGGGTTTGTACTCTTCCTCCACATCATCAAATTGGAGCTTGTATGCTTTGTTCAATCCAAGCGCAACAGATGTTAGGGATTTTTGCACCATTAGCGCGTGGGCATGGACCGGTTTATGATTCATTTAATATTAGCTGTTACAACTACGAGCAAATCCACGACATCATGGCCGATGGATTTGTTGCCTACTTTTCCGTATTTCCATCACCGAAGAAAACTTTCTATTGCGACTTTGGGTGGTGGGTCTGCTATCAGCTCGCTCACTACTTCCGTCCCCATGACGTCTCTAGTTACTTCGGTGGGATTTGCGGATGGGAGTACGAGTACGGTGGTAAGCATTAGTTGGCAATGATATTTTACCGCAGTTTTGCATGATTATGTACATATTCTTCCACTTGCTACTTTCTCTTAAGACTGGAAAGTGAACGAAATATTTAATATCCAAGAAAATTAGGACAAGATATAGATGTTTAGCATGCGCCAGCATTTGTGTATTCAAAAAGTTTCGGAACTTCGGATTCCATATTTACGGGTATAAATAAATAAATAAATAAACAAATGACGAGAGAAGTCATAGGAAACAACCCATCATCACAAACAACACATGTGCCTTCACTAAATAAAGATTATTGTGCGAGCAGCCACATGACTTTCTTATTTTCTTGATTACTTCCTTAATTAGTCACTTAGCTAATGATTTAGGAGACTCTCGTTGATAAATATCTTAACCTATGTATTCATGTATTGATGGCGAGGAATCATGCTTTTAATTAATAATAAAAATTACAATTTCTCTTTATTTATTGATTCCTAATAAAGCAAAATGAGTTCTTTTCTATCTTTGTCATCTATGTGAAATGAATCTTATTATTTTCACTTATTTGTAAATGCACACATCCCACTTCTCATACTCTTTTAGACAAAAATTTCATACAACATAACTTGCCTCAGTATTGTCTCCTCATGATTTTTTTTTTCATTTTTTCACATCATTCGAACCTTCCACAGGTGTCGGAGTTGATATTGCAAATTGGATAGTTGATGATTTTATACTTCCACTAGGTAAGTTGTAAGGATTTTTTTTTCAATCATTAAAAAAGCATATTCTAACCTACAAAACTTTTCTCAGTGAATTTTTGTGTAGGAAAATTCGTAATTGGGGCACCATTTGTTATGATATTTCTGATCTACAAGTATAGAAGAAGGCACTTGGCAATGGACAAGAACATCGAAGAATTTTTGCAAGCTAACAACAACTTTATGCCTATAAGGTACTTTTACTCGAATATTAAGAAGATCACTAGAAATTTTAAGCATAAACTAGGTGAGGGGGGGGGGTATGGCTTTGTGTTCAAAGGAACACTTAGAAGCGGCAATGAGGTGGCCATTAAGATTTTGAAATCCAAGGCTCATGGCCAAGATTTTATCAGTGAAGTGATCACTATTGCAAGAATTCACCATGTTAATATAGTACAACTCATCGGTTTTTGCTTTAAAGGCACAAAGCAAGCCCTTGTGTATGATCTCATGTCAAATGGATCTTTGGATAAACACATTTTCACTAAAGAAGGTGATAAGCTCCTTGATTACGGGAAAATTTACGAGATCGCTTTGGGTGTCGCGAGGGGCATTGAATACTTACATCGAGGGTGTGACATGCAGATACTAAACTTTGATATCAAGCCTCACAACATTCTTCTAGACGAGAATTTCACTCCGAAAGTTTCTGACTTTGGGCTCGCAAAACTTTATCCCACTAATCATAACATAGTGTCATTGACTACTGCAAGAGGAACCTTGGGATATATAGCGCCTAAGTTATTCTACAAAAAGATCAGTGGTGTATCCTATAAAGCAGATGTTTATAGCTTCGAGATGTTGCTCATGGAGATGGCAGGAAGAAAGAAGAATATAAATGCAAAGGCAGAACGTTCAAGCCAAATATATTTTCCGTTGTGGGTATACGACCAAGTTGATGAAGGAAAAAGTGTCGAAATGGGAGAGGTTGTAGACGAGGATAGGAGCGTAATAAAAAAGATCATAATTGTTGCATTTTGGTGCATACAATTAAACCCTAATCATTGGCCTTCAATGAGGAAAGTTCTAGAAATGCTCGAAGGAGATATTGGTAAACTTCAAATGCCTCCAAGACCGCTTATATACCCACCAGATGTGCCTGCCAACAATGACAAATCAGAGCAAGAGTTAGAAACATTCTCAAGGTCATCAAGCACTCCAACAACTTTCATTGATTTTCCTTTTGGAGATACTAATGATGTTTAGAGGACCATGCATGGATTGATTGGAAAAGTTTTGTGTATGACCACTATCTAGTATTATCTTGGGAGGGACTTAAGCTAGTATAGCTGGACAATAATTACTTTTGAGATTGTCATCTTCTGGCTCTTAAGTTAATGTTATGCCTTCTAGCTCTTAAGTTAATGTTATGTTATTGTATTTCATATTGTTTTACTCTCTTGCATAAGACAATAAACAAATTGGTAAGAGAGCAAGAACAAAAATATTGGCGAAGGTGTGCGGAAATTGAGAATTTCCTCCCTCATTACATGATTTAGGGCAATGCCAATTAGAAAGCAAATAATAACTTGTAGTCTTGCCACTTAACATGCTATTACTTGTGAATTGTTGATTTCGACTTTTGATTCCGTTTACAAAGAAAATTCCAGGTTTATATCTTACAAAGAAGACACCATCTATCCATGTGAGAAGCAACTTTTATCAAAATGGAGAAAGAAAATTCTTAGAGGAGTAATTCTATAACGATTATGTTTGAACAAACTCATGTTCGGTTTGAAAAATACATGAATTTATTGACAAGTGACAAGATAAAAATTTATACTTTCCTCTTAAAAATTATTACCTGATTTTGACGATTTTAATTGATGGGTTTGTAGAATTTCGAAGCACTTCCATGAAATTTCATCAATATGTATATATTTACACTAGCCATGGAGGGAAGGGGAGAAGGGCAGGTCCTCCTCGCCAATTTTGCTTCACCTATGCAACGTAGGTGATACAGAAAAATTATCAATTATAAGTGAGTTGCCTCCCATAAAAAAATATACGTCTCTACTGTATATAAATTTTTCAATATCACAAAATAAACTCCCCTAAACTATGCCTACTATAATGCAACCAATTTTTTTGTTCGTGTCACTAAAAAGTTTAAATTTGCCTATTGTAACACTAGTACCCTCAACTTTTGTATTTGCATCACAAAAAAATAAAGCTTATATATGTGTAACATTTATAACTTCTATTTTAGTTCCATCATGATAAATTTATTATATTGACATAAGTTTGGTGTTTTTTTAAAAAAATTATATAATATTTGTATCACAGTGGATAAATTTAGAATTTTTAGAGACAAAAAAGTATAATTTGAAGCTTTTTTACCGTATAACCATAGAAAGTAATCACATCTTTAACTTTGCCCTCAAGCTTTTTTATTTCCAAAAACTTCGATCAAAATCAGTGTCACTTTGCTTAAGGTAAATTGTAACATGTCGTCTTTGACGTCAAGGTTGTAAATGCACGATATAGTGTCATCTTATCTTAAATGTATTGACAATTCTATTGTATTATTTCTTTGTTCACATTATTCTTCACATAAATAATTATGACTTTTAATTAACACTATAAATAAGCCTCACATGCAAAGTTTATGTTGTTTACGAGTACCTTTAAAAGAATTAACATATGGACGAAGCCAACTTAAAGGAATTGAATATTTTAGTGAAAATTTTCTAGCTAATTTTCTTTTAGAATTTTACACAGTCATGACCAATATTCATCAAGAACAGATACACTCTCTACCGTGTACCTTTGTTCAAAATTCTCATTAAAAAAAGGAAATTGACTCCAACCTAAATCTTGGTTCAACCAAGGTCGCATCAAGAAACCAGCCAAAGTTGCATCAATAAGGCTTTGATTCTTTCTTGGTGAACCCTACCCTCTTTTGATTTTGGTGACTTTGAAGTGTTCTAATAATGCCAAACCTTTCAACTCTCATCAATTATCAATATGGCTTTCTTGTCATCTTACAAAAGAGAAAGCACATTAACGCCATAAGTATCTCCAAACATGTGAAATAAATTGCTTATCTAAGAAAAAAAAAATCCAGAAATATGGAACAATGTCATAGGATGGCAAAATGTATGGTGTTGTCAACTTCGATGTGTCCTTGTGAGAAAGCAATGGTAATGATGTTGGGGTCTTAGTTGCCGCTCCCATAACTTTCTTGTCTTGATAACTTTGTTGTTTTATTAGTTGACATGGACTTTTCAATAGAAGATCCAAAATCTTCATAATTTAGATCTATCTCATTCGCCATTATTATATATACATCCAATCCTTGTTGATCCTCCACCATACATTCAGATCGAAATTTCCATCGCTGACAGGTTGTGAGGGGTATGATTTCTCCTCTCAATTCCATGCCCATGTGCCTTTTGTCGTTGGTCTCCCCTGGTGTGCTGCTGTGGACATGTAACGCCGGAATGGACGACCGGGTCCTGCTTCATCTTGCAGCGAGTTTCACAAGAAAAGCCTTCCTCGTCAATGACGTAAGAACGATCTGGAAGGCTATGGTGAAAATATTTGAAGTACATTGTCACATCTATCTTAAGTTCATTTAGGGGCGATAAGGAGTTTAATTCAGGTGTGGCAAAACTTAAACTCTTTAAACAGATTATAGGCGAGCTTGTTGTTCAAATTTGACTCATTGTCAGTGACGATAGCTTCACACACACCATAGCAAGCAATTATATCGCAACAGACAAGCTTCATGATGTTTCTTTCATTAACAGTTGCATAAAAAGCTGCCTCTATCCATTTGGTGAAGTGATTGATGGTCACGAGGATGAAACTATGACCATTCGATGCTTTTGGATTAATTGGGACACATCGATGCCCCACATTGAAAAAAGGCCATGGTTATAAATATCAATGTAGCTCATTTGGAGGCACATTTATCTTATTCTCATAAACCTAAAAATGATGGCAACATCACTTTCTAAGGTCGAACAAAAGTAACCCTACCTCATGATTTTCTTAGCCAATATATGATTATTCATGTGAGGATCGTTTTTTCTTGCATTTCTTCCATTAGTTGAGTGGCTTCATTTGCATTTACCCACATTTGCAGGACCAAGTCAAAGGATTGCCCGTACGACGTATCTTCATTGACGAATAACTTAGGAGCAAGTTTCATAAGATGTTTCCTTGTCGGCTGGACTGCTAACTTCAGGGAACTCTTGATTTTGAATATCAAGTCATGATTTCATGGTAACATGGGTTTCCGTCCGGCTCTTCCACCACCACCATGCAGTAAGCCGGTTTCGCAAGAATTTCAATCTTCAAAGGCTCGACTTCTAACTCATCCTTGATCTAGAGCATGGATAATAACATTGTAGCACATCCGCAAATTGATTGGGAGACCTTAAGAAATATTCAAAGGATATTTCATCAAACTCCTCTACAAGATGCTCCAGGCAATCTTGATAAAGGACCATCTATGGCATCTCCGGTCCTCCATTTTCCAACAATCTTGAGGACAATAAGCACAAAGTCTTCAAAAACTTTAGATTTGTTCTCCGTAAGTTCTTGAATTCCTTAACAATTTCCCATGTTGCCTCTTTTGACCTCATTTCTCTACATCGCTCGTCTTAGTGATGATTTTGCTCTCTAAATTTGGAGTGAGAGAGTCATGCTACCAACTATTTGTGCGTGATTTGTCTATCATTCGGACTAGGCTCATTTCCTTTCAGAATTAGAATAACTGATTGAGTCAAGCTTGAGCTAGAAAGTTGCTGCATATCTATCGTTGCGGAGAAGATCCAGAATTACTTCGACGTCCCATATCCCATCTTTTTTAATTCAAAAGCAGAACATATTCAAAATAGTGCGCTTCACAATTCTGGTTTGAGCTTAAGGTTGGACTCACTGGGAATCAACATATATGAACTAACGGAGTTGAGCTTAATGAAAATTTAGTCAAGTTAAGCTCGAACCTCAGAAGACATGTTCAAATCGAGTTTAGCATTGAACCCCACATTCGATTGGGTTCATATTTAAGTAATGAATTCCGGTCAGGCCACTTCTGTCAAAGGCCGTGAATTTCTCAGAATGCATTAACAAAAGAACAAATGACCTCCGGGATAGAGCCACAAGGGTGAAAAAAGCATTGATAAAATTTTTCGTTTTGGTGTAGGACGAGCACAAAATTCTTGTTCTCATTGTTCACAATCAACTTATTGCTATGATACCTGAGAGTCAAGCTGCAAGTGACCATCCAAGCCCTGATAAAACAGCATCAACAAACAGATGACCTCATGCAACTTGTGCAACAAAGGACACAGCAGCAGCTCATGACATTCTCTCTGAGTCGCACCTTATCAGTAAGAAAGTGCTTCTTGGAGGATTGCAAAAACAGGAAACCTGCCTCATATCTGTCCCAGGATAACCTCGGCACCAGAAACCTTGAAGTAGGAAGGAGCTTCTTCCACATTGAGAGCCTTCACTTTCCCATATTCCACATAAGCTGACCATCTATACCAGAGCAGCCATTTTAGGAAAAAGTAATTCCAAGGACAAAAATGACATTTAGTTAGCCATTTCATCCATTAAATTACAGCTCAAAGGTAAAAATGACAGACTGATGGAGATTCAAGAAGGATGTTTGATATCTGATACTAACTTATTAGGGCCTAGGGTATACCTTTCAGAGCGAAGTCCAAGCAAAGCTGCTGAGAGATCTTTGATCAAGTCCAACCTCTTATGGAAGCTAGCATCAAAATCCCCATAGAACTTGATCTATTATGTTTAGGATAAACAAGCACAAGTTAATGTCAGAGCATTCTTTTACTTTAAAATGGTGGGAGAGACGAGAGGTGTTTACAAACAAGGTACAAATCAGGCTATTCTTGTGATAATAAATACATGAACCACATTCCATCACATGTCATACACATACTATCATAGAAGAAGCATCATATGCATCTCTAGAAATGGATTATTTTGCCCATAGAAACTTCTGTAGTTGTACACTTTCTTTAATGATTGTGCCAATATAAAATCTGAAGTAAGTATTCTAGCTGCTCTACTACCAGTTGACCTCTCATTGTGATCACTGCACATCCTAACAATGTGCATTCCCAGTTTTGCAAAAGGAATGTTGTGAATAAAAAAGGAGAATTATTTTCTTACGCGGGGGGAAGAGAAAGTAACCTCGTATTGTGATGTTCTACAAGTTGCAGGAGGAAATGAGAGGCAGTACCAGAAATCTTCACAACAATCAACAAAATTTTCCTCAAAAAATGATAAAAAAGATAGGCAAGAAACTCAACGCCCAGCTCAAACATTCCAAAAACGTTCATAATTCATTTGAGAGAGAAAAGACTGCTGAGAGGATATTTGGATGAAAGAAAATATGTCAGCCAGACTCAATAGTTCATCTCTAGAAGCAAATAATTGGATTTGAAAATCAACAACTTACAGCATCTTTGGCTTTGAGATTTTCAGCCCAGTCGTTCATGGTGTAGGGGTCATTAACAGCCACACAAATCACAGAGTCTATGCCTTTAGCATTGAACTTATCGATATTATTCTTGTAGCTAGGCACATGCTGCTGTGAACAAACTCCTGCGTATGCACCCTGGGAAGCGATAAATATGAAAACTTGAATAGAAAGCACCAAGATAGAGAGGAAAAAGAAAAACCAGCAAGCATTCTTCACTAGACTTGCCATTCTTTATTATTTGACTTACAGCAGCTTCAGCTTCGATATGTCAAATCTTCTAAAATTCAATGTGTCTCAGTTTCGGAGGTTCAAATGGCAAGACAATGGACATCATGGACTATAACTGGATATCGCATTCCGAGAAAACACATGCAACACGATTGAGAAGAGACTGACATAGACAGTTTTAAGCTCATCTACAGTTCTCTTGACAAGCACCACTTTAGATGCAAGATGAGTTCAGCATCAAGGACTTGGGTACAAATTAATATAATATATATATATATATATATATATATATATATATATAAGTGTAGACAAAGCTAGGAATGCTGTCAGAGGTAAGATGGAAGATTAATTATGCCATCACATCAAACTGCATTATCAACAGACAACAAAAAAGTTTTCTCTCAAAAAATAATAATTTGTTATGCAATTAAGTTTGTTCAAGGTGACTCATGCTATTAATTTCTTGCTTCTTCTGCTTCTTCCTTCTTTTTTTTTTTTTGCTTTTAGTGCTTCAGATTGACTTTTATTTAGTATTGAACACCTCTATATTAAAAAGTACATGAATTATAACATCAAAGTCAGGTGAAACTTATTTACAATTGTTTAAAATCCAAATTTTTTTCTTATTTTCTTTTATTTTAGTGGGAAGTCATATCAGTTAGTAAAAGTCAACTCGATGTTTAAATCGTCTTCAATAATGCAGCCACGATCATGAAGTAAGTGAACCAGAGAACCTACTAGCATGTGATCTCATATTATGGACTATAAAGCCTTTGAAGTTTCTACTAGGAATGCAGCACCTGTTCTTTCTAAAAGTACAACAATCTTCGGAGAATGAGACAAGCACCAAACATCGAATTTCAAATACGATATCATTTATTAGTCTCTTATTCTGGTTTCTATATCCCCCTTGAAGAAATAAGAACTTTGCAGAGTTCAAAACACAGAGTTCAATTTTCACTATATAATATGCAATAATTTCTGCTGCAAGACAGACCAGGAACAACGCCAGAAATCAAAGAGCATAACATGACTCTCCTATGGTAAAGTCTAGGTACATATCTACTGTTCTATTCAAGCCTCCGTGCAACAACACCAACCGAGAACGCGAGAATGCGTAGGCAAGCCATTTCTCCAATCGGACAATTCCAACGCATTTCTTCTGTTGTATTCAACGATTTCAGTTGTCTGGAAAAAGAGCAATCTTGACCTCAAACTTAGCACTAAATAAGGTAGACATTGCCTACAGCAATCACCCCCATGAATCAACTGGCCTATGAACAGAAGGCCTCAATCAACTTCGCACAAAATTACGAAGATAAGAGTTCGGAGAATGCACTCACCGGGAGACCGAAAATCACAACCTTCTTGCCCTGAGATCCCCACGTCCAAATGAAGCCCAGGCAAAGTCAGTGAATTCAGTCGCTAAACTTCCACTTTATAATGAAGCTATCGGGAGAAATCAAGGACCACATTGAAGATATCCTTGACAGGGGTGGTGGCGAACTTGGATGGCACGCCCTCGTCCCAGGTCCGAGCCTTCTGGAGGGAGACGCCCGGCGCGGCGGAGACCATGTCGCTGCCGACCGCGATCGAAGCGTAGGTCCTGGCGGCCGCCGCCGACGCCGCCATACTCAGGCCGCCGAGGACGGAGGAGCTCGAGCGCCTCGCGAGCAGCGACGCCATCGGCAGAGTTTCGCGGTGGACTCGCCTTCCGTCGATGGGGGACGTGCCGGGGTGATGGGGGACTGGCGTGGTTCCTTCTCGACCAGTCTTGTTCCACAGTTCGAGGAAGGAAGGAAGTCTTTTTCGACCAAGTCTTCCAAGTAAACTACGGGATTGGATCGCGAAAAATAAACTATTTAGAACACAATTATTAACTATAATTATTTATATCATTTGACATAATTAAATAATAAACAATATTTTATTATTGATTAAACTTTATATATAGATATTTTCTTGAATAATGAAAATATTTTTATTTATATTTTCACAGGCAATATAATCAACTTTTATGAAAATAATCTTCGTAAAATATACAGAGCTTAATAATTGAAGTAATAATGGAAAGAAAGAGAAGGTCAAGGAACAGATCTACCACTTCACCGACCACTGTCACTAGTTTCCATGAGGATTTTGGCATTGGACAAGTAATTTATGTATAAGAGTTATTTTTCTTATGCTTTTGCGAGTGCTGTTTAGAGGCACATTAGACGAGTGTGTATTCATTTTGTTCCTTATCGCTCCTTCAGGATCTTTCATCACAAGATGTCTCAGATATTGATGAGCAGGTTCTGCAGCATTTAGTTGCTGCGGTGAGTAGGGCTCATTATTTACACAAAAGGGAGAGACAGATATCCACTGGTGTTGGTTTTTCCAGAATCCGTGTTTCTAGCTCTCCAGACAACTCCTTTAGGATGCTGCATTCACACCAGACAAATACAGAAGGGCAAGAAGGTCTAATTATTGAATCTTCTAGTAGTGTTATAACTTCTGGAACTCCAATCTGTCTGCACATTCGTCCTCAATCCCCAATGTCCCCTCTTATTGCAAACATGGTTCCTAGAGTTGCAGTCAATGGAGGAACTTTTGGCAGCAGGTAGAAAGTTGAAAATTGAATCTTTTGAGAGTACTTTTTTCAGTGTCTTGCCTGCCCTGATGAATTAATGCCCATTTAATTACCGATCTATTCCTTTGGCTTATGCTGATTGATGGCATTGATGAATAGTTGGATGATACATCACATAACATATTTATCTGTAGCTTGTCATCCTATCTATGCTAGTGCTACTTGTAAGAAGTTCACATATCTGTTAAATACGAGTAGAAAATGTCCTGTGTCGTATGGGTATTCTCATCAGGATGGATTTTCAGGTTGGGGCCTTTGTTGATTAGTTTTTTTCAATGATGTTAATTGACGTTCAATTTACAGAGTTTTTTAGAGCCAGATATGTGATAACAGTCATCAGGGCCCACAGGAACCTAGTCCACCTGAAATTTCCTCCTTCTCAGATTCTTTAAAATCTAGGTTCTCTTCTGCAACAGCGAGGTAAAAGTATTTTGCTACTCGATAATGTTGGAGAGTTACCTTCTGTCATAGTAATTCTTTAAAGAACCTAATCTATGATATATATGTGCATTAGATACAAGGAGTCAATCTCAAAGGGCACTAAAGGGTTGAAGGAAAAGATACTTGCACGTAACAGCTCAGTCAAGGAGCTGAGTAAGGGAGTTTAGCGTGAGATGAGTGCTGGAATTGCTGGTGTTGCCCGAATTATAGAGCACCTAGATTTGACTCCTAAGCGATCTGGAACCTCTGCCTCTATCCCTAGTCATGTTGTGGTAACTTCGGATTTCTCCACCAGGGAAAAGAGTACTCTGGAGGATCTTCTGACTCAATCTTTTAGAGATGGTACAGAAATAGTGCACAACATGTCACGTCCCGAACCTCGAGAACATGCACATCCCTTGGTGGTCGACTAAATTGCGACGTTCCCAGGATGCGTCGCCGACCCAATCGATTTTTGCACATGCGGAAGCAAACTAAAACAATCTCCGTACAACTCTCAAACATGGGATAGGAAAGTAGGACAACAAAATTTACACAAAACATATCTTATAAATAACCCCGAGTTTAGATACACAGCAGACTAAACCAAAAAGGAAACTACTGAGCTATCTAGTTTTCGGGATCTATAGCCAAGGGCTTCGGGTCCAGCCAAAAAGGCGTGCTCAAAAATCCATCACTTGTGGGACCCCATAACAGTTAATGTTGCACCTCCACCTAGGGACCTGAAAAATTGTAACCACGACGGGTTGAGACAATGTCTCAGCAAGTCTACCCCCTAAGCCCCTATTAGGAAGAAATTCACCTAGAGGTGGCCTAACACACATCAAATGTTCCTTACCTCACCGCAGCACGTCCCTGCACATCAGTACAGTTCATACACATACACTTGAAGCAAACATCTTTACCAACCAGCACATTGCACATCAATTATCAAAGGTTCAATCCGACGTTCCGATGTTTCTCGACCCGCGAAAAGTTCTCGCCTCAGGTCCTCGTCAAAACATGCAATGCAAGGGCAGAGGCGTTACGTATCGCCATCCCTCTCCCAAGCCGCAAGGGTAGAGGCGTTACGTGTCGCCGTCCCTCTCCCGAGCCAATATGTAAAGCAGGGGTAGAGGTGTTACGTATCGCCATCCCTCTCCCGAGCCAATATGTAAAGCGGGGGTAGAGGCGTTACGTATCGCCGTCCCTCTCCCGAGCCCATATGTTATCTTCGCCACAACTCGGGAAGGTTCTAAGCATGTCACAAATCAAACTTATCACCAAATATGCAATGTCCAGCAAGCACTATATCAAGAACAGTCACCAAAACAGAATCGGCCCTAATCAGCAGAAACAGGGCCACTCGCGCATCTCCACGTTTAAATCCAGAAACATAATCAAAAGATATCGGAAAATTATAAAATTTTAATATGTTATAAAGGACACATAAATGAACATTTTTCATGAAGACACCTTGATCCAAATCCTTCTGGATTGAGAGCAGTAAATCGCTCAAAACATTGCAAAAACTGCGTCATTTTTCAGAGCTCACGTCTTTCAAAACCAGCTTGGTTCGAGATCCAAAACTTGTCCGATTAAGTTGAAATTTTATTATGTTATACTAATATATGTTACAAACAACTTTCCTGAAGAAACTATTTCGAAATTAGGACCCTAAGAGCTGATAAAAATCCATTGAAGACCAAAAGGTCACAAACTCCAGCAAAAACAGGGGTTCTGTTTCGCTTAAAATGAAGCTGAAATAATATTATTTTAAATCCATAAAATCTTGAATAAATTATATGTGGTAGCTGAATATGTATAAAACATTTCTCAAGAAGGACTCGACCTCCAAATCTCATCCAATTTCGATCCACAAAATTGGAAAATAGCAAGCATCCAGTGGACAGATTCAAGATAAATCCACTAAACTATACTAAATCATCATCACTAGTGTCAATCCAACCTAAAACTAATCTAATCAAGCTAATCAACACCAATCTAACCCCTAAGTGTAATCACCCCCTAAGAAAGGATTAGGAAGTAGACTCACCTGATTAGAGAGTAAATCGGTTCACGGCGACGGCGGTGCGAAGACGAGCAAAACCCGAGCCTACGGCGACACCAAAAGAAGCTCGGAAGAGGCTCAGCTGAGGTGAAACTTGCACAGCAAGTAGGGAGGGCGTGAGCAGCAGAAAAAGGAGGAGAAGAAAATGAAGAAGAAAGAGGAGGAAGATACGTTGCTTCCTGCTGGTAGGGGACAAGAAGCCACAAAAGTCCTCCAAAAATATCTCAAACACTTGAGGTAAGCCCCAAAAGTCAAAGGGTCATCCAATGGCTAATTTTCTTCTCATCTCTTCACAAAATAAAGCCTTTTTGGAGCCCAAATAGACACCTTAATCAGCCCCTACGAATTTCCACCATTTACCCACCAAATAATTCAATTTGGTAGCCCAAAAATCTAATTAAAGAGACCCATCCGAATTTCCACAAATTCTTTTTGTCCAATTTGAATTTTTCCGCAAAATTCCCGGCTCGATGGAATTCTCCGAAAAAATGAGACGAGGTCCTAAAAATAAATCGTGACACGCTCGAACGTTCGATTTCCGAATCCGAGTTCAATTTCATGGTTAAAATCAACCGAACACGATTTAGGTACAATCCAACTCACTAGGTAGCTTTTAGGGATTTTACTGCGGTTATATCCCTTAACAGTTTTACCTAATAGGTTGTTAACTCACGAGTGATCAGCTCTGAGAAAAAGTACCATAGGCTCATCAGCGAAAAGCCCATTTATTTCATCGAGACAAGGTCGAAAATTCAGGATGTCACACAACATGAGTCCAGATGCAGAATTACATGACATGGGCAGTATCCTGGGTCGACTTGAAGTTATTCCAACCCAAGTAACAGGCACCATTCTTTCTGTAGTTTGACTTGTTATTTAATTTTCTTGTGGAATTTATTTGCATGAGCTGTTTTCATAGCATTGAAATGGCTATTCAGAATGCAGGGTTGTCAGTCATAAGTTTTTCTTTCAAAAAGCCTATTCGAATTATGTGAAAAAATTCCTTACCAAAAAAAAATTATGTGAAAAAGTTGATAGAACTTGACCGGCCTTTACACTACCGTAATGGTTGTATTCCAAGGGGAAAGAACCTGGCAAAATATGAAGTGATGCGGCGCCACATCACTTGGGCAATTTATATTTGCTCATGGAAGCGGGATGAATTGTTTTTTCTTAAATTTCTGCAGGAGAGACATTAACACTGCTGTGTCGGGGGTTGGCCTTGAGCTATATCGCGTTCTCTTATGTGGCTCGTCCGAAGGCATATGAAGCAAGTGATGCCCTGTTAGAAAACCAACTTCCTCATTGGTTTTTGCGTCCTGCATCCACTGTTCATTTGAAGGAACCATCAGCTCATTGTTTAACATATGAAAGCATTCTTTCTATAAACTCGTGGGTATTGGAGTAGGATCGTTGGACAATTCTCATATTTCTTATGTTTCTATTCACAAAGTCGCTTGCACCTTCAAAAATTCAAAGATATTTTCATTTCCTCCCAGAAAAATTTCCTATGGATAGACCAAGCCCCGGGATCATTTCCTCCCAGACAAGATGCTGAATATCTTTCCCTATCGGGATCATACAGAAGTACTTCTCCAAGCCCCGGTATTCCTTCTTCTTTTATTTCAATGGTGCGAGCATCACACTGGCAGTGCCAAAAAAGGGAGACTTGTGGAAGGCTTTCAAGGTTTAAACCTTGATGAACTGCGATTGGGTATCGACACTTGCATATGCAAGTTCAAAGAGAAGAAAATAAGTAAAGGTTGTGATAACTCCAGTACAGGCAGATCTTTGTTTGGTCATTTTTATTGCTGAGATTCTTGGTTAGCATATAGCTGCATTTCTGTAGTCTTTAAGTTCTCGATCACCGTAAACATTTCCCTCTTTTTTCTGCATCTCTCATCTTAGTAATGATTCTGCTCATCTGAGTTGAGAGAGCAAGAGTCAAGCTCCTGATGTATCGAACTTGGCCTCATTTTCTTTCGAATTAGAATGACTGATCGAGTCAAGCTTGAGCTAGAAAGTTGCTGCATGTCTTGTCATTTGGACAAGATCCAGAAGTACTTCCACGTCCCCGCATCCCATAGCTGGTCAATTCAACTTTTAGTGCGATATAAAAATTCTAGTTCAAGCTTGAGATTGTACATTTGGGAATCATAAGTTATTGACTAACCAAGTTGAGCCTAATGAACACTTAGTCGTAGAGCTCCAACTTATGAAGACATGTTTGAATTGGAGTTTAGCATCGAGCCACGCATTCAATTAGGGTCACGCGCTAAAGTAAAGAATTCTGGTGGACACAACTTGGTTCAACTCCACCATAAGCAACTCCAGTGATCTTCAGCTGCCAATTCTTAGATCTAAGTGACCAATCTTTTACACATTGAAACCAGATGGTGTAGCTCAGCAGTTTCTCTAAAAAGAACCATTGAGCCCAGCCGCTTATGTCAAAGGCCGTATATTACGCAGAAGGCCTTGTTAATCAAGGAAAATTGACCTCTGGGATGGAGCCACTAGACTTTTGAGGCTAGTCTCTACTTACGGCAGGAAAAGCACCGATAATTTTTTCATTTTGATGTAGGAGGAGCACAAAAATTTGATTATCATTGTTTACAATGAACTTACTCTTATGATTAACTGAGAGTCAAGCCACAAGCAATCATCCTAGCCCTGATAAAACAGTATCAACGAACAGAAAACCAGATGTAACTCTTGCAACAAAGGACACAGCAGCTAGTTACGACATGCTCTCTGAGTCGCGCCTTATTAATAAGCAGGTGCTTCTTCGTGGATTGCAAATAAAGGGAAACGTGCCTTTTATCTGTCCCAGGATGATCTCTGCGCCAGAAACCTTGAGGTTGGATGGAGCTTCTCCATCACTTTGGCATCTTCCGTATAAGTTGACCATCTATAGCAGAGCAGCCATTGAATATAAATCGAAGGGCAACATTGATCATTTAGCTAGGCATTTCATACATAAAGTGATGTTACAAAGGTAAAAGTGACAGACGGAAGGAAATTTAACAGGATGTCAGATGAAAGCAAAGCCACTGAGAGATCTTTAGTCAAGTCCAAGCTCTTATGGAAACTAGCATCAAAATCTTCATAGAATTCGATCTATTATGTGTAGGATAAACAAGCACGAGTTCATATCAGAGCCTTCTTTTGCTTAAAAATGTGGGTAGACAGACAAGGGAGATGTTCAAAAACAAGCTAAAACTCATGCTTTCCTTATGGTTATAGACACAAACCGTATTCCCTCACTGTTTCATACACATACTATCATAAAGGAAATATCATGGGCATCTCTGAAAATGGATTGTTCTGCCCAAGGAAACTTCTGTGGTATCAAACTTTCTTTAACGATGTTGCTGATCATCTAAGTATTCTAGCTGCTCTACTGCCAGTTCACTTTTGATTGTGATCACTGCACGTCCTAACAATGTGCACTCCCAGTTTTGCAGAAGGAATATTGTGACAAAAAAGAGAATATATCTTCTTGGAAAAAAAAAAAACAAGAAAGTAAAACCTCGTACTGATGTTCTTCAAGTCGCCAGAAATCTTCACAGCAATCAACAGATTTTTCCTCAAGATATTATCAAAAAGACCAGACAAGAATCTCAACCACCCAACTTAAAACTTCCCAAAACCGTTCATAATCATCTCTGTGATACAGAAGATTGCCAAAAGAATGTTTGAATGAAGAAAATATGTAAGCCAGAGACAATATTGCATCTCTAAAAGCAATATAAGAAATCGAGATTCAAGTTAATAACTTACAGCATCTTTCGCTTTGAGATTTTTTGCCCAGCCGTTCAAGGTGTAGTGGTCATTAACAGCCACGCAAATCACAGTGTCTATGACCTTAGCCTTAAACTAAAACATATTATTCTTGCAGCTAGGCACATGCTGCTGTGAACAAACTCCCGTGTGCGCACCATGGGGGGCGTCAAATATGAGAACTTAAACAGTGAGCACCGAGAGAGATAAGAAAAAGAAAAGCCAGTAAAGCATTCTTTCCTACTGAATTTCTATACTTTGTTATGTGACTTGCTATACCCCCAGCTTCAATGTGTCAAATCTTCTTATATTTAATTTATCTCGGTTTCCGAGGTTAACATTGGCAAGACAATACACCTTGGGGACTATAGCTGGATATTGCATTCCCAGAAAACAGACGCAACACAGCTGAGAAGAGACTGGCACAAACAATTTCAAGCTCATATGTAGTTTGTCTTGACAAGCACCGTTAGATGCAAGATGAATTTAGCATAAAGGACCTGGGAACAAATTAAAAGGAAAAAAATATCGAGAGTAATTAGAAATGCTATGAGGAAACCAGGAGCTTCACAGGGTAAATTGGCAAGACTCGAGTACTCTGGAGGATCTTCTGACCCAATGTTTTAGAGAGGGTACAGAAAAAGTGCACAGCATAAGTCTAGATGCAGAATTACATGACAGAGGTAATATCCCGGGTCGACTTGAATTTATTCCAACCCAGGTAACTAACACCCTTTCTTTCTGTAGTTTGACTATTTACTTAGTTCTCTTGCAGAATCTATTTGCATGAGCTATTTGTGCAGCATTGAAACAGCTATGCAGAATGCAGAGTTCAGTCAAAATTTCTTTGAAAAAGTGTCGATTCTTCATGTCTGATCATGTGAAAAAATTGATATAACATGACCGGCCTTGATACGTTACTACAATGGTAGAGCAACCCCAGGTGAAAATAAGCGGCCAAAAATCAAAAAGTGATTTGATGTCACATGGAAGCCTGATAAATCGTTTTCGCCTTATGTTTCTGGAGGAGAGACATCAACACTGCTGTATCGTGGAATGGCCTTGAGCTAAATTGCTTTTTATACTCCTGGCCTGTCTGAAGGCATGTGAAGCAAGTAACGTACAATTAGGAAACCGACTTCCTCATTGATTTCTCTGTCCTGCATCCACTGTTCATTTGAAGGAACCATCAGCTGATTGTTGATCATATGAAAGCATTTTTTTTTATATAACTGAGGGTATTGAAGAAGAATTATTGGATAATTATCATTTTACTTGTGTTTCTATTCACAAAGTGGCTTGCACCTTTGAGAATTCCAAGAAATTTACGTTTCCTGCTATACAATTTACTATGAAGAGACCAGGATGCTGTATATCTGCTGCTATGGTAATGATACAGAAAATTTTATAGCAATGGTAAAAGCATGATACTGGCGTTAGAGGAAAGAAAACATAACTCCAATACTGTTTTGCCAAAAAAAGGACTTTGTGGAAGGCTTCCAAGGTTCAAACCTTAATGAATTGCGATTGGATACCGACATTTGCATATGCCGAGTTTGAAGAGGCAAGG
Organism: Melaleuca alternifolia; assembly: GCA_019926035.1. NCBI lineage: Eukaryota > Viridiplantae > Streptophyta > Magnoliopsida > Myrtales > Myrtaceae > Melaleuca > Melaleuca alternifolia. Next base: position 288,199 of record JAGKPW010000275.1, read on the forward strand.
AATGAGAAAACATTGTAATGACTCCAGTACTAGCAGATCTCTTTGTTTTGTTGTTTTCCATTTCTGAGATTCATGATTAGCATATTGCTGCACTTTTGTTCTCCGTAAGTTCTTGATTACCTTAAAGTTTCCCTTGATGCCTCTTTGACCTCTTTCTTATGCATTACTCATTTCAACCATGATTCTGCTCATCTAAGTTTGAGGCGTGAGAGTCAAGCTACCAACCTATTTGTGATTGATTTCGTCGATCATTCAAACACGGCTACTTTCCTTTTGGAATTAGAATACTCCAATAGTTAACTGAGTCAAGCTTGAGCTTCTGTATATCAATCACTATTTAGATGATGCAGAAATTCCTTCTGCGCGTCCCTGCATTATGTCTTCATAATTGCAATTGTATTAGCATAAATAGATTCAATTTTAGTGCGCTGTCAAAATTCTAGGCTAAGCTCGACATTGGACTTCACTGGGAATTGAATTTATTGACTAGCCGAGTTGAGCCCAATGAAAAAACCGAGTTGAGTTGAGCTCAACCTTAAGAAGACTCAATGAAAATTGCATTGAACATCCTATTGCACCTTCAAGTTGGGGGGTCACCCTTAATTAATAAATTCTGGTTGACCTAGCTTGACTCGACTCCACCCTCAACTACTCCCGGCGAAGAGATCTTAAGCTGCCAAATCTTTAAATCAAAGTGAAAACAGAAAAGAATTGGTTGAGCTTTGACAGTTTCTCTACAGATAACCCGATCCATCGTATATGTTGCACCCTAAAATTGTTGACAGAATGTGGACCCAACGATCATGCAGTGGGAGTGAAAGAATAGTGATATTTTAAATTTTTTATGGATGCAAATTTTATAGATGCGTCATTTGTATATTGACAGTTAAGGAGCTCAATAAATTGGCTACCCATGGCTTATCAAGAGGTTGGGCTAGTCCAGGCCCTGTATTTGTTAACTTTTTTGGTTAAATTTTCAAAAGTAAAAAAAAAAGAAAAAGAATTATGGCCAAGGTTGGGCCCAAGCAGGTAATGGGCCTATGTCAGGCTTGGGCTAGCGCAGCTAGTACCAAAACCTACTCTGACGATATGTGTTTGAGTAGAAGTGTTAATGCCGTTACTATAAACTCATTTTATATTTATTTCACTTGAGTCAAATGAGAGCCACATGCCCAATCAGTATTACTGTCATATCTTTATTTGAAAATTTTGGGATCACTATAAATTAATTTACTGCTAAAGCATGAAAATTGCATAATAATGAAGATAATTAGATGCTCAAAAAGATTTGAATACGTTTTAATCTGACATCATATGAAATTTCGAGGATTTTCCTTTAACTGCTTTGAAAGGTGAAACTTGTAGAAAAAGGAAGCATGTGATGTCCTCTAAACACGGTGGACAAGGTGACTCCAAAACACGGTGCGTTGGGTTGACTGGAAAGTCTAGTGCACGACTCCACTAAATGATGGAACGTCAGTTTGGGTCCACCTCTTTAATTTCTTGACTTGCCCGCAATTGTTGCGTTGACTGACTTGGGCTCCCGGCAGACAAGGCGACTCCCAAGTCTTTTTATAGGGTGCCTCCTCCACACACAGAGACCCCAGCAATTCTCTACCGACTTCTCTTTCCGTTCTTTCGAATTTCTCCTTGCCCAACATGATTAATGCTCTCAGATCCATGAATGTTTATGAAGTGTTGTTGCTCATTCTTGTTCTATCGCAAGCAACAACAATTGATGCCGAGCCAAGCAATCAACAATGCATCGCTTCATCCTGTGGTGATATTCATAATATAAGTTATCCATTTCGATTACAAAGTGACCCGAAAGGATGTGGTGACTCGTCGTACGAACTGACTTGTGAAGATAATCACACTGTTTTATACGTCGTCAATGACCGATTATATGTGAAGTCTATCAATTATTCTACCAAGGAAATCGCATTGGTCGATGATGGGCTGCAAAAGGGTAATTGCTCATCTCTCCCCCATCATTCATGGACACGAGATGACTACAGGAGAGCTATGTATCCAATTGACCTATGGTTTTTTAGTTCATTGGTCATTGTGAACTGCTCAAAATCAGTCAATTCTCAATTCTACATCGATGCCAGTCCATACATCGAGGGTTCGTACTCTTCTACCACATCCCCAAGTTGGCGCTTGTATGCTTTGGGTGATCCAAGGGCACCAGATGTTAGGGATTTTTGCACAATTAGCGCGTGGGCATGGACATCACAGCTTGGGCTTTATGATATTAATAGTAGCTCTTACAACTACCAGCAAATCCACGACATCATGGCCGATGGATTTGTTGCCTCCTTTAACATATATCCACCAACGAAGAAAACCTTCCATTGCCACTTTGGGTTCTGGGCCTCCTCTCGGCTCGCTCACTACTTCCGTCTCTATGACTACTCTGGTTCCAGCCGCTACTCTCCGTACAACCGTGGCGGTGGATACTCACGAAAGAATCTCCCTGACTACCGCGGTGCGATTTGCCGATGGGAGGAAGCCTCCGGTAAGCATTAGTTGGCAATGATAATTTGCCGCCATTTTGCATGATTCTATACATATTTAATATCCAAGAAAATTAGATTAGGAGAAGATATAGATGTTTAGCATGCGTCAACATTTGTGTATTCAAAAGGTTTCAGAACTTTGGATTCCACGTTTGCTGGTAAAAATAGATAAAATAACTAAACAAATGATGAGAGAAGTCACATGAAACACACCTATCATCATAAAAGTACACATGTGCCTACACTATAATTCATTTCCCTATGAAATGAAAACTAAATAGAGATTATTGTGCGAACAGCCATATGACTAGCTTTAATTCTATTCTTTTCTTTTTATTTGGCATAGGGTTCAAACTTTCTTATTTTCTTGATAACTTCATTAATCAGTCACTGAGCTTATGATGCGGGGGACACTCGTTAATAAATATCTTAAAATATGTATTCATGTATTATTGATGGCAAGGAACAATGCTTTTACTTAATAATACAAATTAATATTTCTCTCTATTTATTAATTCCCAATAAAGCAAAATGAGTTTTTTTTCCTATCTTTCTCATCTATGTGAAATGAATCTTATTATTTTCACTTATTTGTAAATGCACACATCCCACTTCTCATACTCTTTTAGACAAAAATTTCATACAAAGTAACTTGTCCCAATACTGTCTCCTCGTGAGTTTTTTTTTCTTTAGTTTGCTTTTTTCACATCATTCGAACCTTCCACAGGTGTCGGAAGTGATATTTCAAGTTGGACATATGATGGTTTTATACCTCTACTAGGTAAGTTGCAAGGATTTTTTTTTCAATCATTAAAAAAGCTTATTCTAACCTACAAAACTTCTCTCAGTTTTTTTTTGTATAGGAAAATTCCTAACCGGGGCACCATTTGTCATGATATTTCTAATTTACAAGTATAGAAGAAGGCACTTGGCAATGGACAAGAACATCGAAGAATTTTTGCAAGCTAACAACAACTTTATGCCTATAAGGTACTCTTACTCAAATATTAAGAAGATCACCAGAAATTTCAAGCACAAAATAGGTGAAGGGGGGGTATGGCTCTGTGTACAAAGGAACACTCAGAAGCGGCAATGAGGTGGCCATCAAGATTTTGAAATCCAAGGCTGATGGCCAAGATTTTATCAGTGAAGTGATCACTATTGGAAGAATTCACCATGTTAATATAGTACAACTCATTGGTTTTTGCTTTGAAGGCACAAAGCAGGCCCTTGTGTATGATCTTATGTCAAATGGATCTTTGGATAAACACATTTTCACTAAAGAAGGTGATAAGATTCTTGATTATGGGAAAATTTATGAGATCGGTTTGGGTGTAGCGAGGGGGATTGAATATTTACATCGAGGGTGTGACATGCAGATACTACACTTTGATATCAAGCCTCACAACATTCTTCTAGACAAGAATTTTACTCCGAAAGTTTCTGACTTTGGGCTCGCGAAACTTTATCCCACTAATCACAACATAGTCTCATTGACTGCTGCAAGAGGAACTTTGGGATATATGGCACCCGAGTTATACTACAAAGACATCGGTGGTGTATCATATAAGGCAGATGTTTATAGCTTCGGGATGTTGCTCATGGAGATGGCAGGAAGAAGGAAGAATATAAATGCAAATGCAGAACGTTCGAGCCAAATTTATTTTCCCTTGTGGGTGTATGACCAAGTTGATGAAGGGAAAAGTGTTGAAATGGGAGAAGTTGTAGAAGAGGAAAGGAATATAATAAAAAAGATGATAATAGTTGCATTTTGGTGTATACAATTAAACCCTCATCATCGGCCTTCAATGAGGAAAGTTTTAGAAATGCTTAAAGGAGATATTGGTAAACTTCAAATGCCTCCAAGACCGCTTATTTACCCACCAGATGTGCCTGCCAACAATGACAAATCTATGCAAGAGTTAGAAACATTCTCAACTTCATCAAGCACTCCAACAACTTTCGCTGGTTTTCCTTTTGGAGATACTAATGATGTTTAGAGGACCATGCACAATTTGATTAGAAAGGTTTTGTGTATGCCCACTAATTAGTATTATGTTGGGGGGGGGGGGACTTATGCTAGTTTAGCTGGATAGTAATTACTTTTGAGATTGTCATCTTCTAGCTCTTAAAGATAATGTTGTGTTTTCTAGCGCTTAAGTTAATCTTATGTTATTGTATTCCATATTGTTTTACTCTCTTGCATCCTTCTTAAAGACAATAAACAAATTGGTAAGACAGCAAGAACAAAAATATTGGCAAAGGTGTGCGGACATTGATAATTTCCTCCCTCATTACATAATTTAGGGCAATGCCAATTAGAAAGCAGATAATAACTTGCAGTCCTGCCACTTAACATGCTATTACTTGTGAATTGTTGATTTCGACTTTTGAATCTGTTTACAAAAAAAATAAAAATTCCAGGTTTATATCTAACAAAGAAGACCCATCTATTATCAAAATGAAAAAAAAAATAGATGGAGTAATTCTATAACGATTATATTTGAAAGAACTCGTGTTCGGTTTGAAAAATACATGAATTTATTGATGAGTGACAAGATTGAAAAAATATACTTTTCTCTTAAAAATTGTTACTCGATTTTGACGATTTTAATTGATGGGTTTGTAGAATTTCGAAGCACTTTCATGAAACTTCATCAACCTGGCTTATATATAGATATATATATACATATATATGTATATATATATATTTTATTGACGCTAGCCATGGAGGGAAGGGGAGAAGGGAAGGTCCTCCTCCCCAATTTTGCTTCATATACGCTATATAGATGTCCAAAAGTTAATCAATTATAAGTGAGTTGCCTCCCATAAAAAAATATAAGTCTCTACTATATAGAAATCAAGGCAAATATCACAAAACCTAAACCATGGCTACTATAATGCAAGCAATTCTTCTTTTGTGTCTCAAAAAAATAGAGCTTATACATGTATAACATTTATAACTTCTATTTCAATTCCATCATGATAAATTTATTATATTGATATAAGTTTGGTGTTTTTCATGACAAAAGAAGTATATAATATTTTTGTCACAATGGGTAAATTTAGAATTTCAAGTGACAAAAAAAAGTTTGGATTGTGAGTATAATTTAAATTTTTTATGGTATTAACCCTAGAAATTAATCACATCTTTAACTTCGTCTTCGAACTTTTCTTTTCCAAAAGATTCTATGAAAATCAGTGTCACTTCGCTTAAGGTAAATTGTAACATGTTGTCTTCGATGGCAAGGTTGTAAACCCACGACATAATCTCATCTTATCTTAAATGTATTGCCAATTCTATTGTATTAACTCTTTCTTCATATTATTCTTCACGTAAGAAATTGTGACTTTTAATTAACACTATAAATAAGCCTTGCATGCAAAGTTTATGTTGTTTAGGGTTACGTTTTAAAAGAATTAACATATGGATGAAGCCAACTTAAAGGAATTGAATATTTTAATGAAAAATTTCTCGCTAATATTTTTTTTAGAATTTTACATAATCATGACCGATATTCATCAAGAACAAATACACTCTCTACAATGTACCTTTATTAAAAATTCTCATTAACAAAAAGGAAATTGACTCCAACTTAAATCTTGGCTCTATCAAGGCCGCATGAAGAAACCAGCCAAAAGTTGCATCAATAAGGCTTTGATTCTTTCCTGGTGAACCCTACCCTCTTTGATTTTGGTGACTTTGAAGTGTTCTAATAATGCCAAACCTATCAAAACGCTATAAGATTCTCTACAAATATGGTGAAGGAATTATAAAATTCGACTCGTTTGCTCCAACAACTTTCAGAGAATTTCCTTCCATGAAAAGAATTCTATGATTTTGGTGTCAAAATGAGTAAGTTTAGGATAACTTTTGTAGTATCTGCATCACAATGATTAGAATTTGGGTTTTTTTTTATGTTATTAATCATATAAATTAATCACATCTTTAACTTCACATTCAAACTTTTTTTATTAAAAAAATCTATCAAAATTAGCACCTATTGTATTATCTCTTTCTTCGTACAATTCTTCCTAAAAAAAAATTGTGACTTTTAATTAACATTATATAAGCCTTGCATGCAATGTTTATTCCCATGGATTTTTCTTGATTCGATGTCTGCATTAATTATTAAGATGACTTTGGGTCATCCTACTAAAAGAAGACACATTAACACCATAAATATCAACGAACATGTGAAATAAGTTGCTTATCTAAGAAAAAAATTCTCTAGGAATATGGAATGTCGTAGGACGGCAAAATGGATGGTGTTGCTAACTTAGATGTGTCCTTCCGAGAAAGAAATGGTAATGATGTTGGGGTCTTACTCGCCACTCCCGTAACATTCTCATCTTGATGACTTTGTTGTTTTATTAGTTGACATGGGCTTTTCAATAGATGATTCCAAGTCTTCATAATTTAGAATTATCTCATTCGCCATCACTAGATGTACATCCAATCCTTGTTGATCCTCCACCACACATCCAGACCGAAATGTCCATCGTTGACAGGCTGAGAAGGGCATGATTTCTCCTCTCAATTCCACGCCCATGTGCCTTTTGTAGTTGGTCTTTCTTGGTGTGGTGCTATGGAGAGGTACTTGTAATGCCAGGAATGAATGATCGTGTCCTGCTTCGTCTTCCAGCGAGGTTCACAAGAAAAGCCTTCCCTGTCAACAACATAAGGACAATCCGGATGGCTATGGTGAAAATAATTGAAGAAGTATCTGTCACATCTATCTTTAGAAATAGTGATAGCGCCAATTCCGGCATCTTTGAAACCCGTTGCGCCTCCCTTCCGTGTTGTTCATTGACAGATTCCAACTTCGGTTACGAGGGTTATTACATTTTGATAAATTAGTGCTCAAGACCTGTTGCTTCTCCTTTATGTTTCGAATGAGCATATACTCCCACAATATATCTTCCAAAATATATGAACTGAGTGGACATTTTTTTTTTTGGTGAAGTAAGTAATGGTATTGAACTGAGGGAGCATTCATAAGCTGTAAAATAGAAAATTTATTTAAAAAATTCTAAACCTATTGCAATTTTGCTTGAGCCATTTTATTCATGGATAATACATTTTTATAACATCAACATTTTCAAGATTCATGAATTCGCGTTCATCCCTCTGTGCTAATGTCAAAGCACCCCAAGGAGCACTTTCTTCACAACGTCTGGTCTGCTGTAAGTTGGAGTAAATTTGCCTCAAGGATTAGAATTGATTGGCAGTATTTTTTTTTTTTTGTAGTACTAGATCATTAACCTCAAAATGCTTGGAGCGAACTTTCTGATTAAAGGACTTGACCACTCTCATGAAGAAAATTTCACTTCTACCAGCATGACTATCATGCCATACGCTAAAGAAAATGGGGTTGCACCCAGTAGAAATCCAGATTGTTGCACCCAGCACACGTCCAAATTGAGGTTCTACACATTATCAGTGTAAGGGAACCTTTTATGCCAATAGCAGTAATTATCAACCGTTTTAGCAGTGTAAGGGAATCTTTAGATATCGCCGTTCATTTAGGGGCAATAAGGAGTTTAATACAAGTGGAAAAACTTCAACTCTTTAAACAAATTATAGGCAAATTTGTTGTTCAAATTCGACTCATTGTTAGTGATGATAGCCTCAGACACACCACGGCAAGCAATTATATCGCGATGCACAACCTTCATGACATTTCTTGCATTAACAGTTGCATAGAAAGCTGTCTCTATCCTTTTGGTGAAGTAATTGATTGTCACAAGGATGAAACTATAACCATTCAATGCTTTCGGATTAATTAGGCCAAACACATTGATGCCCCATATTGAAAAAAGGCCATGGTTCCAACAGTTAATGTAGCTCATTTGCGAGGACATTTATCTTACCTCTATAAACCTAACAATATTGACAACATTAGATAGGTTGGATGCAATTACTTTCTAAGGTCAAACAGGAATAAATTAACCTCATAATTTTCTTAGCCTATATATGACTATTCATGTGAGGATCGCACACTTTTTCATGTACTTTTTCCGTTAGTTGAGTGGCTTCATTAGCATTTATTCACCTTCGCAGGAGAAAGTCAAAGGATTGCCTATACAACGTATCTCCATTGACGAATAACTTAGAAGCAAGCTTCATAAGATGTTTCCTGTCGGCTGACTGCTAACTTCAGGAAACTCTTGCTTTTGAATATAAGTCATGATGGTTTCCGTCCGGCTCTTCCACCACCACGCAATAAGCCAGTTTTAAGAAGAATTTTAATCTTCAAAGGCTCGACTTCTAACACATCCTTGGTTTAGAGCATGGATGATAACATTGTGAGCCGATCCGCAAATTGATTGGGAGACCTTGAGAAATATTCAGAGGATATTTCATCAAACTCCTCTACAAAATGCTCCAGGCAATCTGATAAGTGACTATCTACAGCATCTCCAGTTCTCCATTTTCCAACAATCTCGAGGATAATAAGCAGAGAGTCTCCAAAAACCTTCAGTTTGCTCTCTGTAAGTACTTACTTGAATGCCTTAACAATTTCCCACGTTGCCTCTTTTGACCTCTTTTCTCTACATCGCTCATCTTAGCCATGATTTTGCTCATCTGACCTATTTTGGAGCGTGAGAGTCAAGCTACTGAGCTATTTGTGCTTGACTTGTCGATCATTCGGACTCGGCTCATTTCCTTTCCGAATTAGAATAACTGATTGAGTCGAGCTTGAGCTAGAAGGTTGCTGTATATCTATCATTGCAGAAAAGATCCAGAATTACTTCCCCGTCCTGCATCCCATCTTTTTCAATTGCAGTGATAAAAGCAGAACAGACTCAACAATAGTGCGCTCCAAAATTCTAGTTCGACCTGGAGGTTGGGCTTCACTGGGAACTTGAACCTCAGAAGACAGGTCCAAATCGAGTTTAGCATTGAGCCACACATTAGATTAGGTTCATATTTAAGTAATGAATTCCGGTCAGGTTGCTTCTGTCGAAGGCCACATATTCTGCAGAATGCATTAACAAAAGAACAAATGACCTCTGGGATAGAGCCAAAAGGGTGAAAAAAGCATTGACAAAATTTTTGTTTTAGTGTAGGACGAGCACAAAAAACTTGTTTCTCCTAGTTCACAATCTACTTATTCTTATGATACCTGAGAGTCAAGCTGCAGGTGACAATCCGAGCCCCGATAAAACAGCATCAACAAACAGAGGACCTCATGTAACTTGTGCAACGAAGGACACAGCAGCTGCTCATGACATTCTCTCCCAGAGTCGCACCTTATCAGTAAGAAAGTGCTTCTTGGAGGATTGCAAAAAAAGCAAACCCACCTTATATCTGTCCCAGGATAACCTCAGCACCAGAGACCTTGAGGTCAGACGGAGCTTCTTCCACATTGAGAGCCTTCACTTTCCCATCTTCCACATAAGCTGACCATCTATTCCGGAGCAGCCATTTTAAGAGAAAAGTAAATCCAAGGACAAAATGATCATTTAGTTAGCCATATCATCCTTAAAGTCATATTCTAAAGGTAAAAATGACAGACTGAACGAGATTCAACAAGGATGTTTGATGTCCACGATTAACTTATTAGGGCCTAGGGTATACCTTTCACAGCGAAGTCCAAGCATAGCTGCTGAGAGATCTTTGGTCAAGTCCAACCTCTTATGGAAGCTACCATCAAAATCCCCATAGAACTTGATCTATTATGTTTAGGATAAACAAGCACAAGTTAACGTCAGAACAATCTTTTACTTTAAAATGTGGGGAGAGACAAGAGGTGCTCACAAACAAAGTATAAATCAGGCTTTCCTTGTGATGATAAATACATAAACCACATTCCATCATCATGTCATACACATACTATCATAGAAGAAGCATAGTAGTACACTTTCTTTGATGATTGGGCTAATAACAAAACTGAAGTGAGTATTCTAGCTGCTCTGCTACCAGTTCACCTCTCATTGTGATCACTGCACATCCTAATGATATGCAAAAGGAATGTTGTGAAAAAAAAAAAGGAGAATTATCTTCTTGAAGGGGGGAAAAAGAGAAAGTAACCTCATATTGCGATATTCTACAAGTTGCAAGAGGAAATGTGAGGCAGTACCAGAAATCTTCACAACAATCAACAATTTTTTCCTCAAAAAATGATCAAAAAGATGAGGCAAGAAACTCAATGCCCAACTCAAACATTCGAAAACCATTAGTAATTCATTTGAGAGAGAAAAGACTGCCGAAAGGATATTTGGATGAAACAATATATGTGAGGCAGACTCAATAGTTCATCTCTAGAGCAAATAATTGGGTTTCAAAATTAATAACTTACAGCATCTTCGGCTTTGAGAGTTTCGGTCCAGCTGTTCATGGTGTAGGGGTCATTAACAGCCACACAAATCACAGAGTCTATGCCTTTAGCCTTAAACTTATCGATATTATTCTTGTAGCTAGGCACATGCTGCTGTGAACAAACTCCTGTGTACGCACCCTGGGAGACATCAAAATATAAAAACTTGAATAGAAAGCACCAAGAGAAAAAGGAAAAAGAAAAACCAGCAAGCATTCTTCAATATAGACTAGCTATTTTTATTTATTTGACTTGCAGCAGCTTGAGCTTCAATATGTCAAATATTCTAACATTTGATGTGTCTCAATTTCAGAGGTTCAAATGGCAAGACAATGCACATCGTGGACTATAACTGGATAATGCATCTCGTGAAAACACATGCAATACCATCGAGAGGAGACTGACATAAACAGTTTCAAGCTCATATACAGTTCTCTTGACAAGCGTGTCTATAGATGCAAGATGAATTCAGCATCAAGGACTTGGGTACAGATTAAAAACAAAAAAACAAAATATAGTGTAGATAAAGCTAGGAATGCTGTAAGAGATAAGATACAAGATTAATTATGCCATCACATCAAACTGCATTATCAACAGACAACAACAGAGTTTTCTCAAAAAATAATAAATTGTTGCACAATTAAGTTTGCTCGAGATGACTTATGCTTTCGATTTCTTGCATTTTTTTGGTGGCTTTTAGTGCTTCAGATTGACTTTTATTTAGTATTGAACACCCCTATATCAAAAAGCACGTGAATTATAACATCAATGACAGGTGAAACTTATCTATAATGGTCTAAAATCCAAATCTTTTTTCTTTTTTCCTTAGATTTTGGTGGGAAGTCATTATGGTTAGTAAAAGTCAACTCAATGTTTAAATCTTCCTCAATAATGCAGCCAGGATCATGAAATAAGTGAGCCACAGAACCCAGAAATGGTGAACTAGCATGCGATTTCAAATTATGGACTGTAAAGCCTTTGAAGTTTCTACTAGGAACCGAGCACCTACTCCTAAAAGTGCAACAATCTTCGGAGAATGAGACAAGCATCAAACACTGAATTCCATACACGATGTCATATTGACTCTTATTCACATTTCTATATACCCCATGAAGATTTCAAGAAATAAGAACTTTGCAGAGTTCAAAACACAGATTTCAATTTTCGCTATGTAATATGCAATAATTTCTGCTGCAACACAGACCAGGAATAACTCCAGAAATCAAAGAGCATAACATGACTCTCTCATGGTAAATTCTAGGTACTTATCTACAGATATATTCAAGCCTCCGTGGAACGACACCAACTGAGAACGCGAAGGCAAGCCATTTCTAAAACAACTCAGTTGATTTCCAATCGGACAATTCCGCTGCATTTCTTCTGATGTATTCAACCATTTCAGAAAGAGCAATCTTCAACCCTACCTTAGCACTCAATAAGGAAGACAATGCCTACCGTAATCACCGCCAAGAATCAACTGACCTATGAACAGAAGGCCTCAACCAACTTCGCACAAAATTACAAAGATAAGAATTTGGAGAATTTGCTCACCGGGAGACCGAAAATCACAATCTTCTTGCCCTGAATTCCCCCATCCAGATGAAGCCCAGGCAAAGTAAATCAGTGAATTCAGTCGCTAAACTTCCACCTTATATGGAAACTATCGCGACAAATCGAGGACCACCTTGAAGATATCCTTCAGAGGGGTGGTGGCGAACTTGGAGGACACGCCCTCGTCCCAGCTCCGAGCCTTCTGGAGGGAGACTCCCGGCGCGGCGGAGACCATGTCGCTGCCGACCCCGATCGAAGCGTAGGTCCTGGCGGCCGCCGCCGCCGCCGCCATCCTTAGGCCACCGAGGACGGAGGAACTCGAGCTCAACCGCGATTGAATCAAGTTTCAAGCACGGAGCATAAAATGGTGAATCTAGCTCAAGCTAGGCAGTGTATCGCGATGTTCAAGTTCACCTTCTCTTCTTATTTTGTTCTCCACCTTAAGCTAGTTATGATTATAAAATACATTTTTTTTGCAAATTTCTGTACTCTTGATTTTCTCAAATTCTCTCTTTACTACCAATCCTGAGGGGTGTCTTGACGGGGCGGGGGGCGGACGATGAGGGAGAGGAGGAGGAGGAGGAGGGAGAGAGGGAGGAGGAAGATGAGGATGAGGGAGAGGAGAGAAAGCGCTGCCATCGTCGGAGGGCTTCTGAGCTTGAGCTCGGCGATGGCGGGAGAGAAGGCAATGCGGAGGGTATGGGTAGCAGGGATGTGATCGGAGGTGGTGGGGATTGATTGGGCATTTCACCGTTCGATGAGATCGAGGCGTTGACTGAGGAGTCAACCAATCCCGAGATAGAAAGGATGAATTTGGCCGGCAAAGGGACCCCACCACTTTGGTTTCCATCTGACGGTTCTCATTCTCTCTCTCCCTCTCTCTGCACAGGAGGAGAGAAAATAGAAAGATGTTTCACGTGGTATCACTCGTTTGACATTGGACAATAGACTTAATTATAATAGGATTGAACAACTAGTTAAGCGTAAAGAAAATCATCATTTCCAATGCATTGTCTTCTTTTATGTTATGTGTAATTAAGTTAACACACATATTTTCTTTATTAAATATGATTGACAGGTTTTTCGAAAACATTCGTTAGAAAAAATATAAAGATGAAATGATTATACTGACATGAACAAACACGTCCACATTTGCCTTAACGAGGACTATCAAGCTCACATATTCCAAAGTCAAGTTGGGTGGCCTCAATATGGGATGCATCCAAAATCACAACTGTCACAAAACATTAAATCAATATTGTGATCGGCACCACCTTTCAATGAGGTAATGGTTTTTGTGCCTCAAGCTTGGTGGTCTAGATTGGTGGCGGTGTTTGTCTATCGGTAGTGATGGTTAGTCACAATTTATCAATGACCGTGATGATGATGGGTGCAACGATGTCATTTGTGCAGCGATAGCTTTGTTTGCTTTGGTTTCTAGGCTAGAGAGAAACAATGATTTCAATGCCGACAATGATGTGGAAATAACGTAAAAAATGCATGAACTCTACTATGATAATATAAAACGTGAATATATATCTGTAATATTAGCAAGTTAACAACATCCATATATATTCATGATATAAAATGTCAACTTTTAAAGAAAGCCTCACATTTAAAAATGTTCGAAATGTGGAGGTACTTAATGAAGTATAAAAAGTTTAAATACTTTACTGCACAATTATTCAGTTTTCACATCAAACTTCTTTTTGTTCAGTCAATCAGTTCTAACTACTTTGTAATCGGCTTATTTTTTAGTGGGTTGTCTCTATCCTTTTCCTATCATAGGTTACCACTTGCAATCATGAGTATCGCCTTCATTGTATTCTTGAATGGTAAAGCCTAACCTAATATTATTTGATTCTAGTTTTATAGTTTTCTCGGCAAGTTTCCCACCATATGGGATTCTGGTTCCACATTGTTTATGGTGAATCTATTATATCCAAGCGATCACTCAATCACAATAATTGAGATCACTTTCTCACAGGTCACAGAGAAGCAAAGAATGCCCAATTTGTTGGCAGTTGCTTTCCCTGAAGGACCCTGGCAAGTATGTCGTCATTGTAGCTGGTTATTCCTCGGGATTATTCTTGCATTTGTGGCTTGAAGAGTTCCTCACAAGCAACTATGAGATTTGCGTGTTGGTTCAAGCACTGCTTCTCATGTTATGTTCCTTTTTCCGTATCCAAGAGCTTCTCAGTTCTATTGAGCAGGAAAGAAAGAGAAGGTCGAGGAACAGATCTACAACTTCACCAACCAATGTCACTAGTTTCCATGAGGATTTTGGCATTGGACAAGTATTTTACATATAATAGTCATTTTTCTTATGCTTTCACAAGTGCTATTTAGAGGCACATTAGACAAGAGTGTATTCATTTTGTTCCTTATTGCTCCTCCAGGATCTTTCATCACAAGATGTCTCAGATATTGATGAGTGTGTTCTGCAGCATTTAGCTACTGTAGTGAGTAGGGCTATTTATTTACGCATAAAGGAGAGACAGATATATGATGGTCTTGGTTCTTCAAGAATCCGTGTTTCTAGCTCTCTAGACAACTCCCCTAGAATGCAGCATTTACACCAAAGAAATACAAAGGGCAAGAAGGTTTAATTATTGAATCTTCTAGTAGCGCTATAACTTTTGGAACTCCTGTCTATCTGCACATTTGTCCTAGATCCCCAATGTCCCCTCCTATCACAAACATGGTTCCCAGTGCTGAACTCAATGGAAGAACTTTGGCAGCAGGTAGAAAGTTGAAAATTGAATCTTTTGAGAGTACTCTTTTCAGTGCCTCGCCTGCCTTGATGAATTTATGCCCTTTTTATTACCGATCTATTCCTTTAGCTTATGCTGATTGATGGCGTTGATATATTTTTCACATTCTTCATGAATAGCTAGATGATACATCACATAACATATTTATCTGTAGCTTGTCATCCTATCTGGCTAGTGCCAACTGCAATCACTTGTAGAATGTTCTCACATCCGTTAGATACCTGTAGAAAATGTCCTGTGTCGTATGTGTATTCTCAACAGGATGGATTTTCAGGGTGGAGTCTTTGTTGATTAGTGTTTTTCAATGATGTTCTCATGATTGACATTTAATTTACAGAGTTTTTTAGAGCCAGATATGAGATAACAGTCATCAGGGGCCACAGGAACCTAGTCCACCTGAAATTTTCTCCTTCTCGGAGTCTTTAAAATCTAAATTCTCTTCCGCAACAGAGAGGTAAAAGTATTTGGCAACTTGAAAATGTCGGAGAGTTACCTTCTGTCATAGTAATTTTGTAAAAAGCATAATCTATGATATATATGAGTATCAGATACAAGGAGTCAATCTCAAAGGGCACTGAAGGTTTGAAGGAAAAGATACTTGCACGTAACAGCTCAGTCAAGGAGCTGAGCTAGGGAGTTCAGCGTGATATGAGTGCTGGAGTTGCTGGTGTTGCCTGAATTATTGAGCGCCTAGACCTGACTCCTAAGTGATCTGGAACCTCTGCCTCTATCCCTAGTCATGTTGTGGTAACTTCAGATTTCTCCACCAGGTAAAAGAGTATTATGGAGGATCCTCTGACTCAATCTTTTAGAGATGGTATAGAAATAATGCACAACATAACTCCAGATGCAGAATTACATGACATGGGCCATATCCCAGGTCGACTTGAAGTTATTCCAACCCAGGTAACTAACACCCTTCTTTTTGTAGTTTGACTATTTACTTAATTTTCTTGTGGAATCTATTTGCATGAGCTATTTGCATAGCCTTGAAATGGCTATTCCAAATGCAGGGTTGTCAATCAAAACTTTTTCTTTCAAAAAGCCTATGTCGAATTATGTGAAAATTTTGATGGAACATGACCGGCCTTGATACACTACTGTAATGGTAGTGTTGACGAAATCGTTGAGCTTTGAAAGTTTTTTTTACGGAGAACCTAATCCATGATGTATGTTCCACCCTAGAATTTTTGACAAAATGTGGACCCAACGATCACACAGTGGGAGTGAAAGAAAAGTGATTTTTGAATTTTCTATGGGTGTAAATTTTTTAGATGCATCCTAGGTATATTGGTGGTTAAGGAGTTCAATAAATTGCTACCGCATGGCCCGTCATGAGGCTAAACCGGTCCGGGCCCGAAGTTTGCTTGACTTTTTTGGTTAAATTGTTTAAAACAAAAGAATTATGGCCAGGGTCAGGCCCAAAGGGCCAAGGCTCAAGCAGGTAACAGGCCTGTGTTGAGCTTGGGCTAGCACGGTTGGTAACAAAACCTACTCTTAAGACGATATCTATTTGAGTAGAAGTATCAATGTTGTTATCATAAACTCATCTTACAATTATTTCACTCGAGTCAAATGAGAGCCACATGCCTGGTTGGTAATACCATCATGCCTTTGTTTGAAATTTTTGGGATCATCATAAATTGTTTTAATGCTAAAGCATAAAAATTACATAATAAAGAAAATAATTAGAGGCTCAAAAGGATTTAAACACATTTTACTTCGACATCATGTGAAATTTCGAAGATTCTTCTTTACTTCTTTGAAAGGTAAAACTCGTAGATAAGGGTAGCGTGTGATGGCTGGTTACCTTCAAAACTTGTTGCGTTGGTTGCACTGGAAAATCTAGTGCAGGGCTCCAATAGTGATGGAACTTCAGTTTGGGTCCACCTCTTTAATTTCTCTGACTTGCGTTGACTGATTTGGGCTCCCGGAGGACAAGGCATAGTACACGGACGGTGTAACTTAATTGTACTATATCTATTACAATAACTCAGAAGATCGATCATTTATTCGAAGTTGTCGTCAAGGTGAGTGCTTAAAATCATTCCTAGTTTTATTTTTACTCTATCGTTTTCGCTCGCAAATCATATTCAACTTCTTAATGGGAGGAATCCCGATGAGTTTCTACATTTTCCGTGTAGGTGAACTCGTCCAGAAATCGATTGATGGATTATGGGCCAATATTTTGGCATGCGTCACTTCAATGGCTCGTGGCTTATTGAAGAGAACTACCCCACATGATAAAAAAAATGTGGAAAAGGAAATGGACAACTAGACTACCACGTCCTCAACTTTGACTTGTCGACAATGTTGTCGATAAAAAGAGAAATTGAAAAGGGGCCCCGGTTGCTATAAGTGGCCGTGGTTTGCCCAAAAATAAGAAAATAAAAAACCGAGTTGAGTTTATCTCGACCTTAAGAAGACTCATTGAAAATCGTGTTAAATATCGGTTCGCACCTTCGAGTTGGGGGTCACCCTTAATTAATGAATTCTAGTTGACCTAGCTTGACTCGACTCCGCCCTCAACTACTCCCGGCGAAAAGATCTTAAGCTGCCAAATCTTTAAATCAAAGTGAGAAAAAAAAGAATTGATTGAGCTTTGATAGTTTCTCTACAGATAACCTAATCCATGGTATATGTTGCACCCTAAAATTGTTGATCGAATGTGGACTCAATGATCATGCAGTGGGCGTGAAAGAATAGTGATCTTTTCAATTTTTTATGGGTGCAAATTTTATAGATGCGTCCTGTGTATATTGATAGTTAAGGAGCTCAATAAGTTGGTTACCCATGGCCTGTCAAGAGGTTGGGCAGGTCCACGCCCTATGTTTGTTAACTTTTTTTGTTATATTTTTAAAAAAAAATTATGGCCAAGGTTGGGCCCAAGCAGGTAACGGGCTTGTTTCATGCTTGGGCTAGCACAGCTAGTACCAAAACCTACTATGACGATTATGTGTTTGAGTAGAAGTGTTAATGTCATTACCATAAACTCATCTTATATTTATTTCACTGAGAGTCAAATGAGAGCCACATGCCCAATCAGTAGTATTATTATATCTTTATTTCAAAATTTTGGGATCACTATAAATTATTTTCCTGCTAAAGTATGAAAATTACATAAATTAGATGCTCATAAAGATTTGAACATATTTTAACCTGACATCATACGAAATTTCGAAGATTTTTCTTTAACTGCTTTGAAAGGTGAAACTTGTAGAAAAGGGAAGCGTGTGATGTCCGGTTACTTTCAAGACTCGGTATGTTGGGTTGACTGGAAAATCTAATGCACGACTCCAATCATGATAGGACTTCGGTTTGGGTCCACCTCTTTAATTTCTTGACTTGCCCGCAATAGTTGTGTAGACTGACTTGGGCTCCTGATGGACAAGGTGTCTCTTAAGTCTTTTTAATGATGCCTCCTCCACACTCCCAGACACCCAGCAATTCTCTACCAACTTTTCTTTGCGTTCTTTCGAATTTCTCCTTGCCCAACATGATTAATGCTCTCAGCTCCATGAATATTTATAGAGTATTGCTGCTCATTCTTGTTCTATTGCAAGCGATGATGATTGATGCCAAGCAAAGTAATCATCAACGTGTTGCTTCATCATGTGGTGATGTTCGCAATATAAGTCCTCCGTTTCGACTACAAAGTGACCGAAACGTATCTAGTGACTCGCCATACAAACTGACTTGTGAAGATAATCGCACTTTTGTGTACCCCGCCGGTGGCCGATTCTACGTGAAGTCTATCAATTATTCAGCCCACGAAATCTCATTGGTCGACGAGGGGCTGCAAAAGAGTAATTGCTCATCTCTCCCCCGTCATTCATGGGTATGGCTTGACTTACGAAGAGTTATTCATCAATACGAATCATTCAGCTTTCACAGGCCCAGTGCATTGGTCATTGTGAATTGCTCAAAGCCAATTGCTTCTCCATTATATATTGATGCCAATCCATGCATCGAGGGTTCGTACTCTTCCCCCACATCATCAAATTGGAGCTTGTATGCTTTGTTCAATCCAAGTGTATCGGATGTTAGGGATTTTTGCACCATCAGCACGTGGGCATGGACAACACATTTCAGGTTTTATGATGACGTTAACAGTAGCTCTTTCAACTACAAGCAAATCCACGACATCATGGCCGACGGATTTGTTGCCTCCTTTCGGAAGAAAACTTTCAATTGCTACTTTGGGTCCTGGGTCTACTCTGGTTTCTACGGTGGGATTTGCGGATGGGAGGACTACTGGGGTAAGCATTAGTTGGTAGTGATAATTTACCGCAGTTTTTGCAGTGATTCTGTACATATTCTTCCACTTGCTACTTTCTCTAAGACAATTAGGACTAGACATAGATGTTTAGCATGCCTCAGCATTTGTGCATTCAAAATGTTTCGGAACTTCGGATTCCATATTTACGGGCAAAAAATAAATAAACAAATGACGAGAGAAGTCACATGAAATGCACCCATCATCACACACGCACACATGTGCCTAGACTATAATTCCTTTCCCTAGAAGGAATAAATAAAGATTAATCTGCGAGCAGCCACATGACTAGCTCTTCTTCTTTTTTGGCGTAGTGTTCGGACTTTCTTATTTTCTTGATTACTTCCTTAATTAGTCACTTAGCTCATAATTCAGGAGACACTCGTAATAAGTATCTTAAAATATGTATTTATGTATTGATGGCCAGGAACCATGCTTTTAATTAATAATAAAAATTACAATTTCTCTCTATTTATTGATTCCTAATAAAGCATAATGATTTTTTTTTCTATTTGTCTCATCTATGTGAAATGAATCTTATTATTTTCACTTATTTGTAAATGCACACATCCCACTTCTCATACTCTTTTAGACAAAAATTTCATACAACATAACTTGCCGCAATATTGTCTCCTCGTGAGTTTTTTTTTGGTTTTCTCACATCATTCGAACCTTCCACAGGTGTCGGAAATGATATTGCAATTTGGATCCTTGATGATTTTATACTTCCACTAGGTAAGTTGCAAGATTTTTTTTTCATTCATTAAAAAAGCATATTCTAACCTAAAAAACTTTTCTCAGTGAATTTTTCTGCAGGAAAATTCGTAATTGGGGCACCATTTTTCACGATATTTCTAATCTACAAGTACAGAAGAAGGCACTTGGCAATGGACAAGAACATCGAAGAATTTTTGCAAGCTAACAACAACTTTATGCCTATAAGGTACTCTTACTCAAATATTAAGAAGATCACCGGAAATTTTAAGCATAAACTAGGTGAAGGAGGGTATGGATTTGTGTACAAAGGAACACTTAGAAGCGGCAACGAGGTGGCCATCAAGATTTTGAAATCCAAGGCTCATGGCCAAGATTTTATTAGTGAAGTGATCACTATTGGAAGAATTTACCATATTAATATAGTACAACTCATCGGTTTTTGCTTTGAAGGCACAAAGCAGGCCCTTGTGTATGATCTCATGTCAAATGGATCTTTGGATAAACACATTTTCACTAAAGAAGGTGATAAGCTTCTTGGTTACGGGAAAATTTACGAGATCGCTTTGGGTGTCGCGAGGGGCATTGAATACTTGCATCGAGGGTGTGACATGCAGATACTACACTTTGATATCAAGCCTCACAACATTCTTCTAGACAAGAATTTCACTCCGAAAGTTTCAGACTTTGGGCTCGCGAAACTTTATCCCACTAATCATAACATAGTCTCATTAGCTGCTGCAAGAGGAACCTTGGGATATATGGCGCCTGAGTTATTCTACAAAGACATCGGTGGTGTATCCTATAAAGCAGATGTTTATAGCTTTGGGATGTTGCTCATGGAGATGGCAGGAAGAAGGAAGAATATAAATGCAAATGCAGAACGTTCGAGCCAAATTTATTTTCCACTGTGGGTGTACGACCAAGTTGATGAAGGAAAAAGTGTCGAAATGGGAGAGGTTGTAGAAGAGGATAGGAACGTAATAAAAAAGATGATAATTGTTGCATTTTGGTGTATACAATTAAACCCTAATCATCGGCCTTCAATGAGGAAAGTTCTAGAAATGCTCGAAGGAGATATTGGTAAACTTCAAATGCCTCCAAGACCGCTTATTTACCCACCAGATGAGACAACCAACAATGACAAATCTGAGCAAGAGTTAGAAACATTCTCAAGGTCATCAAGCACTCCAACAACTTTCACTGGTTTTCCTTTTGGAGATACTGATGATGTTTAGAGGACCATGCATGGTTTGATTGGAAAAGTTTTGTGTATGCCCACTATCTAGTATTGTCTTGGGAGGGACTTAAGCTAGTATAGCTGAATAGTAATTACTTTGAGATTGTCATATTCTAGCTCTTAAGTTAATGTTATGTTATTGTATTTCATATTGTTTTACTCTCTTGCATAAGACAATAAACAAATTGGTAAGAGAGCAAGAACAAAAATATTGGCGAAGGTGTGCCAACATTGAGAATGTCCTACCTCATTACATGATTTAGGGCAACACCAATTAGAAAGCAAATAATAACTTGCGGTCTTGCCACTTAACATACTATTACTTGTGAATTGTTGATTTTGACTTTTGAATCCGTTTGCCAAGAAAATTCCAGGTTTATATCTTACAAAGAAGACACCATCTGTCCATGTGAGAAGCAACTTTTATCAAAATGGAAAAATAAAATTCTTAGAGGAGTAATTCTATAATGATTATATTTGAACGAACTCATGTTCGGTTTGACAAATACATGAATTTATTGGCAAGTGACAAGATTAAAAATTTATCTTTCCTCTTGAAAATTATTACCTGCTTTTGACGATTTTAATTGATGGTTTGTAGAATTTCGAAGCACTTCCATGAAACTTCATCAATATGTATATATTTACATTAGCCATGGAGGGAAGGGGAGAAGGGCAGGTCCTCCTCGCCAATTTTGCTTCACATATGCAATATAGATGATACAGAAAAATAATCAATTATAAGTGAGTTGCCTCCCATAAATATAAGTCTCTACTGTATATAAATTAGGGCAAATATCACAAAATAAACTCCCCTAAACTATACCTCTATAATGCAACCAATTTTTTTTGTGTCACTAAAAAGTCTAAACTTGCCTATTGTAACACTAGTACCCTCAACTTTTGTATTTGTATCACAAAAAAAATGAAGCTTATGTATGTGTAACATTTATAACTTTTATTTCAGTTCCATTATGATAAATTTATTATATTGATATAAGTTTGGTGTTTTTTATGAAATTTTGTTTATATAAATATTTGTATCACAGTGGGTAAATTTAGAATTTTTAGTGACAAAAAAGTATAATTTGAAGCTTTTTTACCGTATAATCCTAGAAATTAATCACATCTTTAACTTCGCCCTCAAGCTTCTTCTTCTTTTTTTTTTCCAAAAACTTCTATCAAAATCAGTGTCACTTTGCTTAAGGTAAATTGTAACATGTTTTATTTGACGTCAAGGTTGTAAATGCACGATATAGTCTCATCTTATCTTAAATGTATTGACAATTATATTGTATTATCTCTTTGTTCGCATTATTCTTCACGTAAATAATTATGACTTTTAACTAACACTACAAATAAGCCTCGCATGCAAAGTTTATGTTGTTTACGGGTACCTTTTAAAAGAATTAACATATGGACGAAGCCAACTTAAAGGAATTGAATATTTTAGTGAAAATATTCTAGCTAATTTCTTTTTTAGAATTTTACACAGTCATGACCAATATTCATCAAGAACAAATAGACTCTCTACCGTGTACCTTTGTTCAAAATTCTCATTAAAAAAAAAAAGGAAATTGACTCCAACCTATATCTTGGCTCCATCAAGGTCGCATCAAGAAACCAGCCAAAGTCGCATCAATAAGGCTTTGATTCTTTCCTGGTGAACCCTACCTTCTTTTGATTTTGGTGACCTTGAAGTGTTCTAATAATGCCAACCCTTTCAATGCACTGTAAGTTTCTCCGCAAAGATGGTGAGGGAATTATGAAATTCAATTCTTTTGCTCCAACAACTCCTGGAGAATTTCTTTTCATGAAAAGAAGTCTAACAGTTGTGTCAAAACAAGTAAGTTTAAGATAAATTTTGGAGTATTTGCATCACAATGATTAAAGTTTGATTTTTTTTATGTTATTAATCCTAGAAATTAGTCACATCTTTAACTTCATACTCAAACTCTTTTTAAAATTTCTATAAAATTCTATCAAAATTAGCTCACTTTGCTTAAGGTAAACTGTAACATGTCATATTTGATGGCCAAGTGTAAAAACTGATGAAATAATTTCATCTTACCTTACATGTATTGACAATTCTATTGTATTATCTCTTTCTTCGTACTATTCTTCCTTTAAGAGATTGTGATAACGTTATATATAAGCCTCGCATGCAAAGTTTATGTCGTTTAGGTGTATCTCTAAAATGAATTAAATATGGACGAAGCCAACCTAAATGAATTGAATATTTTAGTGAAAAATATCTAGCTAAAAAACAAGTGTGAAAATTTTACATAATCATGACCAAGATTTATCATTAGCAAAGTATTCTCTTGTTCCAATACTAATTTAGGTTCCTACAAAGAACAAATACAATATATAAACAATTTTAAATTGAACGTGCAATTTTTTACTACTTAATAATCATAAATATGCACTTTCTTCAGTGTACCTTTATTTAAAATTATCATTAAAAAAAGGAAATTGACTGCATATTCCGTCAAAGTTTCACTCCCCCTCGACCTAAATCTTGGCTCTATGACAGTCACATCAAGAAAACAATCGAAAGTTGCATCAATGAGGCTGTGATCCTTTCTTGTTGAGCCCTACCCCCATTTGTTTTTGGTGACTTTGAAGTGTTCTAATTATGCCAAACCTTACACGCTATGACATTCTCTGCAAAGATGGGGAGGAAATCATGAAATCCAACTCTTTTGCTCCGACAATTTCTAGAGAATTTCCTTCCATAATAACAGAATACAATGGATAATTCTTTTGATTCTTGACACTTTTTGTTTCCTTTCAAACTGAATTTATGAATCCCTTAATCATCAAAATCCCTCGGTTCTTCATTCCCATGGATTTAAGTAGATGTAATGTCTTCATCAATTATCAAGATGGCTTTCTTGTCATCTTACAAAAAAGAAAGCACATTAACGCCATAAGTATCTCCAAACATGTGAAATAAGTTGCTTAAATAAGAAAAAAAATCCTCCGGAAATATGGAACAACGTCGTGGGATGGCAAAATGTATGGTGTTGTCAACTTCGATGTGTCCTTGCGAGAAAGAAATGGTAATGGGTCTTAGTTGCCGCTCCCGTAATTTTCTCATCTTGATGACTTTGTTGTTTTATTAGTTGACATGGACTTTTCAATAGAAGATCCAAAATCTTCATAATTAGATCTATCTGATTTGCCATTATTACATATACATCCAATCCTTGTTGATCCTCCACCACACATCCAAACCGAAAATTCCATTGCCGACAGGCTGAGAGGGGGCATGATTTCTCCTCTCAATTCCATGCCCATGTGCCTTTTGTCGTTGGTCTCCCCTGGTGTGCTGCCATGGACATGTAACCCCGAAATGGACGACCGGGTCCTGCTTCGTCTTGCAGCGAGTTTCGCATGAAAAGCCTTCCTCGTTAACGATGTAAGAACGATCCGGAAGGCTGTGGTGAAAATATTTGAAGTACATTGTCACATCTATCTTAAGTTCATTTAGGGGCGATAAGGAGTTTAATTCAGGTGTGGCAAAACTTAAACTCTTTAAACAGATTATGGAGAGCTTGTTGTTCAAATTTGACTCATTGTCAGTGATGATAGCTTCAGACACACCATAGCAAGCAATTATATCGCAACAGACAAGCTTCACGACGTTTCTTGCATTAACAGTTGCATAAAAAGCTGCCTCTATCAATTTGGTGAAGTAATTGATGGTCACAAGGATGAAACTATGACCATTCGATGCTTTTGGATTAATTGGGCCGAACACATCGATGCCCCACGTTGAAAAAAGGCCATGGTTCTAAATATTAATATAGCTCATTTGGAGGCACATTTATCTTATTCTCATAAACCTAACAATGATGGCAACATCGAATATGTTGGATGCAATTACTTTCAAGGTCGAACAAAAGTAACCCCACCTCATGATTTTCTTAGCAAATATATGATTATTCATGTGAGGACCGTTTTTTCTTACATTTCTTCCATTTGTTGAGTGGCTTCATTTGCATTTACCCACCTTTGCGGGACCAAGTCAAAGGATTGCCTGTATGACGTATCTTCATTGACGAATAACTTAATTAGGAGCAAGTTTCATAAGATGTTTACTTGTCGGCTGGACTGCTAACTTCAGGGAACTCTTGATTTTGAATATTAAGTCATGATGTCATGGTAACATGGGTTTGCGTCCGGCTCTTCCACCACCACCATGCAGTAAGCCGGTTTCGCAAGAATTTCAATCTTCAAAGGCTCGACTTCTAACTCATCCTTGATTTAGAGCATGGATAATAACATTGTGAGCACATCCGCAAATTGATGGGAGACCTTGACAAATATTCAAAGCATATTTCATCAAACTGCTCTACAAGATGCTCCAGGCAATCTTGATAAAGGACCATCAATGGCATCTCCGGTCCTCCATTTTCCAACAATCTTGAGGATAATAAGCACAAAGTCTTCAAAAACTTTCGATTTGTTCTCTGTAAGTTATTGAATGCCTTAACAATTTCCCGCGTTGCCTCTTTTGACCTCATTTGTCTACATCGCTCGTCTTAGTGATGATTTTGCTCATCTAAATTTGGAGCGAGAGAGTCAAGCTAACCACCTATTTGTGCTTGATTTGTTGATCATTCGGAACAGGCTCATTTCCTTTCTGAATTAGAATAACTGATTGATTCAAGCTTGAGCTAGAAAGTTGCTGCATATCTATAGTTGCGGAGAAGATCCAGAATTACTTCGACGTCCTGTATCCCATCTTTTTTAATTCAAAAGCAGAACAGATTCAACAATAGTGCGCTTCAAAATTCTAGTTCGAGCTTAAGGTTGGACTCACTAGGAATCAACATATATGGACTAACCGAGTTGAGCTTAATGAAAATTTAGTCGAGTTAAGCTCAAACCTCAGAAGACATGTTCAAATTGAGTTAATGCAAAAACAAAAGAACAAATGACCTCTGGGATAGAACCACAAGGGTTGAAAAAGCAATGACAATTTTTCGTTTAGGTGTAGGACAAGCACAAAAAACTTGTTCTCATTGTTCACAATCAGCTTATTGTTATGATACCTGAGAGTCAAGCTGCAAGTGACCATCCGAGCCCTGATAAAACAGCATCAACAAACAGACGACCTCATGCAACTTGTGCAACAAAGGACACAGCAGCTGCTCATGACATTCTCTCTCTGAGTCGCACCATATCAGTAAGAAAGTGCTTCTTGGAGGATTGCAAAAAAAGGAAACCTGCCTCATATCTGTCCCAGGATAACCTCGGCACCAGAAACCTTGAAGTCGGATGGAGCTTCTTCCACATTGAGAGCCTTCACTTTCCCGTCTTCCACATAAGCTGACCATCTATACCAGAGCAGCCATTTTAGGATAATCCAAGGACAAAATGACATTTAAATAGCCATTTCATCCATAAAATTACAGTTCAAAGGTAAAAATGACAAACTGATGGAGATTCAACAAGGATGTTTGATATCCGATATTAACTTATTAGGGCCCAGGGTATACCTTTCAGAGCGAAGTCCAAGCAAAGCTGCTGAGAGATCTTTGGTCAGGTCCAAGCTCTTATGGAAGCTAGCATAAAAACCCCATAGAACTCGATCTATTATGTTTAGGATAAACAAGCACAAGTTAATGTCAGAGCACAAGTTAATGTCAGAGCATTCTTTTACTTTAAAATGGGGGCAGAGACGAGAGGTGTTCACAAACAAGGTACAAATCAGGCTATTCTTGTGATGTTATAATACATGAACCACATTCCATCACATGTCATACACATACTATCATAGAAGAAGCATCATATGCATCTCTAGAGATGGATAATTTTGCCCATAGAAACTTCTGCAGTAGTACACTTTCTTTAATGATTGTGCTAATATTAAAACTGAAGTATTCTAGCTGCTTTATCAGTTGACCTCTCATTGTGATCACTGCACATCCTCACGATGTGCATTCCCAGTTTTGCAAAAGGAATGTCGTGAATAAAAAAGGAGAACTATTTTCCTTAAGGAAGGGGGGGGGGGGGGGGGAAGAGAAAGTAACCTCGTATTGTGATGTTCTACAAGTTGCAGGAGGAAATGTGAGGCAGTACCAGAAATCTTCACAAAAATCAACAAATTTTTCCTAAAAAAATGATAAAAAAGATAGGCAAAAAACTCAATGCCCAACTCAAACATTCCAAAACCGTTCATAATTCATTTGAGAGAGAAAAGACTGCTGAGAGGATATTCGGATGAAAGAAAATATGTCAGCCAGACTCAATAGTTCATCTCTAGAAGCAAATAATTGGATTTCAAAATCAATAACTTACAGCATCCTTGGCTTTGAGATTTTCACCCCAGTCGTCCATGGTGTAGGGTTCATTAACAGCTACACAAATCACAGAGTCTATGCCTTTAGCCTTGAACTTATCAATATTATTCTTGTAGCTAGGCACATGCTGCTGTGAACAAACTCCTGTGTAGACACCCTGGGAAACGACAAATATGAACTTGAATAGAAAGCACCAAGATAGAGAGGAAAAAGAAAAACCAGCGAGCATTCTTTACTAGACTTGCTATTCTTTATTATTTGACTTACAGCAGCTTCAGCTTCAATATGTCAAATCTTCTAAAATTCAATGTGTCTCAGTTTTGGAGGTTCAAATGGCAAGACAATGCACATCATGGACTATAACCTGATTATTGCATTCCGAGAAAACACATGCAACACCATTGAAAAGAGACTGACATAGACAGTTTTAAGCTCATAAACAGTTATCTTGACAAGCACCGCTTTAGATGCAAGACAAATTCAGCATCAAGGACTTGGGCACAAATTAATATATATATAGTGTAGACAAAGCTAGGAATGCTGTAAGAGGTAAGATGGAAGATTAATTATGCCATCACATCAAACTGCATTATCAACAGACAACAAAAAAGTTTTCTCAAAACATAATAATTTGTTATGCAATTAACTTTGTTCAAGGTGACTCATGCTTTTAATTTCTTGCTTCTTCTTCTTCTTTTTTGGCTTTTAGTGCTTCAGATTGACTTCTATTTAGTATTGAACACCTCTACATCAAAAAGTACATGAATTATAACATCAAAGTCAGGTGAAATTTATCTACAATTGCCTAAAATCCAAATCTTTTTTCTAATTTTCTTTAATTTTGGTGGGAAGTCATAACAGTTAGTAAAAGTCAACTCGATGTTTAAATCTTCCTCAATAATGCAGCCAGGATCATGAAGTAAGTGAACCAGAGAACCTACTAGCATGCGATCACATATTATGGACTGTAAAGCCTTTTAAGTTTCTACTAGGAACGCAGCATCTATTATTTCTGAAAGTACAACAATCATCAGAGAATGAGACAAGCATCAAACATCAAATTTCAAATACGATATCATTTATTAGGCTCTTATTCTGGTTTCTATATCCCCCTTGAAGATTTTAAGAAACAAGAACTTTGCAGAGTTCAAAGCACAGAGTTCAATTTTCACCATATAATATGCAATAATTTCTGCTGCAAGACAGACCAGGAATAACTCCAGAAATCAAAGAGCATAACATGACTCTCTCATGGCAAAGTGTAGGTACATATCTACTGATCTATTCGAGCCTCCGCGCAACAACACCAACCGAGAACGCGAGAATGCGTAGGCAAGCCATTTCAAAAACAACTCAGTTGATTTCCAATCAGACAATTCCAACGCATTTCTTCTGCTGTATTCAACGATTTCAGTTGTCTGAAGAAAAGAGCAATCTTGACCTCTAACTTAGCACTAAATAAGGAAGACAACGCCTACCGCAATCACCCCCATGAATCAACTGGCCTATGAACAGAAGGCCTCAATCAACTTCGCACAAAATTACAAAGATAAAGAGTTCGGAGAATTCGCTCACCGGGAGACCAAAAATCACAACCTTCTTGCCCTGAGATCCCCACATCCAAATGAAGCCCGGGCAAAGTAAATCAGCAAATTCAGTCGCTATCCTTCCACTTTATAATGAAACTATCGCCAGAAATCGAGGACCACCTTGAATATATCCTTGAGAGGGGTGGTGGCGAACTTGAAGGACACGCCCTCGTCCCAGCTCCGAGCATTCTAGAGGGAGACGCCCGGCGCGGCGGAGACCATGTCGCTGCCGCCCGCCATCGAAGCGTAGGTCCTGGCGGCCGCTGCCGACGCCGCCATCCTCAGGCCGCCGAGGACGGAGGAGCTCGAGCGCCTCGCGATCAGCGACGCCATCGGCAGAGGTTCGCGGGCGACTCGCCTTCCGTTTATGGTTGGCGTGCCTGAGTGATCGGGGGGACTGGTGTGGTTCCTCCTCGACCAGTCTTACTCAGTTTGAGGACGGAAGGAAGGAAAAAAGTCTTTTCGACCCATCGAATTGTTTCAAAAACAAAATAAAATCTAGTAAGAAATAAGAGAATTTTCAAGTAAATTAAGATCCTGTTCCACGAAAAATAAATAATTTGATTTTTTTTAATTAAACATAATTATTCATATAACTTAAAATAATCAGATAACAAAAAATACATATTTTTATTGATTAAAATTCATATTTAAATATTTTCTTAAATAATGAAAACATTTTTGTATTTATATTTTTGTGGGTTATATAATC
This sequence comes from Melaleuca alternifolia, assembly GCA_019926035.1. NCBI lineage: Eukaryota > Viridiplantae > Streptophyta > Magnoliopsida > Myrtales > Myrtaceae > Melaleuca > Melaleuca alternifolia. The sequence goes on from JAGKPW010000275.1 coordinate 318,215, forward strand.
GATTATTTACGAAAATATTTTTCAAATAATTTATTTTTTATGAACTAAATGAAATCTAATAGTTGAAGTTTGCTTTCTTGCCATAATTTTGTTTTTGCCCGGCCAAGCTCATATTGCATTCAATTTTAAATATTGGAATTACAATAATTAGTTGTATTCGAACATAAGATTGAAAATAGAAACATGGGTGGCTAATAGAGTCAATTCTCTGTAATTTTGCCTTAGACGGGGAGGGGAACATTCTTGCTATAATTGAAGAGGTTTAAAATAAGAGCGACTTTGAGTGGAGCTAGGTTTGAATAGGGGTGAGCAAGCAAAACCGCCCGCTTGAGAATCGCTCAAAACTGCCCGGACCGGTCGGTTCCGGATGGTTCTAAAACTTACCGGTCCGGTTCTTGGTTCCATATATAAAACTGGGAATTTTTGGTCCGGTTCCCTGTTTCGGGGGTGGAACCGCCCACCTAGAGCCGGACCGACACTTTTTATTAAGAAATAAAAATAAAAATTATAAAACAGAAATTTTTACAATAATTTGTTTCTTTGGATGAGTATTTTCTGCATTATATGGGATATATACTTAAATGGTAAATACATGTGTCATCTTGAAAGAGTGCAAACTTTACATGCATGTATACTCAAGTACTTTGTAAAGTTGTTGTATGTTGTGTATTTTTCTTTTCTTGTCTTTCTTTTTCTTAATTACCCACCCGGGAACTGGACCGAACCGCCCAATCCTATTCGGTCCGGTTCCCGGTTCCTAGGGGAACTAGGAACAGCCTGGGAACCGATCACCCCTAGGTTTGAACAATTCCAGCTTGACTCAGGGATTATTCAAAATACACTCATCTAGTTTTAAATTGAGTTGAGGTTCGAACTGCTTAATTATCCGTCGAGTTGAGCTTGAGATTGCCAATGATCCGCTTGACAAACTCACGAGGCTCGTCAAATTTATGTTTTTTTTTTCTCAAAAATTTAGTTACTTACAAAAATAGACCAAAATAGTTCAAAGTTACATTATACATCTATGTTATTTGTGCTTTTTGGGATCGAACATACTCTTTTAGTATTGAGCACAAGCTTGAGTTTCTTCACTAATCAATTGTAATCAAGTCGAAGTCGAGTCATGTATTTGCATTTTCTATACAAATAAAGCTCAAGCGGGAATGTCATATTAGATCCACTTGAATCAAGTTTCAAGCACCGAATATAAAAAGGCGAATCAAGCTCAAGCTCAAGCTCGGCAATGTATCGCGACGTTTTTTTTTTTGGTAAAGAATGTATTGCGATGTTCGAGTTCGCCTTCTCTAATTCTTTTGTTCTCCAACTTAAGCTAGTTAACTTTACTTTAGTTATGATCATACAAATATTTATTTATGTAAATTTCTGTATTCTTGATTTTCTAAAAGTGTCTCTCTACTACCATGGCTAATTAATTAGTATTCTTTTCAGTTAAGGTCTCAAAGGTTTCTTATTATATATTTTTCTGTATCCTTCTGTAATTTCATTATCAGCCTGGTGATCCTATCTCATGAGGATGAAGACAAGTATGCAACAATGGAAGATGCTTAGAGGTCCCTTCGCCTGGCGTGAAATTTATGTTCAGTTATATGATTCTTTTCAGCTATGAAAATCACTTAGAAAAATTATCCGATCGCAAGTCTTTTCATAGTTGACGAAAAACCTATACTTAAATTCAAAAAAACGACTATCTCTATTAATAAAAAAAATCATTTTACAAAATATGACTAGATCCTAACTTTTGGACTTAAGACGGTACATTTGGACTTCGGTCCCAAGACTAAGCAGAGGACCCTTGCGGCCGGGTCGAAACAAAAACACTCGAGGCTGGGCCTAGATCCCCTGATGCAAACATACTGGCTTATGCTCGAGAATTCAACAATTTTCATCTTTTGCAGAAGTTCCAAATACATGTCCGGTCAGGTTAGCAACCAGTCAGTCAATCAATACTCAAGCATATCGTTGACTTCCCACTTGCATATGCAAAATGTTACATATCCAAATATGAATGATCATCAGTCAAAAATGATACTATCAACTACGAACGTCTTGACTAATCCATATCTATAAAGTCCAAATTCTTCTTTCCTGCAAGATCTACATTAGGACGGCATAGACTATTGACAAGCTAATTTCCAGGAAAACATAAGTAATTCTAGATTACGTCATGACACGGTTCCAAGATTACGTCACATGATACGTCACATGACAATTAATTTTGGGATCGAAAAGGCATATTATATGGTCATCCTGCTACAAAAATGGCAACTTTCTCTCTACTAGCAATTCAAGACATACAAATTGAAAAATTGAGCATTTGAAAACATCTTTTTACAAATTCTCGTCATTTTCCAAAATCACAAGGGTATCCCCGGCAAAACGGAGATCAAATAAAAGCATCATAGTTAAAGTCATCGTCATAGAACAAAACTCAAAGCAACAGCAGCTACATATGACAATACAACCTGGCATTGAGGAGGTCCGCTGCAGAACTTACGGGTCACTCCCTACTTTTGCGCATGCCTCTTTTCTATACTGCTATACCAGTTCCACTGGAAGAACAGACCAGCAAGACGGAGAATACCAGCACCACCACCTCCGTGAATGCCATGACGTACAATAGTAGACAAACCAGTAGTCGCAATTGCTAGCAAGTGGCCCTCAAAGTTGCAGGGTACGCTAAAACTGCCAGATTTAATCCCGTTTAATGTCTTCTCTGCAACTTGCTCCGCTTTCATTGCACCAGAAGAACCAGCTATGATGCTTGTTAGCGGAGGTCTTCTCTTATTTTCTGCAGTGAGGAAGTGATGTATAAATAATTTCCCATTAAAAAGAAAAAGGATGATTTAATTCAAAGAGCATAGGCAAGAAAAAGAACAATTTGCTGGCATTTCCTCAGCATTTGACTCTTGAAAGCACGCAAAGCACGGAAGCAAATGGACATAACACGGCCAGTCATACAAACAGAGATACATTGTAGAGTACTAATATATGGGCTAGCCCTGCTGTCATTGAAGCTGCGGGAGACACAATAACAAACTTTGGTAGCGAGAGATGGTGTCTATTCGAAGATGCCCTATAAAACAGTAGATGACAATGCATTCCTGCAGTTGACTTAGAGAGCATCCATAAAGAGCAAGAAAGAGAGCGTAAGCTAGGAACAGAGCAGATGCAGCTTAATGAACCCAGAGGGAATCGTGCAAGCTAACTCGATTGTTCTACACTTTTGAGCACTACAAACAGCACTGTGCTTCTTATCCAATCATGATTGATGAAACTACCAGAAGGATGCCCCGGGATTGCTGAGTAGCAATTAATGTCAACTAATGAAAGATCTCTATGGTTTGGAAAACAGGTGATCTGCTGCTCCTTCGATCATATAGGGAAGTTCCTAGTGAATCAACTGTCAGTTACATATTTAAGTTCTACCAAATTCAGATTATCTTGTTCCGTTACAGTCGGCTAACTGGACAAGTTCCAAAAGCAACATAGGGTATTTGATCCTCACATTTGCAAAGCAGTACAACTAAGAACCACCGGGACAACCTGCAAGAAGCAAATTCATGACGATATACTATGTAATCGACTTATTTTCTGACTGGGTCGTCTCTATCCTTTTCCCGTCACAAGTTACCACTTGCAATCATGACTATGAGTATCACCCTCAATGTATTCTTGAATGGTAAAGCCTAACCTAATATTATTTAATTCTAATATTATAGTTTTTCTCGGCAAGTTTCCTACCATATGGAATTCTGGTTCCACCTTTTTTTATGGTGAATCTATTATATCCAGGCGATCACCCAGTCACAATAATTGAGATCACTTTCTCACAGGTCACAGAGAAGCAAAGAATGCCCAATTTATTGGCAGTAACTTTCCCTGAAGGACCCTGGTCGTCATTCTTGGTGGTTATTCCTCAGGATTATTCTTGCATTTGTAATTTGAAATATTCCTCACTAGCAAAAATGATGTTTGCGTGTTGGTTCAAGCACTGCTTCTCATGTTATGTTCCTTTTTCTGTAGCCAATACCTTTTCAGTGCTGTTGAGTAGGAAAGAAAGAGAAGGTCAAGGAATAGATCTACTACTTCACCGACCAGTGTCACCAGTTTCCATGAAGATTTTGGCATTGGACAAGCATTTTACAAAAAGAGTCATTTTTCTTATGCTTTCACGAGTGTAGGTAAGAGGCACATTAGATGAGTGTGTATTCAGTTTCTTCCTTATAGCTCCTTCAGGATCTTTCGTCACAAGACGTCTCAGTTATTGATGAGCGTGTTCTGCAGCATTTAGCTGCTGCAGTGAATAGGGCTCATTATTTACTCAGAAGGGAGAGACAGATATCCACTTGTCTCAGTTCTTCCAGAATCTGTGTTTCTAGCTCTCCAGACAACTCCCCTAGGATGCAGCATTCACACCAGACAAATACAGAAGGGCAAGAAGGTCTAATTATTGAATCTTCTAGTAGTGCTATAACTTCTGGAACTCCAATCTGTCTGCACATTCGTCCTCAATCCTCAATGTCCCCTCCTATTGCAAACATGGGTCCCAGCGCTGCAGTCAATGGAGGAACTTTTGGCAGCAGGTAGAAAGTTGAAAATTGAATCTTTTTTAGAGTACTTTCTTTTGTGTCTTGCCTACCCTGATGAATTTATACCCTTTCTATTACTGATCTATTCCTTTAGCTTATGCTGATTGATGGCGTTGATAGATTTTTTCACAATCTTGATGAATAGCTGGATGATACATCACATAACGTATTTATCATCCTATCTGTGCTAGTGCTAACTGCAATCACTTGTAGCCTCACATTGCTAAATACCCATGAAAATGTCTTGTGTGGCAGAATACTCTCGACAGGATGGATTTTCAGGGCTGGGCCTTTGTTATTAAGTGGTTTTCAAAAATGTTCTTATGACTGACGTTTAATTTTACAGAGTTCTTCAGAGCCAGATATGAGATAACAGTCATCAGGGGCCACAAGAACCTAGTCCACCTGAAATTTCCTCCTTCTCAGAGTCTTGAAAATCTAAGTTCTCTTCTGCAACAGCGAGGTTAAAGCATTTTGCAACTTGATAATGTTGGAGATTTACCTTGAGTCATAGTAATTATGTAAAGAGCCTAATCTATGATATATATGTGTATTAGATACAAGGAGTCAATCTTAAAGGGCACTAGAGGGTTGAAGGAGAAGATACTTGCAAGTAACAGCACAGTCAAGGAGCTGAGTAAGGGAGTTCAGCGTGAGATGAGTACTGGAATTCTTGCCCGAATTATCGAGCGCCTAGACCTAACTCTAAGCAATCTAGAACCTCTACCTCTATCCCTAGTCATGTTGTGGTAACTTCGGATTTCTCCACCAGGGAAAAGAGTACTCTGGAGGATCTTCTGACTCAATCTTTTAGAGATGGTACTGAAATAGTGCACAAAGTAAGTCCAGATGCAGAATCACATGACATGGGCAATATCCCAGATCAACTTGAAGTTATTCCAACCCAGGTAACAGGCACCTTCTTTCTGTAGTTTGGCTATTTACTTAATTTTCTGCTGGAATCTATTAAATGAGCTATTTGCATGGCATTGAAATGGCTATTCAGAATGCAGAGGGTCGAAATTTTTTTATTTTTTTTCAAAAAGTCTGACTCTTCATGTTGAATTATGTGATACATTGATAGAACGTGACTGGCCTTGGTAGTATCGCAAGGGGAAAGAACCTGGCAAAACAAAAAGTGATGCAGCGCCACCTCACTTGGGCAATTTATATTTGCTCATGGAAGCACGATGAATTGTTTGTTCTTATATTTCTGTAGGAGAGACATTAACACTGCTGTGTTGTGGGTTGGCCTTGAGCTATATCGAGTTTTCTAATGTGCCTCATCCGAAGGCGTGTGAAGCAAGTGACGCTCTGTTAGAAAACCAACTTCCTTATCGGTTTCTGCGTCCTGCATCCACTGTTTATTTGAAGGAACCATCAGCTGATTGTTTAATATATGAAAGCATTCTTTCTATAAACTCGAGGGTATTGGAGAAGGATCATTGGATAATTCTCATATTACTTATGTTTCTATTCACAAAATCGCTTGCACCTTCAAGAATTCAAAGATATTTCCATTTTCTCCCAAACAAATTTACTATGGACAGACCAAGATGCTGCGTATCTTTACCTAACAGGATCATACAGAGGTTCTTCTCCAAGCCCTGATACTGTGTTCTCTTTTATTGCAATGGTACAAGTATTACAGTGGCACGTGAGGAAAGAAAACAAAATCACGATACCGTTGTGCAAAAAAAGAGAAACTTGTGGAAGGCTTCCGAGGTTTAAACCTTAAGGAACTGCGATTGGGTAATGACACTTACATATGCGAGTTCAAAGAGAGAAAAATAAGTGAAGGTTGTGATAACTCCAGTACCGGCAGATCTTTGCTTGGTCATTTTTATTACTGAGATTTTTGGTTAGCATATCGTTGCATTTTTGTTCTCTTTAAGTTCATGATACTGTAAACATTTTCCTCTTTTTTTTACATCTCGCCTCTCAGTAATGATTCAGCTCATCTAAGTTGGAAGCGCAAGAGCCAAGCTACTGACCTATCGAACTTGGCCTCATTTTCTTTTCGAATAAGAATGACTGATTGAGTCAAGCTTGATCTAGAAAGTTGCCGCATGTCTATCATTTTGGACATTTTGGAGAAGATCCAGGAGTACTTCCACGTCCCCGTCCCATAGCAGGTCAGTTCAACTTTTAATGCGCTATCAAAATTCTAGTTCGAGCTTGAGATTGGACTAGTGGGAATCATAATCTATCAGCTAACCGAGATGAGCCTAACGAAAACTTGGTCTAGTTGAGCTCAAACTTGAAAGGACATGTTCGAATTCGAGTTTAGCCACACATTCAGTTGGGGTCGTGCTAAAGTAAAGAATTCTGGTGAACTTAAATTGGTTCGACTCCACCATTAACTAATCCCATGATTTTCATCTGCCAATTATTAGATCTAAATGACCAGTCTTTTATAAAGTGAAACAGAAAATGGTGGAGCTCACCACTTTCTCAACAAAGAACCATTGAGCCAGGCCGCTTCTGTCAAAGGCCATATATGACGCAGAAGGCGTTAATCAAGGAAAATTTACCTCTCGTATAGAGCGACGAGACGTTTTGGGGCTAGTCTATCTACTTATGGAAAGAAAAGCACTGATAAAATTTTTCATTTTGACGTAGGAGGAGCACAAAAATTTGTTTATCATTGTCTACAATAAACTTATTCTTATGATTACCTGAGGGTTAAGCTGCAAGCGACCATCCTAGCCCCGATAAAACAGTATCAACGAACAGAAAACCAAATGTAACTCATGCAACAAAAGACACAGCAGCCAGTTACGACATGCTCTCTGAGTCGCACCTCATCAATAAGCAGGTGCTTCTTGGAAGATTGCAAAAATAAAAAATAAAAAAAAAAGGAAGCGTGCCTCTTATCTATCCCAGGATAAACTTGGCACCAGAAACCTTGAGGTCGGATGGAGCTTCTTCCACATTGAGAGCCATCACTTTCGTGTCTTCCGCATAACCTGACCATCTACAGTTTAGCAGCCATTTTACGAAAAATATAAATCAAATGGAAAGATTGATCATTTAATTAGGCATGGTCCGAAGGTAAAAAGGACAGACGGAAGGAGATTTAACAAGGATGTCCGATGCAAAGCTGCTGAGAGATTTTTAGTCAAGCCCAAGCTCTTAAGGAAACTAGCATCAGATTCCCCATAGAACTCAATCTATTATGTTCATGATAAACAAGCACAAGTTCATGTCAGAGCCTTCTTTCGCTTAAAAATGTGGGGAGACAGACGGGAGATGTTCGCAAACAAGGTAAAAATCAAGCTTTGGTTGGGGTGATAGACACAAAAACCGCATTCCCTCACCGTTTCATACACATACTATCATAAAATAAGCATCATTCGCATCTCTGGAAATGGATTGTTCTGCCCAAAGAAACTTTTGCGGTAGTAAACTTTCTTTAACGATGTTGCTGATAATCTAAGTATTCTAGCTGCTTACTGCCAGTTCACCTCTGATTGTGATCACTGCACATCCTAACAATGTGCACTCCCAGTTTTGCAGGAGTATTGTGACAAAAAAGAGAATATATTTTCTTGGAAAAAAAAACCAATAAAGAAAAACCTCGTATTGATGTTCTACAAGTTGCCAGAAATCTGAGAGGTCACCCTTAATTAATGAATTTTGGCTAACCCAACTTGACTCGACTCTACCCTCAACTACTCCCGCCAAATGAGATCTTAAGCTGCCAAATCTTTAAATCAAAGTGAAAAAAAATTTTTTGAGCTGACAATTTCTCTACAAAGAACCTGATCCATAATATATGTTGCACCCTAGAATTGTTGACAGAATGTGGAACCAACAATCATGTGGTGGGGGAGAAAGAAAAGTGATCATTTGAATTTTCTATACGTGCGAATTTTCTAGATGCGCCCTGTGTAAATTGATCGTTAAGGAATTTAATAAATTGGCTAATGTATGGGCCATCAAGAGGTTGGGCCAGTCCGGGCCCTAAATATGTTTTGTTAATTTTTTTGGTCAATTCTTTCAAAGAAAGAATTATGGGCTAGTGTTGGGCCCAAACGGGCCCAAGCCAAGCAAGTAATGGCCCGTGTTGGGCTCGGGCTAGCACGGCTAGTACTGAAACCTACTCTTAAGAAGATATGTGTTTGAGTAGAAGTGTTAATACCATTACCATAAACTCATCTTACATATATTTTACTCGAGTCAAATGAGAGCCACATGCCTAGTCAGTAGTACCATCATATCTTTGTTTGAAATTTTTGGGATAATTTTAAATTGTTTTAACACTAAAGCATGAAAATTACATAATAACGAAGAAAATTAGATGCTCAAAATATGGAATTTTGGAGATTCTTCTTAACTACTTTGAAAGGTAAAAACTCGTAGAAAGGGAAGCGTGTGATGTCCGGTTACCTTCAAAACTCGGTGCGTTGGTTTGACTGGAAAATCTATTGCACGACTCCACTAAATGATGGAACTTCGGTTTGGGTCCACCTCTTTAATTTCTTGACTTGCCCGCAATTGTTGCGTTGACTGACTTGGGCTGGCCAAGGCGACTCCAAGTCTTTTTAAATGGTGCCTCCTCCACATGCAAAGACACCCAACAATTCTGTACCGACTTCTCTTTGCGTTCTATCGAATTCTCCTTGCTCAACATGATTAATGCTCACAGCTCCATGATTATTTATAGAGTGTTGCTGCTCATTCTTGTTCTATTGCAAGTGATGACCAGCGATGCCGAGCCGAGTAGTCATCAATGCGTCGCTTCATCCTGTGGTGATGTTCGTTATATAAGTTCTCCGTTTCGACTACGAAGTGACCCGAAAGGATGTGGTTACTCATCGTACGAGCTGACTTGTGAAGATAATCGCACTGTTTTTTACCTCTTCGATGGCCGATTCTATGTGAAGTTTATCGATTATTCCTTCAACGAAATCACCTTTGTCGACAATGGGCTGCAAAAGGGTAATTACTTATCTCTCCCTCACCATTCATGGGCATGGGATGGCTACAAGAGAGATATCTATGGTTACGGACGGTATGACTACAAGATGAATATCTACCAAGATGGCTCATTTGACGTTTATGACGTCGATTTATTGGTCATTATGAACTGCTCAAAGCCGATGCCAGTCCATGCATCAAGGGTTCATACTCTTCCACCGCATCGTCAAATTGGAGCTTGTATGCTGTGGGCAATCCAACGGCATCGGATGTTAGGGATTTTTGCACCATTAGCGCGTGGGCATGGAGATCACAGCTCGGGCTTAATGATTCATTTAATAGTAGCTCTTACAACTACGAGCAAATCCACGACATCATGGCCGATGGATTTGTTGCCTCCTTTTTTCCATATTCACAATCGAAGAAAACTTACACTTGCCGCTTTCTGACCTGGCTCTACAGTCAGCTCGCTTACTACTTCCGTCCCCATGACGTCTCTGGTTACTCCCGTAAATTTTGCGGATGGGAGATCGACTACGGTAAGCATTAGTTGGCAACGATAATTTACCGCAGTTTTGCAGTGACTCTGTACATATTCTTCCACTTGTACTTTCTCTTAAGACTGGAAAGTGAACGAAATATTTAAAATCCAAGAAAATTAGAACAAGAAAGATGTTTAGCATGTGTCAGCATTTGTGTATTCAAAAGGTTTCGAACTTCGGATTCCATATTTGCTGGTAGAAATAAACAAATGATGAGAGAAGTCACAGGAAACACATCTATCATCACAAACAACAAATGTGCCTAGATTATAATTGCTTTCCCTAGAAGGGCTAGAACTCCCCATGATATGAAAACTAAATAAAGACTATTGTAGGAGCAGCCACATGACTAGCTCTCTTTTCTGTTCTTTTTTTCTCGTTGGCGTAGGGTTCGGACTTTCTTATTTTCTTGATTACTTCCTTAATTAGTCACTTAGCTAATGATTCAAAAGACGCTCGTTAATTAGTATCTTCAAATATGTATTTATGTATTGATGGCGAGGAACCATGCTTTAAATTAACAATAAAAATTACAATTTCTCTCTATTTATTGATTCCTAATAAAGCAATATGAGTTTTTTTTCTATCTTTCTCATCTATGTGAAATGAATCATATTATTTTCACTTATTTTCAAATGCACACATCCCACTTCTCCTTGTGAGTTTTTCACATCATTCGAACTTTCAACAGGTGTCGGAACTGATATTGCAAATTGGACAATTTTTGAGTTTATACCTATACTAGGTAAGTTGCAGGGAATTTTTTTTTAAATCATTAAAAAAGCTTATTCTAGCCTACAAAAATTTTCTCAGTGATTTTATGTGTAGGAAAACTCGTAATCGGGGCACCATTCTTCACGATATTTTTCTAATTTACAAGTATAGAAGAAGGCATTTGGCGATGGACAAGAACATTGAAGAATTTTTGCAAGCTAACAACAACTTCATGCCTATAAGGTACTCTTACTCGAATATTAAGAAGATCACCAGAATTTTTAAGCACAAGTTAGGTGAAGGGGGGTATGGGTCTGTGTACAAAGGAACACTTAGAAGTGGCAACGACGTGGCCATCAAGATTTTGAAATCCAAGGCTCATGGCCCAGATTTTATCAATGAAGTGATCACTATTGGAAGAATTCACCATGTTAATATACTACAACTCATCGGTTTTTGCTTTGAAGGCACAAAGCAAGCCCTCATGTATGATCTCATGTCAAATAGATCTTTGGATAAACACATTTTCACTAAAGAAGGTGACAAGCTTCTTGATTACGGAAAAATTTATGAGATCGCTTTGGGTGTGGCGATGGGGATTGAATACTTACATAGAGGGTGTGACATGCAAATACTACACTTTGATATCAAGCCTCATAATATTCTTCTAGACAAGAATTTCACTCCAAAAGTTTCAGACTTTGGGCTCGCGAAACTTTATCCCACTAATTATAACATAGTCTCATTAACTGCTGCAAGAGGAACCTTGGGATATATGGCGCCTGAGTTATTCTACAAAGACATTGGTGGTGTATCCTATAAAGCAGATGTTTATAGCTTTGGGATGTTGCTCATGGAGATGGCAAGAAGAAGGAAGAATATAAATGCAAATGCAGAACGTTCAAGCCAAATATATTTTCCATTGTGGGTGTACGACCAAGTTGATGAAGGGAAAAGTGTCGAAATGGGAGAGGTTGTAGAAGAGGATAGAAACATAATAAAGATGAACATTATTGCATTTTGGTGTATACAATTAAACCCTAATCATCGGCCTTCAATGAAGAAAGTTCTAGAAATGCTTGAAGGAGATATTGGTAAACTTAAAATGCCTCCAAGACCACTTATTTACCCACCATATGTGCCTGCCAACAGTGACAAATTTGAGGAAGAGTTAGAAACATTCTCAAGGTCATCAAGCACTCCAACAACTTTCATTGGTTTTCCTTTTGGAGATACTGATGACGTTTAGAGGACCATGCACGGTTTGATTGGAAAAGTTTTGTATATGCCTACTATCTAGTAATGTCTTGGGAGGGACTTAAGCTAGTATAGCTGGATAGTAATTACTTTTGAGATTGTCATCTTCTAGCTCTTAAGTTAATGTTATGTTATTGTACTTCATTTGTTTTACTCTCTTGCATAAGACAATAAACAAATTGGTAAGAGAGCAAGAACAAAAATATTGGCCAAGGTGTGCGGACATTGAGAATTTCCTACCTCATTACATGATTTAGGGCAACACCAATTAGAAAGCAAAGAATAACTTGCAGTCTTGCCACTTAACATGCTATTACTTGTGAATTGTTGATTTTGACTTTTGAATCCGTTTGCCAAGAAAATTCCAGGTTTATATCTTACAAAGAAGACACCATCTATCCATGTGAGAAGCAACTTTTATCAAAATGGAAAAATAAAATTCTTAGAGGAGTAATTCTATAACAATTATATTTGAACGAACTCATGTTCGGTTTGAAAAATACATGATTTTTTGGCAAGTGACAAGATTAAAAATTATACTTTCCTCTTAAAAATTATTACCTGCTTTTGGCGATTTTAATTGATGGGTTTGTAGAATTTCGAAGCACTTCCATGAAACTTCATCAATATGTATATATTTACACTAGCCATGGAGGGAAGAGGAGAAGGGCAGGTCCTCCTCGCCAATTTTGCTTCACATATGCAATATAGATGATACAGAAAAATAATCAATTATAAGTGAGTTGCCTCCCATAAAAAATATAAGTCTCTACTGTATATAAATTAGGGAAAATATCACAAAACAAACTCCCCTAAACTATGCCTACTATAATGCAACCAAATTGTTTTTTTTTGCGTCACTAGAAAGTCTAAACTTGCCTATTGTAACACTAGTACCCTCAACTTTTGTATTTGTATCACACAAAAATGAAGCTTATGTATGTGTAACATTTATAACTTTTATTTCAGTTCCATCATGATAAATTTATTATATTGATATAAGTTTGGTGTTTTTTATGAAATTTTTTTATATGATATTTGTATCACAGTGGGTTAATTTAGAATTTTAGTGACAAAAATGTATAATTTGAAGCTTTTTTACTGTATAACCCTAGAAATTAATCACATCTTTAACTTCGCCGTGAAGCTTTTTTTTTTTTTCCAAAACTTCTATCAAAATCAGTGTCACTTTGCTTAAGGTAAATTGTAACATGCCATATTTGACGTCAAGGTTGTAAATGCACGATATAGTCTCATCTTATCTTAAATGTATTGACAATTCTATTGTATTATCTATTTGTTCGCATTATCCTTCACGTAAATAATTATGACTTTTAATTAACACTATAAATAAGCCTCGTATGCAAAGTTTATGTTGTTTAGGGGCACCTTTTAAAAGAATTAACATATGGACGAAGCCGACTTAAAGGAATTGAATATTTTAGTGAAAATTTTCTGGCTAATTTTTTTTTTTTAGAATTTTACACGGTCTTGACCAATATTCATCAAGAACAAATACACTCCCTACCGTGTAAAAAAGGAAATTGACTCCAACCTAAATCTTGGCTCTATCAAGGTCACATCAAGAAATCAGCCAAAGTCGCATCAATAAGGCTTTGATTCTTTCCGGGTGAACCCTACCTTCTTTTGATGTTGGTGACTTTGAAGTGTTTTAATAATGCCAAACCTTTCAACACGCTATAAGATTATCCGCATAGATGGTGAGGGAACTATGTAAATCATTTCTTTTGCTCCAACAACTTCTGGAGAATTTCCTTCCATGAACAGAAGTTTGATATTTGTGTCAAAAAAAGTAAGTTTAAGATGAATTTTAGAGTATTTGCATCACAATGATTATAGTTTGAGTTTTTTTATGTTATTAATCCTAGCAATTAATCACATCTTTAACTTCACACTCAAATTTTTTTTGAATATAAAAAAATTCTATCAAAATTTGCTCACTTTGCTTAAGGTAAATTGTGACATGTCGTATTTGACAGGCAAGATTGTGAAAACTGATGATATGATCTCATCTTACCTTACATGTATTGACAATGCTATTATATTATCTCTTTCTTTGTTTTCATTCTTCCTTTAAGAAATTGCGACTTTTAATTAACATTATATATAAGCCTCACATGCAAAGTTTAGGTTGTATAGATGTCCATAAATATGGACGAAGCCAACTTAAATGAATTGAATATTTTAGTGGAAAATTTCTAGCTAAAAAACAAGTGTTGACATTTTACGTAATCATGACCAAGATTCATCAATAACAAAGTATTCTCTTGTCCCAATAATAATTTAGGTTCCTACAAAGAACACGTACAAAATCTACAAAATTTCGAATTCAATATGAAATTCAATAAACACCAATATACACTTTATTCAGTGTACCTTTATTCAAAATTATCATTAAGAAAAAAGGAAATTGACTCCATATATTCTGTCAAAGGTTCACTCCCTCTCTAGCTAAATCTTGGCTCTATCAAGAAACCAGTCGAAAGTGGCATAAATGAAGCTTTGATCCTTTCCTGATGAGCCCTACCCCCAGTTGTTTTTGGTGACTTTAAGGTGTTCTAATCATGCCAAACCTTTTCAACACGTTATAATATTCTCTGCAAAGATGGGGTGGCAACTATGAAATTCAACTCTTTTGCTCTGACAATTTCCAGAAAATTTCCTTCCATAACAATAGAATGCTTGGTAAGCGTAAGACCAACGTTATCCTTTTGTTTCCCCCGCTTTGGCTTTTGACCGGGTGTGTGCTCTCCTCCGTCTTTTCATGCAACTTTTAGGGACGGAGACATACACGTAAGTGTATTCGCCTCCACTTCTTCTGTCTTTTGATTCTATTCTGATTGATCTAATTAATTCCTTTTGCAAATCCTTCTTTTTTATTTTCTTTTTTTTTAACTAAGAAGTTCACTTGCTCTTCTCGAATTTGCAGTAACACCCTCCTTTTTTTTTACTTATTTTGCATCCACATCGTGCCGTTTTTCGATTTTATGAAAATTTCATTTTTCCCCGCCAGTTCATTGTCAACATACGCTTGAGAACAGCATGTTGCATAGGCAACTTAGGAAAGCACTCTTAACAGAAAGGTACATGAACCCATAGCCTTGAATAAATTTCTAGAGTCATGGTTTGGCCTATCAAATTTAAGCGTTCTCTCTGGTGAGAATCCTTTAATATTACTCTGGGATCTCTCTTTCTCTAGTGATGGGATGCTAGAGAAAGCAAATGTCATGTTCTGTGATTCGCGTGATATGAGGACCATAACTGCTTTATATAGATAGCCAGCGTCGTTGTTATCTACTTTTGTATTTCTATTTAGCTCATCATAAAAATAAAAATAACCGTAAAATCCCTACACGTTAAAGGTCCATATCCTGTTAGATACATTAATGCCCAATTAACTTATTAAATCACTTTCATGGGTGTAAGTCCATATGATAATCTGCAACTCATAATTATTTTATATAAGCCCAACGTTGGATTGAGGATCTAACATGACAGGTTGGAGAGGGGGCATGATTTCTCCTCTCAATTCCACACCCATGTGCCTTTTGTTGGTGGTCTCCTCTGGTGTGCTGCTATGGACATGTAACGCCAGAAATGGACGAACGCGTCCTGGTTGGTCTTGTGGCAAGGTTAACAAGATAAGCCTTCCCCATCAACGACGTACGAACGATCCGGAAGGCTATGGTGAAAATAATTAAAGAAGTACATTGTCACATGTATCTTTAGAAATAATGATAGCATCAATTCCGGCATGTTCCACGTTTGGATAGCAAAAGGGTAGTTGATCCTCCCTTCCTACTTGTTCATGACAGATTCCAACTTCGGTTTGGAGGGTTATCACGTTTTGGTATATTGGTGGTCTTTGTGAAGTGCTCAAGACCAATTGCTTCTCCTTTATGTTTCAAATGAGCGTACTCCTAGGACATATCTTCTAAAATATATGAATTGAGTAGGCATTTATAAGCTGTAAAATAGAAATTTTATTTAAAAAAATCATAAACTTATTACATTTTTACCTGAGCCTTTTTGTTCATGGGTAGCACCTTTATTACAACGTCAACATTTACAAGATTCATGAGTTCCGGTCCATCCATCTGTCCTTATGTTATAGCACCCCAAGGAATCACATTCCTCACAATGTATGGTCCGCTATAAGTTGGAGTAATTTGACTCAAGGATTATAATTTATTGGCAGTAGTTTTCGTAGCACTAAATCATTAACCTCAAAATGTCTTGAGCAAACTTTCTGATTAAAGGAGTTGGCCAATCTCAATGAAGGGATTTCCACTTCTATCGTCATGACTGCCTCCATGCTATACATTAGAGAAAAAGGGGTTGCACCCAGCAGAAATCCAGATTGAGGTTTTAGATGTCATCAATGCGTAAGGGAGCCTTTTAAGCCAATAACCGGAGCTATAAACTGTCCTTGCTAGAATCTTTTTGATGTTCTTATTCACTGCTTCAATAGCACCGTTCATTTAGAGGCAACAAGGAGTTTAATTCAGGTGGTGAAACTTAAACTCTTTGAACAAATTATAAGCGAGCTCGTTGTTCAAATTAACTCATTGTTTGTGATGATAGCTTCAGACACACCATATCAAGCAATTATATCGCAACAGACAAGCTTCACGATGTTTCTTGCATTAGCAATTGCAAGAAAGCTTTCTGTCCATTTGGTGAAGTAATTAATGGCCACAAGAATGAAACTATGACCCTTCGATGCTTTTGGATTGATTGGGCTGAACATATCAATGCCTCAAATTGAAAAAAGCCATGGTTCCAACAATTAATGTAGCTCATTTGGAGGGACATTTATCTTCTCTCCATGAACTTGATAAAAATAGCAACATTAATGTAGCTCATTTGGAGGGATATTTATCTTCTCTCCATGAATTTGACAAAAATGGCGATATTGGATATGTTGGATGCAATTACTTTCTAAGGTCAAACAAAAGTAACCTAACCTCATGATTTTCTTAGCAAATATATGACTATTCATGTCATGACTGCAAACTTCTTCGTGTATTTCTTCCATTAGTTGAGTGGCTTCATTAGCATTTACAAACCTTAGCATGACCAAGTCAAAGGATTGCCTATACGACGTATCTTCATTGACGAACAACTTAGGAGCTAGTTTCACAAGATGTTTCCTGTCGATTGGAGTGCTAACATCAGGGAACTCTTGATTTTGAATATAAGTCATGATGTCATGGTAACATGGGTTTCCGTCGGGCTCTTCCACCACCACCATGCAAATAAGCCGGTTTCGCAAGACAACTTCTAACCCATCCTTGATTTAGAGCATGGGAATATAAAATTGTGAGCTCAACCGTACATTGATCGGGAGACCTTGATAAATATTCAAAGGATATTTCATCAAACTCCTCTACGAGATGCTCCAGGCAACCTTGATAAAGGACCATCTATGGCATCTCCGGTTCTCCATCTTCCAACAATCTCGAGGATAATAAGCACAAAGTCTTCAAAAACTTTCAGCTTGTTCTCTGTAAGTTCTTGAATGCCTCAAACAATTTCCCACGTTGCCTCTTTTGACCTCATTTCTCTACATCTCGCTCATCTTAGTGATGATTTTGCTCATCTAAGTTTGGAGTGAGAGAGTCAAGCTACCGACCTATTTGTGCTTGATTTGTCAATCATTCGTACTAGGCTCATTTCCTTTCTGAATTAGAGTCACTGATTGAGTCAAGCTTGATCTAGAATGTTGCTGCATATCTACCGCTGCGGAGAAGATCCAGAATTACTTCGATGTCCCATATCCCATCTTTTTTAAAGCAATGGCAAAAGCAGAACAGATTCAACAATAGTGCGCTTCAAAATTCTAGTTCGAGCTTGAGGTTGGACTTCATTGGGAATCAATATATATGGACTAACTGAGTTGAGTTCGAACCTCAGAAGACATGTTCAAATCGAGTTTAGCATCGAGCCATACATTAGACTGGGTTCATATTTAAGTAATGAATTCTGGTCAGCCGCTTCTGTCAAAGGCCACGAATTTCTCAGAATGCATTAACAAAAGAACAAATGACCTCTGGGATAGAGCCACAAGGGTGAAAAAAGCATTGATAAAAATTTTCGTTTTGGTGTAGGAGGAGCACAAAATACTTGTTCTCATTGTTCACAATTAACTTACTCTTATGATACCTGAGAGTCAAGCTGCAAGTGACCATCCGAGCCCTGATAAAACAGCATCAACAAACAGACGACCTCATGTAACTTGTGTAACAAAGGACACAGCAGCTGCTCATGACCTTCTCTCTCTGAGTCACGCCTTATCAGTAAGAAAGTGCTTCTTGGAGGATTGCAAAAAAGGAAACCTGCCTCATATCTGTCCCAGGATAAGCTCGCACCAGAAACCTTGAAGTTGGATGGAACTTCTTCCACATTGAGAGCCTTCACTTTCCCGTCTTCCACATAAGCTGAGCATCTATACCATAGCAGCCATTTTAGGAAAAAGGTAAATCCGAGGACAAAATGACATTTAGTTAGCCATTTCATCCATAAAATTACACTCCAAAGGTAAAAATGACAGACTGATGGAGATTCAACAAGGATGTTTGATATCTGATATTAACTTATTAGGATTAGGCCTAGGGTATACCTTTCAGAGCAAAGTCCAAGCAAAGCTGCTGAGAGATCTTTGGTCAAGTCCAAGCTCTTATGCAAGCTAGCATCAAAATCCCCATAGAACTCTATCTATTATGTTTAGGATAAACAAGCACAAGTTAATGTCAGAGCATTCTTTTACTTTAAAATGGGGGTAGAGACGAGAGGTGCTCACAAACAAGGTACAAATCAGGCTATTCTTGTGATGATAAATACATGAACCGCATTCCATAACCATGTCATACACATACTATCATAGGAGAAGCATCATATGCATCCCTAGAAATGGATTATTTTGCCCATAGAAACTTCTGTAGTAGTACACTTTCTTTAATGATTGTGCTAATAATAAAACTGAAGTATTCTAGCTGCTCTACTACCAGTTGACCTCTCATTGTGATAGACTTCTCATTGTGATCACTGCATGTCCTAACGATGTGCATTCCCAGTTTTGCAAAAGGAATGTTGTGAATAAAAAAGGAGAATTATTTTCTTGAAAGGGGGGGAGGGGGGGGAAGAGAAAGTAACCTCGTATCGTGATGCTCTATGAGTTGCAGGAGGAAACGTGAGGCAGTACCAGAAATCTTCACAACAATCAACAAATTTTTCCTCAAAAAAATGATCAAAAAGATGAGGTAAGAAACTCAACGCCCAATTCGAACATTCCAAAACCGTTCATAATTCATTCGAGAGAGAAAAAAACTACTGAGAGGATATTTGGATGAAAGAAAATATGTCAGCCAGACTCAATAGTTCATCTCTAGAAGCAAATAATTGGGTTTCAAAATTAATAACTTACAGCAACTTTGGCTTTGAGATTTTCAGCCCAGCCGTTCATGTTGTAGGGTCATTAACAGCCACACTAATCACAGAGTCTATGCCTTTAGCCTTGAACTTATCAATATTATTCTTGCAGCTAGGCACATGCTGTAGTGAACAAACTCCTGGGTATACACCCTGGGAACGACAAATATGAAAGCTTGAATAGAAAGCACCAAGATAAGAGTAGAAAAAGAAGAACCAGCAAGCATTCTTCAACAGAATTGCTATTCTTTATTATTTGAGTTGCAGCAGCTTCAGCTTCAATGTGTCAAATCTTCTTAAATTCAACGTGTCTCAGTTTCGGAGGTTCAAATGGCAAGACAATGCACATCATGGACTATAACTGGATATTGCTTTCCGAGAAAACACATGCAACACCACTGAGAAGAGACTGACATAGACAGCTTTAAGCTCATATACAGTTCTCTTGACATAGACAGTTTCAAACTGCATTATCAACAGACAACAAAAAAGTTTTCTCAAAACATAATAATTTGTTATGCAATTAACTTTGTTCAAGGTGACTCATGCTTTTAATTTCTTGCTTCTTCTTCTTCTTTTTCTTCTTCTTTTTTGGCTTTTAGTGCTTCAGATTGACTTCTATTTAGTATTGAACACCTCTATATCAAAAAGTACATGAATTATAACACCAAAGTCAGGTGAAACTTGTCTACAATTGTCTAAAATCTAAATCTTTTTTCTTTTTTTCTTTGATTTTGGTGGGAAGTCATAATAGTTAGTAAAAGTCAACTCGATGTTTAAATCTTCCTCAATAATGCAGCTAGGATCATGAAGTAAGTGTACCAGAGAACCTAATCATGGTGGACTAGCATGCAGTCTCATATTATGGACTGTAAAGCCATTGAAGTTTCTACTAAAAACGCCAGCATGGGACACAAGATTGAATTCCAAATTCGATGTCATTTATAAGGCTCTTATTCAGATTTCTATATCCCCTTTGAAGATTTTAAGAAAAAAGAACTTTGCAGAGTTCAAAACACAGATTTCAATTTTCGCTATATAATATGCAATGATTTCTGCTGCACCACAGACCAGGAATTACTCCAGAAATCAAAGAGCATAACATGATCCTCTCATGGTAAAGTTTAGCTACATATCCACTGATCTATTCAAGCCTCGGCGCAACGGCACCAACCGAGAATGCAAGAATGCGGAGGCAAGCCATTTCTAAAACAACTCAGATGATTTCCAATCAGACAATTCCAATGCGTCTCTGCTATTGTATTCAACCATTTCTGATGTCTGAAAAAAAAAGCAATCTTGACCGCTAACTTAGCACTAAATAAGGAAGGTATTGTCTGCACATTGTTTGCGATGGAGAAGAAGAATACGGGGTCAAACCTTAATGGCCGACTTGGCTTTGGATATGATGCTCTCCCTCCCTGTCTTTCTCTCCCCCTCTCTCTCTCTCTCTCTCTCTGTGCGAGAACTCCCACGTAACGAGCGCGATGGGTTTCAATCAATGCTTTGCCAAATTGGAATCTCTCTGTTTGCTCTGTTCAAGGGTGCGGCGGGGCTGAGCAGGTACTGGTGGGAATGCGTGACTCTCCTCTGGATGCATAAATTATTCGGTTTTCACATCAAACTTCGTTTTGTTTAGCTGATCAATTCTTTTTATTTTTATTTTTTCTGAGTGGATCGTCTCTATCCTTTTTCTATCACAGGTTACCACTTGCAATCACGAGTAGCACCTTCAGTGTATTCTTGAATGGTAAAGCCTAACCTACTATTATTTGATTCTAGTTTTATAGTTTTCTGGGCAAGTTTCCTACCATGTGGGATTCTGGTTCCACCTTGTTTATGGTGAATTTATTACATCCAGGCGATCACCCAGTCACTACAATCGAGATTCAGGATGAAATCGATTGACGGCTAGATGCTAGTGCGGAAGCTGAAGGGAACAATTACCTCATCGATGAGGGGAAAAGGAGGCGTAGACGACCCGGTTGATCTTGACTGATGGATGGACGGGAGGGACGGAGGAGAAGGCTATTCGCTCGCGTTGTCGGGTGAAGCTGGAAGGAGTTGAAATGGGGAATGGAACGGAATTGAAATCTGGAGCTCTGCTTTTGCTGCTCCTGCGTCTTCGAGTTTAAAGAGACAAAAAAGTAAGTGAAGGTTGTGATAACTCCGGTACCGGCAGATCTTTGTTTGGTCATTTTTATTGCCGAGATTCTTGGTTAGCATATCGCTGCATTTTTGTTCTCTTTAAGTTCTTGATTGCCTTAAACAATTCCCTCTTTTTTCTACATCTCTCGTCGTAGTAGTGATTCTGCTCATCAAAGTTGGGAGCGCAAGAGTCAATGTACTAACCTATCGAACTTGGCCTCATTTTCTTTGCGAATTAGAATGACTGATCGAGTCAAGCTTGAGCTAGAAAGTTGCTGCATCTCTTATCATTTTGGGAAGATCCAGAAGTACTTCGACCTCCCCGCATCCCATAGCAGGTCTGTTCAACTTTTAGCGCACTATCAAAATTCTAGTTCGAGCTTGAAATTGAACTTTTGGGATTCATAAGTTATTGACTAACCATGTTGAGCCTAATGAACACTTAGTCTAGTAGAGCTCCTACTTATGAAGACATGTTTGAATTTGAGTTTAGCATCGACCCATGCATTCAATTGGGGTCACGCGCTAAAGTAAAGAATTCTGGTGGACACAACTTGGTTCAGATTCCACCATAAGCTACTCCAGTGATCTTCAGCTCCCAATTCTTAGATCTAAGTGACCAATCTTTTACACAGTGAAACCAGATGGTGTAGCTCAGCAGTTTCTCTAAAAAGAACCATTGAGCCCGGCCGCTTATGTCAAAGGCCGTATATTACGCAGAAGGCCTTGTTAGTCAAGGAAAATTGACCTCTGGGATGGAGCGACTAGACTTTTGAGGCTAGTCTCTACTTACGGCAAGAAAAGCACCGATAATTTTTTCATTTTGATGTAGGAGGAGCACATTTACAATGAACTTACTCTTATGATTAACTGACGGTCAAGCCACAAGCAATCATCCTAGCCCTGATAAAACAGTATCAACGAACAGAAAACCAGATGTAACTATTGCAACAAAGGACACAGCAGCTAGTTACGACATGCTCTCTGAGTCGCGCCTTATTAATAAGCAGGTGCTTCTTCGTGGTTTGCAAATAAAGTGAAACGTGCCTTTTATCTGTCCCAGGATGACCTCTGCGCCAGAAACCTTGAGGTTGGACGGAGCTTCTCCATCACTTTGGCGTCTTCCGCATAAGCTGACCATCTATAGCAGAGCAGCCATTTTACGAAAAATACAAATCCAAGGGCAACATTGATCATTTGGCTAGGCATTTCATCCATAAAGTGATGTTACAAATTAAGGTAAAAATGACAGACAGAAGGAGATTTAACAAGGATGTCAGATGAAAGCAAAGCTGCTGAGAGATCTTTAGTCAAGTCCAAGCTCTTATGGAAACTAGCATCAAAATCCCCATAGAAGTTGATCTATTATGTTTAGGATAAACAAGCACAAGTTCATGTCAGAGCCTTCTTTTTGCTTAAAAATGTGGGTAGACAGACATGAGAGATGTTCGCAAACAAGTTTAAAATCATGCTTTCCTTATGGTTATAGACATGAACCGTATTCCCTCACTGTTTCATACACATACTATCATAAAGGAAACATCATGCGCATCTCTGGAAATGGATTGTTCTGCCCGAGGAAACTTCTGTGGCATCAAACTTTCTTTAACGATGTTGCTGATCATCTAAGTATTCTAGCTGCTCTACTGCCAGTTCACCTTTGATTGTGATCACTACACGTCCTAACAATGCACACTGCCAGTTTTGCAAAAGAAATATTGTGACAAAAAAGAGAATATATCTTCTTGGAAAAAAAAAAAACCAAGAAAGTAAAACCTCGTACTGATGTTCTACAGGTCGCCAGAAATCTTCACAACAATCAACAGATTTTTCCTCAAGATATTATCAAAAGGACCAGACAAGAATCTCAACCACCGAACTCAAAACTTCTCAAAACCGTTCATAATCATCTCTGTGATAGAGAAGATTGCCAAAAGAATTTTTGAATGAAGAAAATATGTAAGCCAGACACAATATTTCATCTCTAAAAGCAATATAAGAATCGAGATTCAAGTTAATAACTTACAGCATCTTTCGCTTTGAGATTTTTTACCCAGCCGTTCAAGGTGTACTGGTCATTAACAGCCAGCAAATCACAGTGTCTATGACCTTAGCCTTAAACTAAAACATATTATTCTTGCAGCTAGGCACATGCTGCTGTGAACAAACTCTCGTGTGCGCACCATGGGGGCGTCAAATATGAGAACTTAAACAGTGAGCACCGAGAGAGATAAGAAAAAGAAAAGCCAGTAAAGCATTCTTTCCTACTGAATTTCTATACTTTGTTACTTGGCTTGCTATACCCCCAGCTTCAATATGTCAAATCTTCTTATATTTAATTTGTCTCAGTTTCCGAGTTTAACATTGGCAAGACAATACACCTTGGGGACTATAGCTGGATATTGCATTCCCAGAAAACAGACGCAACACAGCTGAGAAGAGACTGGCACAACAATTTCAAGCTCATATATAGTTTGTCTTGACAAGCCCCGTTAGATGCAAGATGAATTTAGTATAAAGGACCTGGGAACAAATTAAAATGAAAAAAATATTGAGAGTAATTAGAAATGCTATGAGGAAACCAGGAGCTTCACAGGGTAAATTGGCAAGACTTGAGTACTCTGGAGGATCTTCTGACCCAATCTTTTAGAGATGGTACAGAAATAGTGCACAGCATAAGTCCAGATGCAGAATTACATGACAGGGGTAATATCCCAGGTCAACTTGAAGTTATTCCAACCCAGGTAACTAACACCTTTTCTTTGTGTAGTTTGACTATTTACTTAGTTCTCTTGCGGAATTTCTTTGCATGAGCTATTTGTGTAGCATTGAAACAGCTATTCAGAATGCAGAGTTCAGTCAAAATTTCTTTGAAAAAGTGTCAACTCTTCATGTTTGATCACATGAAAAAACTGATATAACGACCGGCCTTGATACGTTACTGCAATGGCAGAGCAACCCCAGGTGAAAATAAGCGGCCAAAAAGCAAAAAGTGATTTCATGCCACATGGAAGCCTGATGAATCGTTTTCGCCTTATGTTTCTGGAGGAGAGACATCAACACTGCTGTATCGTGGAATGGCCTTGAGCTAAATTGCCTTTTCTACTCCTGGCCTGTCCGAAGGCATGTGAAGCAAGTGACGTACTGTCACACTCCCAACTCATAGGTAGAAGGGTATGACACGGCCGTCCCTCTCATCGAGAGACGCAGCCTCAAACAACCGAATCAGTCTTATATTAACACATATCCATATATAAAATAAAGGAAAGTCCAGTTTACAACATCAAGCTTACTAATACACGTCCATTACATATTTCTAAACCCCAAAATATAATTTATACCAAAACACCCCGTTGTCCAAAATCCCAAAATGCACGCGCTCTCGTCTTACTGGCTGGTCTTCAAGTTACCTGAAAGCAACAGTTCACCGAGTAATACATTTCTTCTATGTGAATAATATTTAGTATGTACCATTATAGCATAATTTACCAAATATCATCTCAAAATCCATAAATTTTCCAATAAACTTCATACACATAAAATGAGTAAACAATAACAGTCAATTCATAATAACGAAAACAACAATGGTCAATCCCATTGTTTAATCTCATAAATCATCCCTCAATGGTTTATTCCATTGAGTAATTTACTGCTCAATATCTACTATAATCACGTTTAACGCCCGTGAGAAAGGCGACCAAGTTTACCTCCCTTGGTTAGGTCTACCACCTACATCAGCCGGTGGCTCGGCCCAGAAGGATGTCCTAAGTATGCATACTTTCCCCCACTCATGGGTTCTCCTTATAGCGATAAGAGCAATAATAATCAACATCATTCTTCAACAATCAGCAATCAACATCAAGACATCGTTTCACAAACCGGTTTTATAAACCGCATCACAAAATATTTCGCAAATCTATATCAAATAACATTTGTATCACAAAACATTTCAAACTCAACATTTAAATCTTAATATACCCCTTTCTCAATATTTTTAACTCCAAAATCAGCATTTGAATCCAAAACATTATCATTTTTAAAACACGAACTTATAAATGCATAGAAGTAAATGTATTACTCACCTCGAATGGTTAAACTCCAAATCCTACCAGTCGATAAGTCAATGCTTTTGGGTTCCTAATAATAAATTAAAAAATAATATCAAAAACTAAGTAAATATAATTCTATAAGGACCGACTTGACTAAATACGCCTAATATCAACACAAGCGACACCTATGAACCGCTAAAAGAACTTGTGCATAACCAAAATCACTATTTTCCAATATGCCCAACTTGTGCGCGAAGTCTATTTGTGCCATAACTTTCTCCACCAAACTCCGTTTTCAAAGATCTTATAGTCCACGGAAAGCCCTTTCGACGCACTACAACATTCATGAATTGACTTCACCTAAAATCCAACCAGAAACCCATGAAAACAGCCAATGAAGCTACTGTCCGCGCGTGAACAGTGCGCAAACAGTGTGCGCCGAAGTTCAAACTCTCGTTTCGGACAAACCGTAAGCCCAAATCAACTTCCATTAGTTGCTATAGCTTCATAACACCCTAAGATACGATGCCCACATAAATTTTCATCCAAATAACTCCAAAATCCGACTTCGCCGTTCAAATTACACTAAATTCCGAATTTCACATTTAATTCCATAAATTATTCCGAATAAGCGGGCGAGGGGCACGAGTACTTACCGGGTATGGCGACTTGAGGCTGGGTCGGCCTATCGTAGTCCCGAGCGCAAGATTTTCCTCTGTTTTCCTTATTTTTCTCTCTTTCTCCCTCTTTCCTCTCTTCTTTCTCTTTCTCTCTTCTTTCTCTTTTCTCTTCTGTTCGTGCGTGCTTCTTTCCCTTTATAGCCAGCACTCCACCGACTTTCCTTCTCCCCTTTTTGACTTTTCAAACTCTCTTTTCTTTTCTTTTCTTTTTCTACACTCTTCTAGGCTCTTACACGTACAATTGGGAAACCGACTTCCTCATTGGTTTCTCCGTCCTGCATCCACTGTTCATTTGAAGGAACCATCAGCTGATTGTTTATCATATGAAAGCATTTTTTTTATATAACTGAGGGTATTGAAGAAGAATTATTGGATAATTCTCATTTTACTTGTGTTTCTATTCACAAAGTGGCTTGCACTTTTGAGAATTCCAAGAAATTTATGTTTCCTACTATACAATTTACTATGAACAGACCAAGATGCTGTATATCTGCCGCTATGGTAATGATACAGAAAATTTTATAGCAATGGTAAAAGCATGTTACTGGCGTTAGAGGAAAGAAAACATAATTCTGATACTATTTTGCCAAAAAATAGGAAGGACTTTGTGGAAGGCTTCCAAGGTTCAAACCTTAATGAACTGCGATTGGATACCGATACTTGCATATGCTGAGTTTGAAGAGACAAGGAATGAGAAAACATTGGAATGACTCCAGTACTAGCAGATCTCTTTGTTTGGTCATTTCCATTTCTGAGATTCAGGATTAGCATATTGCTGCATTTTTGTTCTCCGTAAGTTCTTGATTACCTTAACGTTTCCCTTGATGCCTCTTTCTTATGCATTACTCATCTTAACCATGATTATGCTCATCTAAGTTTGAAGCGTGAGAGTCAAGCTACCAACCTATTTGTGCTCGATTTCGTCGATCATTCAAACACGGCTCCTTTCCTTTTGGAATTAGAATACTCCAATATTTAACTGAGTCAAGCTTGAGCTTCTGTATATCAATCACTATTTAGATGACCCAGAAATTCCTTCTCCACGTCCCTGCATTATGTATTTCATAATTGCAATTGTATTAGCATAAATAGATTCAGTTTTAGTGCGCTGTCAAAATTCTAGGCCAAGCTCGAGATTGGACTTCACTGGGAGTTGAATTTATTGACTAGCCGAGTTGAGCCCAATGAAAAAACTGAGTTGAGTTGATCTCGACCTTAAGAAGACTCATTGAAAATCGCATTGGACATCGGGTCGCACCTTCAAATTGGGGGGTCAACCTTAATTAATGAATTCTAGTTGACCTAGCTTGACTCAACTCCGCCCTCAACTACTTCTGGCAAAGAGATCTTAAGCTGCCAAATCTTTAAATCAAAGTGAAAAAAAAAAGATTTGGTTGAGCTTTGAAAGTTTCTCTATAGATAACCTGATCCAAGATATATGTTGCACCCTAAAATTGTTGATGGAATGTGGACCCAACGATCAAGCAGTGAGAGCAAAAGAATAGTGATCTTTTAAATTTTCTACGGGTGCAAATTTTATAGATGCGTCCTATGTATATTGATAGTTAAGGAGCTCAATAAATTGGCTACCCATGGCCTGTCAAGAGGTTGGGCGTGTCCAGGCCCTATGTGTGTTAACTTTTTTGGTTTTATTTTATAAAAAGATTTATGGCCAAGGTTAGGCCCAAGCAGGTAACAGGCCTATGTCAGGCTTGGGCTAGCGCATTTGGTACCAAAAGCTACTCTGATAATATGTATTTGAGTAGAAGTATTAATGTCGTTACCATAAACTCATCTTATATTTATTTCACTGGAGTCAAATGAGAGCCACATTCCCAATCAGTATTACTGTCATATCTTTATTTCAAATTTTTGGGATCACTATAAATTATATTACTGCTAAAGCATGAAAATTACATAATAATGAAGATAATCAGATGCTCAAAAAGATTTGAACACGTTTTAATTTGACATCATATGAAATTTCGTGGATTTTTCTTTAACTGCTTTAAAAGGTGAAACTGATAGAAAAGGGAAGCGTGTGATGTCCACTAAACACGGTGGACAAGGCAACTCCAAAACACGGTGCGTTGGGTTGACTAGAAAGTCTATTGCACGACTCCACTAAATGATGGAACTTCGGTTTGGGTCCACCTCTTTAATTTCTTGACTTGCCCGCAATTGTTGCGTTGACTGACTTGGGCTCCCAGCGGACAAGGCGACTCCCAAGTCCTTTTATACGGTGCCTCCCCCACACGCAGAGACACCCAGCAAATCTCTACCTCTTTGCATTCTTTCGAATT
Source organism: Melaleuca alternifolia (assembly GCA_019926035.1). Taxonomy (NCBI): domain Eukaryota; kingdom Viridiplantae; phylum Streptophyta; class Magnoliopsida; order Myrtales; family Myrtaceae; genus Melaleuca; species Melaleuca alternifolia. The sequence continues at coordinate 346,893 of JAGKPW010000275.1, forward strand.
TCTCCTTGCCCAACATGATTAATGCTCTCAGATCCATCAATGTTTATGAATTGTTGCTGCTCATTCTTGTTCTATCGCAAGCAACGACGAGTGATGCCGAGCCAAGCAATCAACAATGCATCGCTTCATCCTGTGGTGATGTTCGTAATATAAGTTATCCATTTCGATTACAAAGTGACCCAAAAGGATGTGGTGACTCGTCGCACGAACTGACTTGTGAAGATAATCACACTGTTTTATATGTCGTCGATGACCGATTCTATGTGAAGTCTATCAATTATCCTGCCAAGGATATCACATTGGTCGATGATGGGCTGCAAAAGGGTAATTGCTCATCTCTCCCCCGTCATTCATGGACACGATATGTCTACAAGAGAGCTATGTATCCATGTTCCCTTAGTCCATTGGTCATCGCGAACTGCTCAAAACCAGTCAATTCTTCAATCTACATCGATGCCAGTCCATGCATCAAGGGTTCGTACTCTTCCACCACATCGTCAAATTGGAGCTTGTATGCTTTGTTCGAGCCAAGGGCATCGGATGTTAGGGATTTTTGCACCATTAGCGCGTGGGCATGGATAACACCGTTCGAGTATTATGATAAACTTAATAGTAGCTCTTACAACTACGAGCAAATCCACGACATCATGGCCGATGGATTTGTTATCGGCTATTACGGATATTCGCCAGGGAAGTTAACTTTGAATTGCCACTTTGCGTCCCGGGTCTTATCTCGGCTCCCTCACTATTTCCGTCTCGATAACATCATTGATGACCACGATGAGATTTGCGGATGGGAGGACTACTACGGTAAGCATTAGTTGGCAATGATAATTTACCGCAGTTTTGCATGATTTTGTACATATTCTTCCACTTGCTACTTTCTCTTAAAACTGGAAAGTGAACGAAATATTTAATATCCAAGAAAATTAGGACAAAATTTCGGAACTTTGGATTCCATATTTGCGGGTAAAAATAAATGAATAAACAAATGACTAGAGAAGTCACAAGGAACATACTCATCATCATGCACAACGCATCATCACACACGAACACATGTGCCTAGACTATAGTTCCTTTCCCTAAAGGGCTAGAACTCCCCATGAAATTGAAACTAAATAAAGATGATTGTACGAGCAGCCACATGACTAGCTTTTTGTTTTTAGTTTTTTTGGCATAGGGTTGACACTTTCTTATTTTCGTGGTTACTTCCTTAGTTAGTCACTTAGCTAGAGACGCCCAGTAATAAGTATCTTGAAATATGTATTCATGTATTGATTGCGAGGAACCGTGCTTTTAATTAATTATAAATATTACTATTTCTCTCTATTTATTAATTCCTAATAAAGAAAAATGAGTTTTTTTTTTCCATCTTTCTCATATTTGTGAAATGAATCTTATTATTTACACTTACTTGCAAATGCACACATCCCACTTCTTGTACTCTTTTAGATAAAAAAATTCCATACAAAGTTAACTTGCCGCAATACTGTCTCCACGTGAGTTTTTTTTTGTTGTTGCTTTTTTCACATCATTTGAACCTTCCACAGGCGTCGGAAGTGAAATTCAAAGTTGGACATTTGATGGTTTTATACCTATACTAGGTAAGTTGCAGGGAATTTTTTTTAAATCATTAAAAAAGCTTATTCTAACCTACAAAATTTTCTCAGTGATTTTATGTGTAGGAAAATTCTTAATCGGGGCACCATTCTTCACGATATTTCTAATTTACAAGTATAGAATAAGGCACTTGGCGATGGACAAGAACATTGAAGAATTTTTGCAAGCTAACAACAACTTCATGCCTATAAGGTACTCTTACTCGAATATTAAGAAGATCACCAGAAATTTTAAGCACAAGCTAGGTGAAGGGGGGTATGGGTCTGTGTACAAAGGAACACTTAGAAGCGGCAACAACGTGGCCATCAAGATTTTGAAATCCAAGGCTCATGGCCAAGATTTTATCAATGAAGTGATCACTATTGGAAGAATTCACCATGTTAATATAGTACAACTCATCGGTTTTTGCTTTGAAGGCACAAAGCAGGCCCTCGTGTATGATCTCATGTCAAATGGATCTTTGGATAAACACATTTTCACTAAAGAAGGTGACAAGCTTCTTGATTACGGGAAAATTTATGAGATCGCTTTGGGTGTGGCTAGGGGGATTGAATACTTACATCGAGGGTGTGACATGCAAATACTACACTTTGATATCAAGCCCCACAACATTCTTCTAGACAAGAATTTCACTCCGAAAGTTTCTGACTTTGGGCTCGCGAAACTTTACCCCACTAATCATAACATAGTCTCATTAACTGCTGCAAGAGGAACCTTGGGATATATGGCGCCTGAGTTATTCTACAAAGACATCGGTGGTGTATCCTATAAAGCAGATGTTTATAGCCTTGGGATGTTGCTCATGGAGATGGCAGGAAGAAGGAAGAACATAAATGCAAATGCAGAACGTTCGAGCCAAATATATTTTCCATTGTGGGTGTATGACCAAGTTGATGAAGGAAATAATGTCGAAATGGGAGAGGTTGTAGAAGAGGATAGGAACGTAATAAAAAAGATGATAATTGTTGCATTTTGGTGTATACAATTAAACCCTAATCATCGGCCTTCAATGAAGAAAGTTCTAGAAATGCTCGAAGGAGATATTGGTAAACTTCAAATGCCACCAAGACCGCTTATTTACCCTCCAGATGTGCCTGCCAACAATGACAAATCTGAGCAAGAGTTAGAAACATTCTCAAGGTCATCAAGCACTCCAACAACTTTCATTGGTTTTCCTTTTGGAGATACTGATGATGTTTAGAGGACCATGCACGGTTTGATTGGAAAAGTTTTGTATATGCCCACTATCTATTATTGTCTTGGGAGGGACTTAAGCTAGTTTAGCTAGATAGTAATTAGTTTTGAGATTGTCATCTTCTAGCTCTTAAGTTAATGTTATGTCTTCTAGTTCTTAAGTTAATGGTATTTATTGTATTTCATATTGTTTTACTCTCTTGCATCCTTCTTAAAGACTATAAACAAATTAGTCAGAGAGCAAGAGCAAAAATATTGGTGACGGTGTGCGGACATGGAGAATTTGCTCCCTCATTACATGATTTAGGGCACTGCCAATTAGAAAGCAAATAATAACTTGCAGTCATGCCACTTAACATGCTATTACTTGCAAATTGTTGATTTCGACTTTCGAATCTGTTTACAAAGAAAATTTTATAGGTTTATATTTTACAACAAAGACACCATCTATCCATGTGAGAAGCAACTTTCATAAAAGTAGAAAAAGAAAATTCTTAGATAATGTAATTCTATATCAATTATATTTGAAAGAACTCATGTTCAGTTTGAAAAATACATGAATTTACTGACGAGTGACAAGATTGAAAATTTATACTTTCCTCTTAAAAATTATTACCTGATTTTGACGATTTTAATTGATAGGTTTGTATAATTTCGAAGCAGTTTCATGAAACTTCATCTACCTGGCTTTATTTATTTTTATTTATTTTATTTTTTTTACGCTAGCCATGGAGGGAAGGGGAGAAGGGCAGGTACTCCTCCCCAATTTTGCTTCATATATGTTATATAGATGTACTGAGTTGCCTCCCATAATATATATATATATATATATATATCTACTATATAGCAATTAGGGCAAGCATCACAAAAAACTCCCCTAGACTATGCCTACTATAACGGAAGCAATTCTTTTTTTGTGTTACTAAAAAGTCTAAATCTTACCATTGTAACACAAATACCCCTGGCTTTTGTTTTTGTGTCACAAAAAAATAAAACTTATACATGTATAATATTTATAACTTCTATTTCAATTCCATCATGATAAATTTATTACATTGATATAAGTTTGGTGTTTTTCATGACAAAAGAAAAATGTAATGTTTTTGTCACAATGGGTAAATTTAGAACTTCAAGTGACAAAAAAAAAGTTTGCATAGTGAGTATAATTTAAAGTTTTTATGTTATTAACCCTAGAAATTAATCACATCTTTAACTTCGTCCTCAAACTTTTCTTTTCCAAAAAATTCTATCAAAATCGGTGTCACTTTGCTTAAGGTGAATTTTAACATGTCATCTTCAACAGCAAGGTTGTAAACCCACGACATAGTCTCATCTTAAATGTATTGACAATTCTATTGTATTAACTCTTTCTTCACATTATTCTTCACATAAGAAATTGTGACTTTTAATTAACACTATAAATAAGCCTTGGATGCAAAGTCTATGATGTTTAGGCTTACGTTTTAAAAGAATTAACATATGGAAAGGCAACTTAAAGGAATTGAATATTTTAGTGAAAAATTTCTAGCTAATTTTTTTTTAGAGTTTTACATAATCATGACCAATATTCATCAAGAACAAATACACTCTCTACATTGTACCTTTATTCAAAATTATCGTTAACAAAAAGGAAATTGACTCCAACCTAAGTCTTGGCTCTATCAAGGCCGCATCAAGAAACCGGCCAAAACTTGCATCGATAAGGCTTTGATTCTTTCCTAGTGAGTCCTACTCCCTTTTGATTTTGGTGACTTTGAAGTGTTCTAATAATGCTAAACCTATCGACACGCTATAACATTCTCTGCAAATATGGTGAAGGAATTATGAAATTCAACTCTTTTGCTCGAACAACTTCTGGAGAATTTCCTTCCATGAAAAGAAGTCTATGGTATTTGTGTCAAAATGAGTGATTTTAGGATAAATTTTTGAGTATTTACATCACAATGATTATACTTTGAGTTTTTTTTATGTTATTAATCCTAGAAATTAATCAGATATTTAACTTCACACTCAAAAAGAATTTATCGAAAAAGTTTCTATCACAATTAGCTCACTTTGTTTAAGGTAAACTGTAACATGTCGTATTTGACAAGCAAGGTTGTCAAAACCGATGAAATAATCTCATCTTAGCTCACATGTATTGATAATTCTATTGTATTATCTCTTTCTTCGTACTATTCTTCCTATGAAAAATTGTGACTTTTCATTAACATTATACAAGCCTCGAAATGCAAAGTTTATTCCCATAGGTTTGACTCGATTCAATGTCTGCATCAATTATTAAGATGACTTTTCGTCATCTTACAAAAAGGAAGACTCATTAACACCATAAATATCTCCGAACATGTGAAATAAGTTGCTTATCTAAGAAAAAATAATTCTCCAGGAATATGGAACATCGTAGAATGGAAAAATGTATGGTGTTGTCAACTTAGATGTGTCCTTCCGAGAAAGAAATGGTAATGATGTTGAGTCTTACTTGCCACTCCCGTAACGTTCTCGTCTAGATGACTTTGTTTTATTAGTTGACATGGATTTTTCAATAGACGATCCCAAGTCTTCATAATTTAGATCTATCTCATTTGCCATTACTAGATGTACATCCAATCCTTGTCGATCCTCCACCACACATCTAGACCGAAATTTCCATTGTTGAGGCTGAGTGGGGCATGATTTCTCCTCTCAATTCCACGCCCATGTGCCTTTTGTCCTCGGTCTTTCTTGGTATGGTGCTAAGGATAGGTACTTGTAATGCCCGGGATGGACGACCATGTCCTGCTTCGTCTTGTAGTGAGGTTCGCAAGAAAAGCCTTCCCCGTCAACAACGTAAGGTGATCTGGAAGATTATCGTGAAAATAATTGAAGAAGTACATTGTCACACTTATCTTTAGAAAAAGTGATAGCGTTGATTGCGGCATCTTCTCGAACAAAATTGAACAGCAGCATTGAAGTACAATCTGATAACCTCCAGCTGATGGAATCTATGGTGGGCCGAGTGGAAAGCTCATGAAATGTGAAAGGGCTAATAGAAGATTGTAAAGTCATGATGGGCCAGTTAGGGGACGTCCGAATCTTGTATGGGCCAAGAGAGACGAACCAGCCTACCGATTGGATTGCTAGAGCATTCCGAGATGGAAGTTTATCACAAAATTAATTGCGAAATCCTCCTCACCCACTAAGGGATCTCTTATGTATTGACTCTGAACTCATTTGCAATTTCACATCTCATTAGTAATGGCATTTGCTTTTGACCAAAAAAAAAAATCCCGTCATCTTCAAAAGGGTCGTTGCTCCTTCCTTTCGTGTTGTTCATTAACAGATTCCACCTTCAGTTACTAGGGTTATTACGTTTTGGTAAATTAGTGGTCTTTGTGAAGTGCTCAAGACCCGTTGCTTCTCCTTTATGTTTCGAATAAGCATATACTCTTATGACATATCTTCTCAAATATATGAACTGAGTGGGCATTCATAAGCTGTAAAATAGAAAATATATTTAAAAAATTCTAAACCTATTACATTTTTGCCTGAGCCATTTTATTCATGGAAAGTACCTTTTTTACAACATCAGCATTTACAAGATTTGTGAATTCGCGTCCATTCATCTGTGCTAATGTCAAAGCATCCCAAGGATGCACTTTCTTCATGACGTATGGTCTGCTGTAGTTGGAGTGAATTTGCCTCAAGGATTAGAATTGGGTAGTATTTTTTGTAGCACTAGATCATTAACCTCAAAATGCCTGGAGCCGAACTTTCTGATTAAAGGACTTGGCCACTCTCAATGAAGAAATTCACTTCTACAAAATGCAACAAACCCAACCATGGAAATAAAAATCAAGCGATGCAAAAACCCAAAAATCAACCAGTCCAACACCCACGTAAGCAAAAGGGGATGACGGTGAGAAGAAAAATATCAAAACCTCCCTACGTGGCTCGGGAACAGTGGAGAGGGAGTGCGCTCGCGCGGACTCGAGTCGAAACCTTTCTCATCCACGAAACTCCCCGGCCACGATCACAGGGCAAGCTTAACTGAACGGACACGCCAACGACGGCCACTGACCGGCGAGAACAGAGAACAGGGTGAGGATGTCACGACCGAGTTCGCCGGTGTTGAGGTTCGGACAGGCTACTCTCTCGTCTTTCTCCCTCTCGATTTTTCTCTCTCCCCGTCTCGCGTTCTCTCTCTTGCGTATGAAGCTCTCCGCGTGTGTATGCTTTTTTCAGAAAAAGTACTTGTCCTCTCACTGCTCCCATGGGCTCCTTTTAAAGGTGAATAAAGAAATCTAGGTCAAATCCCTATGAAATTTGACCAAAATTTCTTTCTCCCTTTGTTTATTTGTTTCCTCCAAAGAAAATCCCCCTCCTGCATGCCTTTTATCTCTTCTTATTTGCCGACTTCCCTTTTTCCTTCATAATGCCTTTGGACGCAATAAAGAAAAAAAAATCGGTCAAATCCAAAGAAGATTTGACCGAATCGACTTATTTCCTTTTCTTCATCAACTGAAAATTTGTGAATATATGACTGTGATCGCAAACCTTTTCATCATCGCGACGTTCCTAATTTCACCGATTAAAGAGACAACGAACCTGGACAAAATTTCATGCTCTTCTTGCACGGACCCACTTATGCAAAAATGCTCTTAAAACTATATGCAATTTTTTTGTTAAGGGACCAAAGATTAGTCTCTAATTTTTATAAATGAGATGTCAAAATTTAGGTGTCAGCAGACGAGCACAAAAAACTTGTTTCTCATAGTTCACAATCAACTTATTCTTATGATACCTGAGAGTCAAGCTGCAAGTGACAATCCGAGCCCTGATAAAACAGCATCAACAAACAGACGACCTCATGTAACTTGTGCAACAAAGGACACAGCAGCTGCTCATGACGTTCTCTCTCAGAGTCGCGCCTTATCAGTAAGAAGTGCTTCTTGGAGGATTGCAAAAAAAAGCAAACCTGCCTCATATCTGTCCCAGGATAACCTCGGCACCAGAGACCTTGAGGTCGGACGGAGCTTCTTCCACATTGAGAGCCTTCACTTTCCCATCTTCCACATAAGCTGACCATCTATACCAGAGCAGCCATTTTAAAAGAAAAGTAAATCCAAGGACAAAATCATCATTTAGTTAGCCATTTCATCCTTAAAGTCATAGTCCAAAGGTAAAAATGACAGACTGAACAAGATTCAACAAGGATGTTTGATGTCCAATAATAACTTATTAGGGCCTAGGGTATACCTTTCGGAGCGAAGTCCAAGCAAAGCTGCTGAGAGATCTTTGGTCAAGTCCAAGCTCTTATGGAAGCTAGCATCAAAATCCCCATAGAACTCGATCTATTATGTTTAGGAGAAACAAGCACAAGTTAACGTCAGAGCATTCTTTTACTTTAAAATGTGGGGAGAGACAACAGGTGCTCACAAACAAAGTATAAATCAGGCTTTTCTTGTGATGATAAATACATAAATCACATTCCTTCACCATGTCATACACATACTATCATAGAAGAAGCATCATGTGCATCTCTAGAAATGGATTCATTTGCCCAAGGGAACTTCTGTGAGTAGTATGCTTTCTCTTTTTTTTTTTTTTGGTAAAGATAGTATGCTTTCTTCGATGATTGCACTCATAACAAAACTGAAGTGAGTATTCTAGCTGCTCTGCTACCAGTTCACCTCTACTTGTGATCACTGCACATTCTAATGATGTGCATTCCCCGTTTTGCAAAAGGAATGTTGTGAAAAAAACGAGAATTATCTTCTTGAAGGGGGGAAAAGAGAAAGTAGCCTCATATTATGATGTTATACAAGTTGCAGGAGGAAATGTGAGGCAGTACCAGAAATCTTCACAACAATCGACAAATTTTTCCTCAAAAAATGTTCAAAAAGATGAGGCAAGAAACTCAACGCCCAACTCAAATATTCCAAAACCATTCACATTTCATTTAAGAGAGAAAAGACTGCAGAGAGGATATTCGGATGAAACAAAATATGTAAGCCAGAATCAATAGTTCATCTCTAGAGCAAATAATTGGGTTTCAAAATTAATAACTTACAGCATCTTTGGCTTTGAGATTTTCAGCCCAGCCGTTCATGGTGTAGGGGTCATTAACAGCCACACAAATCACAGAGTCTATGCCTTTAGCCTTAAACTTATCGATATTATTCTTGTAGCTAGGCACATGCTGCTGTGAACAAACTCCTGTGTACGCACCCTGGGAGACATCAAAATGTAAAAACTTGAGTAGAAAGCACCAATAGAAAGAAGAAAAAGAAAAACCAGCAAGCATTCTTCAATATAGACTAGCTATTTTTATTTATTTGACTAGCAGCAGCTTGAGCTTCAATATGTCAAATCTTCTAACATTTAATGTGTCTCAGTTTTGAAGGTTCAAATAGCAAGACGATGCACATCGTGGACTATAACTGGATAATGCATTTCGTGAAAACACATGCAATACCATTGAGAGGAGACTCACATAAACAGTTTCAAGCTCAAGCGTGGCTTTAGATGCAAGATGAATTCAGCATCAAGGACTTGGGTACAGATTAAAAACAAAAAAACAAAAAACAAAATATAGTGTAGATAAAGCTAGGAATGCTGTAAGAGATAAGATAGAAGATTAATTAGGCCATCACATCAAACTGCATTATCAACAGAGAACAACAAAGTTTTCTCAAAAAATAATAATTTGCTGCAGAATTAAGTTTGCTTGAGATGACTTATGTTTTCAATTTCTTGCATTATTTTTTGGTGGCTTTTAGTGCTTCAGATTGACTTTTATTTAGTGTTGAACACCTCTATATCAAAAAGCACGTGAATTATGACATCAATGTCAGGTGAAACTTATCTATAATGGTCTAAAATCCAAACCTTTTTTTCTTTTTTCCTTAGATTTTGGTGGGAAGTCATTATGGTCAGTAAAAGTCAACTCGATGTTTAAATCTTCCTCAATAATGCAGCCAGGATCCTGAAATAAGTGAACCACAGAACCCAGACATGGTGAACTAGCATGCGATCTCATATTATGGACTGTAAAGCCTTTAAAGTTTCTACTAGGAACCCAGCACCTATTCCTTCTAAAAGTGCAACAATCTTCGAAGAATGAGACAAGCATCAAACATTGAATTCCATATACGATGTCATTTATTAGGCTCTTATTCGCATTTCTATATCCCCCATGAAGATTTGCAGAAATAAGAACTTTGAAGAGTTCAAAACACAGATGTCAATGTAGTAATATGCAATAATTTCTGCTGCAACACAGACCAGGAATAACTCCAGAAATCAAAGAGCATAACATGAATCTCTCAAGGTAAAGGCTCGGTACATGTCTAATGATCTATTCGAGCCTCCGCACGACACCAACTGAGAATGCAACAACGCGAAGGCAAGCCATTTGTAAAACAACTCAGTTGATTTCCAATCAGACAATTCCAATTCATTTCTTCTTGTATTCAACCATTTCAGTTGTCTTAAAAAAAAAGAAAAAAGCAATCTTCACCGCTGCCTTAGCACTAAATAAGGAAGACATTGCCTACCGCAGTCACCCCCATGAATCAACTGACCTATAAACAGAAGGCCTCAATCAACTTCGCACGAAATTACAAAGATCAGAGTTCGGAGAATTCGCTCACCGGGAGACCGAAAATCACAACCTTCTTGCCCTGAAATCCCCACATCGAAATAAAGCCCAGGCAAAGTAAATCAGCAAATTCAGTCGCTAAACTTCCACTGTATAATGAAGCTATCGTGAGAAATCGAGGACCACCTTGAAGATATCCTTGACAGGGGTGGTGGCGAACTTGGACGACACGCCCTCGTCCCAGCTCCGAGCCTTCTGGAGGGAGACGCCCGGCGCGGCGGAGACCATGTCGCTGCCGACCGCGATCGAAGCGTAGGTCCTGGCGGCCGCCGCCGACGCCGCCATTCTCAGGCCGCCGAGGACGGAGGAGCTCGAGCGCCTCGCGATCAGCGACGCCATCGGCAGAGGTTAACGTGGACTCGCCTTCCGTCGATTTTGGGGGGGACTGGCGTGGTTCCTTCTCGACCAGTCTTGTTACACAGTTTGAAGAGGGAAGCAAGTCTTTTTCGACCCAGTCTTGCAAGTAAATTAAGGAACTGATTCGCGAGAATTTAATTATTTAAAAAATATTGAATATAATTATTAATCCCGTTTGAAATAATGAAATAATAACAAATATTTTTAATTGAATAATGAAAATATTTTGTATTTATATTTTGATAAGCAATATAATCGTCTACTATTATGAAAATAATTTTCGTGATATAAATGGAGTTTTTATAATTGAAGTTTGGTTTCTTGCAATAATTGAAGGGGTTTAAAATAACGGCGACTTTGGGTGGAGCTAGGCATGAAAAATTCAAGCTTGATTTGATGATTACTCAAAATCCACTTGTCTAGTTTTAAATCGATTTGAGGTTTGAATTGGTTAATTATTTATGGAGTCGAGCTTAAATTTGTCAATGATCTGCTCGACAAACTCACAAAGCTTGTCGAATTTATGTTATTTAAAAAAAAATTAATCCAAAGATATATTATGTATATATGTTATTCATACTCTATTATGATCGAATTTACATTTTGAAGATCCAGCCAAGCTCGAGTTTCTTCACGAATAGATTATAACCAAGTCGAAGTCAAGTTATGTATTTACATTTTTTATGGAGCTTAAGAAGGAATTTTTATCTCAGATCCACTTTGAATCAAGTTTCGAGCACCAAGTAAAAAATGGTGAATCAAGCTAAAGCTAGGTGATGTATCGCAATGTTCAAGTTCACCTTCTCTTATTCTTTTGTTCTCCAACTTAAGCCAGTCAGCTTTTCTTTAGTTATGATTACAAATTATTTATTTATGTAAATTTCTGTTTTCTTGATTTTCTAAAAGTGTCTCTTTACTACCAAGGCTAATTAGCATCCCTTTAGTTATGGTCTTAAGGGTTTCTTATTATAAATTTCTCTGTATCCTTCTGTAATTTCATTATCAGCTTGCTGATCTCATCTCATGAGGATGAAGCCAAGTCTGCAACATCTGAAGATGCTTAGAGGTCCCTTCGCCTGGCGAGAAATTAATGTTTGAAAAATATTTTTCTCATTTTTACAGCGAGCAAAATCACTCAGAAAAATTAGCCGATGACAAGCCTTTTCATAGTTGACGGAAACCTAAACCTATACTTACGCTCGAGAAAATGGCAAATAAGGTGATAGCATATTCGATAGTTTTCATCTTTTGGCAGAAGTATCATCAGTCAGAATGTGATACTGTCAAATTGCGAACATCTTGACTGATCCAGATCTATAAAATCCAAAGTCTTCTTTCCTGCAAGATCTACATCAGGACGGCACAAACTATTGACAAGCTAATTTACAGGAGAATATAAGTAACTCTAGATTACGTCACATGATATGGTTCCTAGGATTTAGGCATTTCAAGCACATCAAGAAGTCTCAACTCTCGAGTTCTCCCAAGAATACAAAAGGACCAGACTCACGACACGAGCTGACGACAGCCATGCAGCACCTGTATGAAAGTCAGTACCATCCCGTTAAGGACATTTTCTGGCTGATTTGCTTCATCACTGGAGCCAATGGCAGCCAAAACTTCAGAAAACAACTTTGACTATTAATTTTGGGATGGAAAAGGCATATTATATGGTCATCCTGCTACAGAAATGGCAGCTTTCTCTCTAGCTAGCAATTCAAGACATACAAATTGAAACAATTGGGCATCTGAAAACATCTTTTTACAAATTCTCGTCATCTTCCAAAATCACAAGGGTATCTCAGGAAAAATGGAGATCAAATAAAAACTCAAAGCAACAGCAGCAGCTACAGATGACAATACAACCTGGCATTGAAGAGGTCCGCTGCAGAAAACTTACGGGTCACTCCTCACTTTTGCCTCATGCCACTTTTCTATACTGCCATACCAGTTCCACTGGAAGAACAGACCAGCAAGACGGAGAATACCAGCACCAACCACCTCCACGAATGCCATGACGTACGATCTTTGAGGAGATAAACCAGCAGTCGCAATTGCTAGCAAGTGGCCCTCAAAGTTGCAGGGCACGATAAAACTGCCAGATTTAATCCCATTTAACGTCTTCTCTGCAACTTGATCCGCTTTCATTGCACCAGAAGAAGCAGCTATGATGCTTGTCAGCGGAGGTCTTCTCTTATTTTCTGCAGTCAGGAAGTGATGTATACAAAATTTCCATTAAAAAGAAAAAGATTGGTTTAATTCAAAGAGCATGGGCAAGAAAAAGAACAATTTGCTGGCATGTCCTGGGCATTTGATTCTTGAAAGCACTCAAAGCACAGAAACAAATGGACATAACACAGCCAGTCATACAAACAGAGTTACATTGTAGCGTACTAATATATGGGGCTGGCCCTGCTGTCATTGAAGCTGCAGGAGACATAATAACAAACTTTGATAGCGAAAGATGGTGTCTATTCAAAGATGCCCTATAAAACAGTAGATGACAATGCATTTCTGCAGTTTAGATAAAGAGCAGGCAAGAGAGCATAAGCTAGGAACAGAGCAGATGCAAACCGGTGGGAATCATGCATGCTAACTCGATTATTCTACAATTTTGTGCACTAGAAACAGCACTGTGCTTCTTATTCAATCATGATTGATGCAACTCCCAGAAGATTGCCCCGGAATTGCTGAGTACCAATTAACGTGAACTAATAAAATAACTCTATGGTTTGAAAAACAAGTGATCTGCCACTCGTTCAATCACATATGGAAGTTCCTAGTGAATCAACTATCATTTACATATACAAGTTCTACCGAATTCAGATTATCTTGTTCCATGCAGTCAGCTAAGTGCACAGATTCCACAAGCAACATAGGGTACTTGATCCTCGCATTTGCAAAGCAGTACAACTAAGAACACTGGGGGCAATCTGCAAGAAGCAAATTCAGGACGATATACCTTCCACTAATCCAGGAGTATCGGTATCCGGTGGGAAAACAAGCGAAACATGAATGTCATCGGCGATGATCTCTTGTTGCAGTGCTTCCGCTAATCCTCGAAGCCCGAATTTGGTTGCAGAGTAAGTAGTGTAACCATAGATCCCCACCTACAGCAATCACCAAGTCCGTCCAAAGCATAGACACAATGCAAAACTAGAATGCTCTCACGGTGGGCTAAAACAGTAACTACCTGACCGGCCTGAGAGGACATGAGGGCAATTGAAGCCGGCCTACGATCGGTCCTAGCTTTCATCGCCGGCAAGAATGCCTTGATCATGTTGAAGCTGCCGATCAAATTGACGTCAATCATGAACCTGACCTCGTCCAACTCCTGCTTGGCCAGCTCCTCGGCAACGAAAACCCCTTGGTTCACCACCAGCACGTCTACTGGCCCGGCCTCCTCCGCGGCGCGCCTCACGACGTCAAAGTCGCGGACGTCGGCGGAGAAGGTGGCGACGTCGATCCCGGTGGCGAGCCGGATGGCCTGCTTGGCCTCCTCCAGCTTGGCCTGGGACCGGGCGAGGATCGAGACGCGGGCGCCCTCGGCGGCCGCGCCGTGGGCCAGGGCGAGGCCGATGCCGCTGGAGCCGCCGGTGATGAAGACGTGGCGGTTCTTGATGGGGATCTTGACGGGGCGGGGGCGGACGATTAGGGAGAGGAGGAGGAGGAGGGAGAGAGGGAAGAGGAGGATGACGAAGAGGGAGAGGAGAGAGAGCGCCGCCATCGTCGGAGGGCTTCGGAGCTGGAGCTCGGCGATGGTGGGGGAGGAGGCGATGCGTGGGGTACGGCGGCGGGGATGTGATCAGAGGTGGTGGGAATCGGTTGGGCTTTTTCTACCGTTCGATGAGATGGAGAGCGTTGACCAATCCTGAGATCGAGAGGGTGAATTTGGGAGGCAAGGGGACCCCACCACTTTTGGTTTCTATCCGACGGTTCTCTCACTCTCTCTGTGAACAGGAAGAGAGAATGTAGAAATCTTTCACATGATATTGCCCGTTTGACGTTGGACAATAGACTTATTATAATAGGATCAAACAACTTGTTAAGCGTAAACAGAACCATCATTTCCAATGCATTGTCTTTTCTATGTTACGTATAATTAAGGTAAAATACGTATCTTATTTATTAAATGATTAAGAAGTGTCTCTAAAACATTCGTTAAAGAAATATAAAAATAAAATAATCACAACGACATGAACAACACATATTCACATTTGCTCACTAACGAGGGCTGTTGAGCTCACATAGTCTCGAGCCAAGTCGGGTGACCTCAATAGGGGATGCACCCAAAATTGCAACTGTCACAAACCATAAATCGGTGATTAACTATGATCGGCACCACCTTTCATTAGGGTAATGATTTTTGTGCCTCAATCTTGGACCAAACAGTGAGATGGTTGTGAAGTTGGAGAGATGGTGGTGGTGGGTGGTGGTGGGTGACGGTGGCGCCTATTGATGTTGTAGATGACAATGGTGCAATTGCTAGAGTGTGGCGCTAGCTTGGTGGCCTATATTGGTGGCGGTATTAGTTTGTCATTAGTGATGGTTATCGATGGCCGTGATGATGGTGGGTGCGACAATGTCATCTGTGCGGCACTGAGTTGGTTTGTTTTGGTTTCTAGTTTAGAGAGAGAAACGATGATTCAATGACGATAATTAAACGATGATTTATTTAAGAGACTTCGTCAATATCAACTTAGCCCACTGCCCACGTAGTGCAAATCAAGTAGCTGACTGGGTTGCCAAAGCCCACAGAAAACGCTACTTACCAAGTAATTGGGTAGATTATCCCCCTTCTAGTCTTTTGGACTTGATGTGTGCTGAATCTAAACTTATGTCTCAGCAAACTACCACTCAATTGAGATTATAGCAATGAAGTTTTATTTCGACCAAAAAAAAATGAGGATAACGACGTGGAAATGACATAAAAAAAGACACGGACTCTACTATGATAATATAAAACATGAATATGTCCATAATATTATTAACTTAACAACATCTATATATTGATGATATGAAACACCGACTCGTAAAGAAAGCCTCGCATTTAACAATATTCGAAAAGTTGAGGTACTTAATGGAGTTTAAGAAATTTAAATACTTTACTGCACAATCAGGGAAAGAAATACAGGCTATTGTGATGTTATTACCCCTTAATCTAAACATCTAGGAGGAAAATAATTTTCTAGTTTAATTGTGTAAAATCCTCATGCTTGAGATCCAATCCCCATTATGCTTAGAAATTTCTTTTGTCAAAGAAAAAATCCAGCAACTTTCACTCCATTTCCAAATTTGCTTGGCGTTCAATCGCTATTTCTTCAAACTATCGATATTGAGAGGTTATTGTTGTTTTCATACTAGGGGTGAGTATCCGTCCAGGATTCACCTTGGACCATCCCTTGACCATCCAAACCCTATCGGTACTAGTTCGGATTCCATGGCAATTTGGTTGTCCCTAGTCTTTGGACCATTAGAACCTATAAAGAAAGAGATGGTTCATGGTGTAAAAGTTTTAGAGTTGATCTAACCTAGACTAACCTTGTAAATCTATTTTCTAAAGCATACGTATATAACCTAAAGTGCTCAAGCCCTCATCTTCTTTTCACCCATTATCTTTCCCTCCATCCATCTCTCATTCTCACTCTCTCCCAATCTTAAGATTTTTCTCGATCTCTTAGTGGCTCGATCTCTTCCTCTCTTGCTCTCTCGCTCTAGCAACCACTCTCTCCCTCTCTCTTCCTACTCATTCATTCTTCCCCATCATCAACAATGAAGATTTCAGGATCTCAACAATTTAGATTGATCATAGTTCGCAGTTAAGGTTTGCATCTCAATGGTGACTACCTCCGTACTCAGTTCTAAGAGAGAAAAAAAAAAAAGGCCAACAATGTTGACTTGAATGGCCACCATTCATTATGCGTCTTCATCCACAATCACAATAACAATTTATTTATGTTGATGTTGGATACTTTTACATGAATACCATTGACTTTAACAGACACTTTATCATTTGATAAAACAATAACAACAGGGAGCTTGTAACTAGGGTCCAAGTCAAAATTTATAATATAAGAATCTCCCTTCTCATGCTCAAAAGTTTGAAACAAAGATAATAAATTTGTTAATCCAATCATATTGCATCATTGATTCTTAATTCAAGTAAAATAGATGAATTTTGCAATTTCAGCGGCTTTCACTCAGAGTTGAGAACTCATTCAAGAATGAAAAATGTCACATCTTATTGATTATTAAGTAAAGTGAGCACACTTTTTTATTATTATTTCAACAAATTTAAAATTTTAAAGAGTCTGCTTGTTCTTTCAAAGAATAAAAAAGATGAAGCAAATAAAGACTTGCTTGATCCCGAACTTAAAACCAGCCGGTCAATCTGGTCCTCAACCCAAAAATTGGGGACTGATATTGTGCTGGTTGTTCCCTAGGTTAGGTGTTAAATCAACGTACACCGGACCATGCTCACCCCTACTTAATACAAAAGTGAAGATATTGGTGAAGACATAGGTTCTGATATTAAACTTCTAACTGGCCCTAATGTTGATAATTTTGAAAAAATTTGTCGCAGATTTGTGGATGCAGTGACAAAATTAAGACTATAGTGAAAGTTTGTATTTTTTAGATAAAAAGGGGTTGAAGATAAAATTGAGAATAGACTTAAAATATGAAACTTTGTTATGAGAAATTAAGTTATAATTGTTTTATGCCACTCACTTTCGTTCCATTCTCTTCACCCCGTTCATTCACTTTCCCTCTACCTTTTTCTCCATACACGCAGTGACGCGCATTTGGGTGGATGCAAGCTAATTTTGGGCTATATATCCCATCACGTGATAATTACAGAGATAAAAGTGAAGTATCACGTGATGAGTACAAAAAGATATCAAATTAATATGATAATACGAATTGATTGAACATGAATCGAGTGGTACTCGTTATGTTGTAATCACTAAGTGAAAGTAAAGTGTACATATAGAAGTGAATATTCTCTTAATTTCAACTTTAGCTGTATATAACAAAAATATATGCTTAACATGTTCTGAAAGCTCTCATTACTATGATTCCGTTATTATTTGGAAAATATGTAAGATATTTGACTTTTTACAGACTGAAAATGAAAAAATGCGTAAATTCAAGCGACATTATAGTATATGTTACAAGGAATGATGCCAGTTCTAGTCCTTGTACAATTGCTCGAAATTCAACATATTTCATCTCCATTTTATTTTCAAAATGGTCCTTTTGTTAAGCGACCATGAAAATTTCATTGTAGTGGAATACTTTGGAATTGGTTTTAGCAATTATTCTAAAATTTACATACCATTATTCAATTGCTTGCCAAAAAAAAAAACGTTGTTTGATTTTTTCATTTTATAGCCATGTATTAGAGTTCTTTTTTTTTTAAAGCACAGAAACCAATTTTTTTTTAAGAAGACGTTAGAGGACACTTTTGAATTTACAATAATGATTAAGTCTAGATTGATTTTGAGAAAAAACTTTGCTCATGTATTCGCCATGTGACACTTTAATTTAACTTAATTATTGCCAAAAGGCAAACACATGACATAATTTTGCCACTTGACTCAAATTGCACTGATAAATGGTACTTTATTTTATTTGTCATCTCTAAACTTCTCTAAAATGAAACATTTTACTTTGAACATTTTTAAATATATTCTTTGATTAAATGTTCTTGTATTTAACGATATAATTGATGAACCTTCAAGGTTGGCATAGTTAATTGTAATATTAGGCGATTTTCAGTTTAGAAAGTGGAGATCAAATGGTCAAATATTGCTAATTAAATCAAGCCCACAAATATAAATAAAAGGCATGAATATAATCCGTACTGGAACAAGAAGAATGAGATGTTGAAGAAGAAAAACAGCCGCATGGAGCAACATTGAAGAAAAACCCTAATGAAAAAAAAAATTGACAAAAAGATCTCGAATGTTCTACATTTTGCTAATAAAAGGAAGCAAACCAAATTTGCCCAACCTCATAATAAATGAGTATTTTTAGGTTGAGATTTTTGTCTAGAGAGCAAGTGCTTTATTTTGGAAACTGATTAATTAAATTTCATCCAAGTGCAAAATCTAAGGATGATTTTGGCAATTATTCCTAAAAGTTTATCATGATATTTTTCAATTTTTGGTTACCAAACACATTTGTTCGATTATTCAATTTGAAGCCATACATTCAAATGACATGTCTCTTTAATCAATTATCGACACATTTAATTATTTTGGCTTGTTCGGGGAATCGTATTAAAGTCGTGCGTAAATCTTGTTTGGAATGATTTTCACTCTTTATTTTTTTGATATATTTCATGACATGTTCGATTATTCAA
The DNA here is from genome assembly GCA_019926035.1 of Melaleuca alternifolia. Taxonomy (NCBI): domain Eukaryota; kingdom Viridiplantae; phylum Streptophyta; class Magnoliopsida; order Myrtales; family Myrtaceae; genus Melaleuca; species Melaleuca alternifolia. The sequence goes on from JAGKPW010000275.1 coordinate 366,068, forward strand.
TTTGTAGCCATACATTCAAATGACCTATCTCTTTAATCAATTATCGACACACATTTAATTATTTTGGCTTGTTCGGGGAATCGTAATAAAGTCGTGTGTAAATCTTGTTTGGAATGATTTTCACTCTTTATTTTTTTGATATATTTCATGACATGTGCATTATAGCTTTATTGTAATCTCGAGCATCCAAAACTTTGGGGGCGTATAAGCTTTGACGCATAATTAGATCCAAATCAACATATTTCATAATTTTAAAAGTTTAAGTAATATTTTTAATTTTGGCTGAAAAAAGAAGAAGAAAAATTACATCTTATTTTTCGGAAGTCCAAACATAATAATAAACTCCCGAGTTCATAAATAAAAATAAAACCCTCGCCAACCTAATCCGTATCTTTTATTTCCTCTTTCGTTTTCTTCCCCCCAACCCAAAAGTCAAAGCCAACGAGGTTTCCAAAGTCTTAAACCCTCTGCATCTCTCTCTCTCTCTCTCTCTCTCTCTCTGCTGGAAGGCAAGCCAGCGCTGGGGGTGGACGCCGGCGGAGCAAAGCGGTGGCCAGGAGCGGCTGCAAGACGATACCCACGATCTCCAGACTCTGTGAGGTATCCGCACGATTAGCCGGAGGGCTGTTTTGTTGGATTTTTTATTTGTCCTGTTTCGGGTCAAATTCTGCTGTAGATTGACTTGGGTGCTGTAGATTGACTTGGGTTCTGGGTGTTATCGGGAAAGTTTTTATTGGAGGTTCTAATGATCGTTAGATCTCAGATTCAGTCATTACACAATCGCCATCTTGTTATGCACTCTGTTGGTCGGCTTTTTCTTCCCACCCACCCTTTGGAATTTCTTCTGCCATCCCAATATTTCGTCAAAGAGTAGGGATTTCGTTATGCTGGTGTAAGTGTACATGAATTAGTAGTCGTGGGTTTCTTCTGGTTTCGAAAGACTCTGGGAATTGATTGTTGGATGAAACGCGGATCAAAGGCTAGAACTTGGTGTAGGTCTTTTGATTCTTCTCTTAAACTAACGTTGACAGATCCCAAGTCTTTAGCTGATATTTGGGGACCCTTGTAGTGGGAGATAAGGGAACGGGAGCTATAATTTAATTGCGTCTCTCATTTGATTTTGCAGTGTTACTTGAAAGATGCCTCCGCGAAAGATTGAAAGCGGACACAAAGACACGGTCCATGATTTGGCGATGGACTACTATGGTAAGCGACTGGCCACAGCATCGTCGGACCACACCATTAATGTTGTTGGCATCAGCAATTCGGGATCTCAGCATCTTGCCACCCTAACCGGCCATCAAGGACCCGTTTGGCAGATATCTTGGGCTCATCCGAAATTCGGGTCTTTGCTTGCTTCGTGCTCGTATGATGGACGGGTCATCATATGGAGGGAAGGTAATCCGAATGAGTGGACCCAGGCACACGTATTCGAAGAGCACAAATCATCAGTCAATTCCATTGCTTGGGCTCCTCATGAGCTCGGCCTTTGTCTGGCCTGCGGTTCGTCTGATGGGAATATTTCGGTCTTCAATGCTCAACAGGATGGCAGTTGGGATACTTCAAGGATTGATCAGGCTCATCCGGTCGGGGTCACCTCTGTGTCATGGGCCCCATCGACCGCCCCTGGAGCACTTGTTGGTTCCGGCATGGTGGAACCCGTTCAGAAGCTGTGCTCAGGTGGTTGTGATAACACTGTGAAGGTGTGGAAGCTCTACAATGGGGTCTGGAAGATGGACTGTTTTCCGGCACTTCAGATGCACACTGATTGGGTGAGGGACGTTGCCTGGGCTCCGAACTTGGGCCTTCCAAAATCAACCATCGCGAGCGCGTCGCAGGACGGGAGGGTCATCATATGGACAGTGACCAAAGAAGGGGGTCAATGGGAGGGCAAGGTTCTGTGCGATTTTAGGACTCCGGTTTGGAGGGTCTCCTGGTCCCTGACCGGCAACATTTTGGCAGTAGCGGATGGGAATAACAATGTCACTCTATGGAACGAAGCTGTTGATGGCGAGTGGATCCAGGTTTCAACAGTCGGGCCATAGGATTCCATTTGTTGCTATCCTGTCAAACTACATAAGCTGCGCATGTGCATAAAGAACAATATGCCGACATCATATAACCCGCAAATATGCTTGGGTTTACTTCATAGATGAATTCTTAACTTCTTTTGGGCCGGTAGAGATGCTTTAACCTGTTTTCGCTATGTGCCCAGATATCATTATGAATGAAGTTTGGATAATGAATGGCGCCAGGCTTTCTACTCTGTTTTCTGTCAGCCATGTTTTGAGCAATACTGGTCTCAATGGCTTCTGGATTGGCTGTTTACCATTGAAACTTTTATGACCTCTTGCGGATGAACTTTGATCTGCTTAGAAGGGTGATCGTTTAGATATAGGCGTGTTCCAAATGGAGGAGGTGGTAAACAGGTGGCTCGACTCGGATGTGGACTGGGTTGTATTTGGGTTAGACCAAATTGACCTGGTTAACCGGGGATGGCACCGGGTGCAGAGCAGGGCGGGGCTAGGGATCACATCCCGTCACCATGGGCCAGGCAGGGTTATGTCCCGTCCCGTCCTGTCCCGTCCCTGCTGCTCGGGCCACGCCAGGGAATGGGTGGGGCATTTGGCAAGGGCTAGGGCGGCTTAGGGATCACGTCCCGCCCCCATGCCGCGCGGGGCACGGCGGGGGATGGGCGGGGCATTTGGCCTGGGACAATAGTGCCCCGCGGGGGCCCGTCTCGCCCCCACGGTAGCTGAAAATTATCTGCAATATCTCCTTATAAGAAATTTGTGAATATATTCTAGTGCTGACGTACATTTAAGCTATAGATTGCCCTCCTAAAAAGAAAGACTTGCAAGTGTCTAAATTTAATAGTGACCACTCACACCATAGGAAAAAACAAAAGTTTGTTTTATTCGACATGCCAATTTGGTAGATATATAATTTAATTATGGTAGTTTATTTTATTGTATATATTAATAGGAAATTTATTTCAAGCGATACAATTAAGTATACCTTATTATGGAAAGTCATAATTTTAAATGGATGTTTTTATATACCTTTTTTTAGATTGATAATTTATGTTTGAATATATTTTTAGATTACCATCTATATTATCTAATTGAATATACAAAGTATTTATAATAACCGATTGGATATATTATTCGTAATTGTTGTCCGATCGCATCCTAAGGACAAAATGGTGAATTGAGGAAGAGTAGATTGAAATTAACTAAATATGTGGAGTACATATATATTTTTGGAAAAAATATAAACAGGGCGGGTCGGGCCATCCTCCATAGTTGTCCTTCCCTGTCGTTTATTGTGATGGGAAACTGCCTCCTTTGGGTTGGAGTCTCGTGGGGCGGCCGGCCGGCACCTCTTGCCCATCGCTGTGTTTAATCTATATTGAACCATAATTCATAAATGAATTTTGTTGCCCTTGGTACATTTATTAAACACCCTTTAAAGAATATATATAATTTTTCATTTTAACATTTCCCTCTTATGTGTGTGGCCAATATGTTGAAAATCAAAATATTTCCTCGTCCAGTATGCTGAACAAGTGTGTATGGATAATCGTTGACTTACTTCTTAGGTGATGTACCGTAATTGATCTATAAATCTACCCAAATAACCCACATTTTACATACTTTCATTAAACTACCGGCACCGCGGCTCTTTTCCTATTGGCGCCGCTGCTGCATCCGCCTCAATCCTAGTGAAACTTTCATAAACATTATGATACGAAAAACTCTATTAATTTGTAGCTATATGAACTTTGCACTGGCATGCCCTATAGAACATAGAACTAAATAATCAGATCCTTCATGGAAACAGTACTCACGTCTGCACTGTAACAATGCAGATCTATTCGCCAGTCACCGCTAGTGATGCTGAACGTGATGGCCCAAACCACAACCTCAACCTCAACCTCAACCTCAACTTCATGGAAAAATCTCCGACCGACGCTGCCGATCACTGAAGCTGCTCTTCACCTTTGCGCATAGCTCGCTTGATCATGCTCGACCTTCTTGAGCCATAAAAGCTCATCGCAAATCACAGCCTCCACGAGACAGGGGAGATCAAGAATGAGTGGCGTGGAGTGGCGATCGGTTTATGATGGTTTTGCAGATTTCGGAATGACCTACCATATGTTTTTTTACTCGGTGAGGGGAAATTGGGTTAGAATAGAAACCCATTCTAGATCCATTTTGTTGGGTCTTTTCTTTTGAGGACCCATGTTATTAATCCAAATTGCCACCTCTAGTAGATAAGATAGCATGAAAACCGAAAGAAATGTTAACCAAGTTCACCTACACTAATCCCCAAATTGAGTTCGACTAGGAGTGAACGTGGTCCTAGTTGGCCTGGTTCGACACTTACCTCATGTCCTTAATTGTTGGGATTAAGAACCGACCCTATTGAGCTTGGGACCAACCTATGGGTTTGGTGAAGCCCCAAATTCTATTCAGGATCAAGTTATTCTTTATTTGTTTCATATTTTATATTCTTTGAAGCGACAAACAGATTCTTTAAAATTTTAGAACTCTTAAAACTGGAATAGAAGGGCTTGCATTTTACTTAATGATTAATAACATGTGGAATTTTTTAATCTCGAATGAGTCTTTAACTCTGAGTTAGAGCTATTAAGATTTGTAAATTCGTTTGGGTAAGTTGAATTAAGAATCCATGATACCACACAATTGGATCCACAAACTTATTACCTTCGTTTCAAGCATGAGGAGGGAGATTCTTCTATTATAGATTTGAATAGGGACCCTAATTACAAGCTTCGTTTCGTTTTTTTTTTAATGTTAATATGTCTATTCAAGTAAAAAGTATTTGTGTTGAAGCATCAAATATTAATAAAAATATATTATTACTGTGATTGTTGACAAAGATGCAAAATGAATATGGCCATTCAAGTTAAAATTATTGGCCTTTCTTTCTGTTAGAACTAAGTATGGAGGTACTTACGACTGAGATGCAGATGTTGATTGTGAACTATGATCAATATAAATTGCTGACATCTTGGAATTTTCATTGTTGATAATGACAAAGAACAAATAAACAGGGAGAGAGAGGGGGGGACATAGGCGTTACAAGAGCGAGAGAGAAAGAGCTAAATTGAGAGTGAGACTGAGAGTGGGATAGGAAAAGGGCGAAAGAAAAGGAGGGGTTGCGCACTTTAGGTTATATACTATGTTTTAGGGAAAAAATTTACAGTGGTCCAAAGCCTCATACTCATGGACTAACCGCATAGTATAGGTTCCAAAAGCCCTAGAATTAGGGACCGATCTAGTCCTCCCGAGAATCGGACCAAGACCAGTTGGGTTAGGCCTATCGAAGGTTGGTCTAGGGTCAATCCTAGATTGATGCTCATTCCTGAGTTTGAATGGGATGCAATCTTGCAAACAAACCTATTTCGAGCGATACAATGAGTAATTAAATTTGATATCTAATCAAGTTCGTTAAAGTAAATTGGATTGATAGATGACCCTTCTCTCAAACATGGTCTTGACAACTAAAACAATGTCTTGTGTAAAAATCTGAATTAAGGGTTACCCCCAATTGGGAAAATTCAACAGAGAGAGAGAGAGAGAGAGAGAGAGAGAGAGTGACCTTTTAAAATCTAAAATTGGAGGTGCCTTTTTCTTTGTAGGAAAGGCATAGCTAACTTCACATTTGCGAATCTCATGGGTTGCCTAAGTTTTCAGTCATCTTCAGCTTTCTTGCCCCGTCAAATGCACGCATTCCCTGAAGCCATTCTTCAGTTTTCGGTCCCTTTCATTCATTTTCTTTTTTCTTTTCCCAATCTCTCTCTCTCTCTCTCTCTCTCTCTCTCTCTCTCTCTCTCTCTCTCTCTCTCTCTCTCTCTGTTGCTTTGCCTTTGATGATGATCTTGCTTAGAGTCTTGCTTATGGAGAATCTCTAGCTTCTAGGACTTAACTTCACATTTCAAGCTCAAAGACTAAGCTACAAAACACTCGACATATACAAGCACGTGTTACTCACCTTTTTAGTGAAAAGACCAATCTATTTTTTCGAGATTGTGAACTATAGATTGAACAAAAACACTAGTTAATTCCATCAATATCACAGCTAATTTCATTTATTTATTCAGCGATTTATATTGCTGTTTAGGAAAAGTTTGATGAGATTATTACAGCTTCAAGCACTAGTGGTGGTGATGGTGATGGTGCTGGGACGTCTGTTGGGTCCGTTGATGAGGCAGCATTATGGGTGGAAGCATCGGGTGGGGTAAGACGAGGGAAAGTTTTTGGCCAAAGGGAACGTCTGCAATCTTCAAATCTTTTGCAAGAAGGGATTTTTCGACTACCTGCGAAATTTTCTTTGGAATGGAATTTATGAAGACTTGCTTCCTAGAGAAATGTCTAATCATATACACAGAGTAAAGAAAACAAATCTAGAAAAGAGCTAGAATATAACAACATGAAGTTTCATGGTGCAAAGTACATAGGACGCATTCCTACTGGCAAGTTGCACAATCCACACCAAAAGGCACCCACATCTTGCATCAAGACCATTTTGAATCTTTTTTATTTTTAAAATATAATAAGGGTAGGTGCACTAAAGTTCATTTGCAAAGCAAATCCTTTCTTGGAATCCTCTCTCGCGATAACTCTAATAATATTTTTTCAATCGTAATCGAGTTGCCTCTAAGATCTAATTAATGTAAGCTAAATCAATTCCATAATGAGTACTGTTTTACCCACTCCAGCGCCCCCGAATAGTCCTATTTTTCCTCCACGCGGATAAGGGGCTAAAAGATCTACTACTTTAATTCCTGTTTCAAAAATAGATAATTTTGTATCTAACCATTCAAAGGGTGCTGAGTTGGAATCCCATTCTAACCTAGTTTGTATCCTCTTGTGTCTCCACGATCAGGTCTGGGCACTGAAGGTATTTGGTACTGGTGCCAATGTCTAGTCCTTTTTGTCATAATATATATGTGTATATATTGATAAAATTGGTTGTCTGAGGCTGCGTCTCTCAGTAAGAGGGACGGCCGTGTCATATCCTCCTATCCTTGAGTTGGGGGTGTGACATTTTTTGGTATCAAAGCCAGGTTTTGAGTTTTTGGGTATAGATTATTGGACGTTGTGAGATTGTGTGATAGAAATTCGTTAGTTTTTCGATATTAAGGTGTAGTTTCACTTTTGAATCCAGGTATAATGAGTTCAGATTCGGAACCGCTTGCTTCTCTTCGTAGTAATAGGAAAGGCAAGCGAGTTGCCACTTCAGAACCTAGGATGGAGACTGGATAGGTAATGGAGCACAATGGCATGAAATTATTCATTTAGCTAACTTAAGGCTTTAATTGATTTCAAGACTAATTCCGACGAAAAGAAATATAAGAAGAAGAAAAGAATGTTCGCCATATACTAATTTTAGCTTTACTATGCTTCGTCCGTGTCATTGCCATGAGGTGGCCGTATGGGCAGCCGCCACCAAGTCAAATCTGGAAATTTCTACTGCGTGGCGACATGTAAATACAACAATTCATGAGACTTTTTATCCATGTAAATACAATTTCTATATCACGTTGGGAATTTGTGGCCACAATGGGCCACATAACTGTATTGGACTTTTGCCTAAAGAATTAGGATTACATCGGCAAAAAATAGAGAAAACTTACGACAAAATTAGTGTGCGTGGCGACATGGGGGCGAAAAAGGGAAAGAGGGGGATGGGGCAATTTGAATCATTATTGTTAGTCTCAAATCTAGCTCAGTTTGATGTTGAAGCCACTCAAAACTTTTAAAAGAGATTAGCCGAATTGGAGTATCTTTGGAATAGCTTGACTTAGGTTACATTCGTAATAATCTGATCTTTGTTATTGGAAGTCCTAGTTGAAATATGACATCCCTTGCAAGCATTTCAAGTGTTGGACAGTGACATCATGGAATGTACATTCAACTGTGATGAAAATGGTTGGTGATAAGATTGCTAAATCTTGTGTACAAGGACAGCTTCATTAGTGACCCTGAAATAATTATGTACCCTTAAATTAAGGTTTCTTTTATTTTACGAAAAAATGAATAATTTGGAAATCTTTTTATTATTTCAAGATGATTGTCAATACAACTTATCAAATTGACTGAACAAAAAATATTTTATGAAAAAATATTTAAAGATATATTGTTATCAATAATTGAAGAACTTTTTACTGATTAATAATTTTAAATAATACAAATAATTATTTTTTAAGAAAATATTTTTCAAACTATTTATTTTTCATGAAATAAATAGAGTTAAGGGAACAAATTATTTCATATTATTATTATTATTTTGAATTTGAACTTGTTAATTGGAGGCCTGATGTAGGCCAACGATAACGGCGGAGAGCATTCTTTCACATCATCAAAAAGAGTCTTTTTCTTTTTAAGCTGGCTCTGCAAGTTGGGGGATCTTTTGTCTCTCTCTGTGACCCATCCAATCCAAAGTACCTTGAATCCATTTTAAATCCTGGCTGGGACAAGACCAAAATAAAGTTGCAAGATTTTCGGGGATGATATGAGTTTATGACACGACCCATTCCCCACCAAATGAATCTAGTGGCATGTTCATCAATTATCACTAGACCAACTAGCTAGAATGATGTCGTGACCTATGATAGTTGCATTGATACTTTCTCTGGGGGGTGAAAAGGTTTGAATTCGTTAGTAAAACAATATGTAATGATGACGGTAAGGTGATTGCAACATGAGACAAATAAGAGATAATGCTAAAATCTTTTTACACTTCAGTTCCATCTTCATATCGATTTGTTACTTTTTCTTATATATTGAAATCATATCGTTTTTCTCTAAACAAGCACCAATAAAGTTCTTACTAGCATTAAATTAAGCACTGATTCTTTGTTTTTGGATTGAGATTAAGACCTACTGGTTACAGAAAAAATAACTAATCGATGCTATTTTGGTCACACGGGCATACGTTGCGCATTTTTTCACTAGAGAGCTGTTAAGTTTGTCATGATGTAAATTGTTGTACAATTTTTTGGTACACTTAAAAGGCTGTGTTAAAGTTTTCAGAGTGATAAAAGTTTGCATAGTTCTCTCTTCTTCTTCTTTTTATTTATTTATGGATAAGGTAATGCGACTTCCCAAGCAATCTTAATGGCACGCCTCCTCGTATCAGTTCGGTGCATTCAAAATTTTACTCTTAAAGAATTCTTAATAAATATTTGATCCTAACATGGCAAATAGAAAAACAAACTCTTATCCTCCAAATCAATACCCTGTCTGTAATTCTGATTTCTTTCGAATCATAAGTTCATTCTAATTCATGATTGCAGCGTATTACAGCGTATAAATTATATACTAGTTTTGTGGAAATAATAAAGTAAATATAAATATAAATAATTGCTATATGGTTTCTGACAATGAATAAAACTAGCTATTGTTGGCAAGTGCATTATCTTATCAGGAGACCCACAAGACCATTTGATTGATGGTCCTCATTACACCTGAAAATTGAGAACACGTCATGTACATAAACACCATGCTTATCCAAATTATGATGACAGCAGCATCTTCTTCCCTGATAACCAGGTCCCTTTACCAAGCACCAACCATTTGATTTCATTTTTTAACCATAAATTTTCAATGAATCCATCGCCCTAGAATCTAGTCTTGGGGATAAAAGAATCGTTCCGAGGAGCTTGGGAGAGCCTTCTTGTGCTGTCAACTTGCCTGTAGGATCTTGTGCTGTTGTTGAAGCTTGAGCTATGTCTTCCATGTCTGCTTCTTCTTCTTGGCTGAGAACACTTGGGAATGAAGACACCAGTCCCTTTGCTTTCCCTCGCGCAAACCTGCTCGTTGAATGATGGAGATGGCGTGGATGATGAGTTGATTTCTAATCTTGAGAAACCCTGAGATAGATGGAGAAAAATGTAAATGACACAGCTCTAAACCACTCGGAGGATCACCTAATTTTCAAGCTTCAGCAACTAAAGGAGAATTTGCAAATTAAGTGGAGCAATGTTTAAGGAAAATTGGCAGATAGGTATTGAAAATGATTGCATAAGAGTTGGTCTAAACATTCTAGCAAAAATATAAAAGAAACTATGCAACATATAAGAATTCGGCCAAATCCTATGAATCCTCCTTCCATAGTAAAGTTTACAGATTTTTGCAGCAAAGCTCTTCCAGGAAGATTTAGCGAATCTAACTTAAGTGAAATATAAATTTGAGAAATGGATGAGCAATGACCCATTGAATTAAAATAATGGATTTGACATAGCATTTTGAGCTAGGAAGAGGCAGATAACATCACCATAGCAGTGAAGGGAAGTTGAAAAAAGTACCTGGAGAGGAGCAGAATGCCATTGAGCAACAGGCGAGCGTTCATCTTCATCCATGATCAGAAGAGATATCTGCTTGCTCAAGTCTGCAAAATAAACATCATCTTCCACATCCAGATTTGCTACTTCCATTTCTATCCTCTTCCAAAAACTCTAAGCTTGATGACGAAGACACTCTCTCTCTACTCTCTAGGCTCTATAACTATCTTCTCCATCTTATGTTGTGCAAGAGAATACAAGAGACCCAAACAAGTGTTATTGCTATTTTCAGTCGCTTGGCCTTTTTTCTTTCCCTCTCCACATCGGGGGGTTTCAAGGGTGTTTTTAAGTAGTGAAAGGGAAGGAATGGGGGAGGAAGTTGAGTTCATGGGCATGTGGGATGGTGGGGCATGAGTGACAGTTGGGCCAATCTGTCCCAAGATTCCCAGCCCCACAAGAATCCCTAAGTGAAGTCATCATATTATCCAATTGGAGTGAAAAAGGAGGAAATTTGGGAGATTGAGGTGGGGGAAAAAACAACCTACTCCCAGATATCTCATCCAAGATAGACTCCAATCTCTCATTCTCATACTGCCTGGGTCATCCGTGAATGGATGAGAGAGCTAGCATCTCTCTCTCTCTTCATCGGAACCGCACACTTCAAGCATACGTAGACCTGGATGCTCGCGTACACTCAAGAAGTGAGCTCGAGGAAATCATTCAAGCAAATAATAATCAGGAGTGCGTCCCAACATATGTGTACCGATAGCTGCCCCTTGGTAGAATGACAAACATCATTATGCAAAGGTTTTCAAAGAGAACATTAATTAATCCCATTGCAGTTTGATGATGTTAGGACATTATCAAAAGGCCAAGGTTTCCATGATTCAATCCAGTGATAGATTGCGATGTCTAACTCTTAGGTTAAATCCAATGGGAAGGAGTATTAATAAGGTTTCAAGGCGTATATTGACCCTCTTTGAAGTCACTATAACTTTAAATTGAGTCACAAAGTTTCATTGGATAGAGTTGCCATGACATATCAATTAAGGTGGTCATATATAACATTATCCCTTCTACATGAGGTGCTCACTATTTTGTTCATTCTTTATATATTTATATATATAATAAATTACCAGAAGAAAGTGCTTGCTCATGATTCATAGTCCACAGACACATGCTTGGCTGAAAAGAGCTTGTGTGCCCGGGCTCCTTATCTGGTGCACCCTGCAGGCTGGCTATTCTAGTGGTTCTCGCACAGTATATGTTCAGAGTCTGCATGTAAGCATTTGAAAAGTCAGTCAAAACTCATCTGCTGGACACTGGATCCTTTGTTGGCCTCACCTTGATGTGGGACCATTTATATATTCATTTATTATCGGTGACAATTATCAAATCCTGATTGAGCACACATACAGCCCTCCAAGAGTCTGAAGGGCCAGAAAAGAACATGGAGGAATTTAGGAATTCTATTAGAATTTCGACTCTACTTGTGCGCCGCACTAATTTTGGCACCAAAGCCTTCATCAATTGGTATTATAAATGAAATCTGTTTTGCTTTAATCGGTATTGGAGCAAGATCTATACTCCATCAGATGGATTGTGCAATCAACTATGATTGGGGAAAGCATTTTGGCAACAATACTAAACCTAATTTTATAAATTCCAAAGAATTAGCACCCACTGGAGCTAGTGGACTTGTGGCCTCTTGGAGAGGTGTTACAACAAGCTCACAGTTGCATGTACTCATCCTTTAAATGTCAGATCACCAACTTGTGCTTCGAGCTTTGTTAAGCCCCAGTTGACCCACAGCTTGCTGCAGAATGTTCCCTCCCAATTGCAAAAGGAAAAATTAAATGGAGAAAAGCATCTTGATCTCCACCCCTGAAGATATGTATATATCATTTTGTTCTAGCAATTTGTATTGCAATAAATTTGAGGATGCAGTATGTATCACTCACATTCCTTTGTTGTTGGAGCCGCATCTTACAATCACGTATACTCTATATTACTGGCCAATTTAGATTCAGAAAAATCTTTGAAAATATATTCTTAGTTGCATCTTCTATCTTATCCATTATCTCCTTCCATCAAAATCTACAATACTAAAATGCCTCTCTCTTCTCTCTCTCTCTCTCTCTCTCTCTCTCTTTGAGATCGATGCAACAGTCTCCATCTTCAACCTGTTGGAAAACTCCCTATCATGTCTTGATTAAAAGGATCGAAGGCTATTAAAGGGTGCATTATTGGAGTAGCACCGGTGGATAGATGCACATATAATATATAGATAGTGTCAAATAGATTCGTCAAGGTAAGGAGTATCCTGCCTCAATCAAGGGTGGGCGCAAATGGTGTCTGAAGGTTGGATGGCCCAGAGTAGAAGGGTGAACAACTCATAGAACAGGGAGTTCATGTATACATGAACAGACTGAGGAAAAGTAAATAGCTGAGTAGAACTAGAGGTAGTTAGTATACTTGAAACAACCAGATGACTGTTGTTGAGCATTTGTATACTAACGAGAAATGTAAAAGGCTAGAACGACTGTTGGTGGAAGCAGTTCTCGCTATGGAAGAAACAGAAGATGTTCAACATGCTTCTTCTCCTTAAATAAAAACAAATATTTGGACCCCTTTTGAATTGATTTATAATTCAAATCATTGGTTATAACCAATTTAAAGGTCTGAAGTTCATAGAAAGTAGACCAGAGAAAGATCAGAGCAGTTCCCCTGTTATTCAAGCAATCAAAGGGTAAGAAAATGGACAGAAGCAGAAGTCTCCAATACAGTGAACTCCTTTTTTTCCCAATGACACAAAGTCTTGGCATGACACGCTATCTGAAACGTCTTGAGATTACTAATGAAATTTAGTCTAATTCATAACTGCTATTCCAGGTTAGCGGATATGGGCATGATCATGAGCCAAACCACTATATATCTGCTTACAAAGTCTCCGATCTCTTTGACTCACTCATTTCATTGTTTGATAGAAGCATCGGAGCTTTTTAACTGTTCCGCAACTACTAAAGTGTTTTTGTGTTCACGCTGCAAAAAGTTTAGAATTTATTTAAATTGACTTATATACCCCTCTCTACATTATTGTGTTGGCCATAACACTGCCTCCATGGCAATCTAAATTGAGGCTCGCTTAATCTCGACCTATTGTGGACCTCCCTCTCTAGATTGTGCTGGGGTTGGTGAGTAGTTGGAGGATAGGGGCTTTTGAAGAAAGGTACATTGATATTTTGAAACTTGGGGTTTTGTTTGGAGATAGAAAGTGTGAATTTCTAGAAGTGAGGATGCAAAAGTCGAGGACCAATTTTACTTAGAAATTTCCCTTTTATTAAAAGGTATTTACAAAATATTTAACAAAAATTACAAATGCATTTGTAAGTAATTAGCTTCATTGGTCATGTTCTTGTTTTTATGCAGTACAAATGAGTTGATAATTGACTTTGGAGTTTTAACTCCTTGTTGCCAACGAGCTACCTTAGAAGCGGGTCCACATTGGTTACCTTGCCAAACCTTAGTAAACTGAAGTGCATTTCGGTAAGTAAACAGAAGCTGCTAAATCTCCTAGAATGTCACCGATGTGAGATTTTGGCATAATGCCAAATATCTCTATATGTTGATGACTTACTTTAGAATTTTTGCTTTGGTATATTCCTTACACTGTTGGCAACTTTGGCCGAAAGCAAGCCTGCCTTAATAACTTACTAATTTAACTAATAAAGTTTTGTTTTAAGTGGTTGAACTCTGACCTATTTACTCCCTTAAATCTGGGCTAGCTTTGGTATCATAGTCAAATCTCAGTAAATAAATGGACTTCTTTAAGTATTACTTAGAAGCGCAGTTTGTGCAAGCTCTACTCTTCAAGTCTTCAGGCAGTCTATGAAAAGAAACTGTTTTGGCATCGGATTCTTCTTTTTTAAGGCAATACAATGCGGTAAAAACATCAATGTAGGAGTTCAAAGGTGCATATTGTACTTCTACTCGGGCACATTAACTATATTTGCTTGTTGTTAGATAAAATATACCAATGAATTCTGGACAACATAGGCTCATGTCGAAAATCCGTGTTTTATGATTTGATCCCAATTAAAACTATTCTTGTAGGCTAAATGTGATTAAATTCTAAACTTGTTAAGAAAGTATAATCGAATCTTAAAACTTTAAAAGTGTACACTAGGTCCTAAAACTTGTCACAATATTGATCAACTCAAAACTTTATGTTGAGTATACTTTCTGAAAGTTGTAGAACTCGATTGCATTTTTATGAAAAGTTTCTAGACTTGATCGTACTTTTTGAAAGTTTTAAAATTCAACTACATTTTTGTGATAAATTTTAGGATTTTCAATGTACTTACTCTAATTCTTTTTGTGCACAAGATGATACATGAATTTTATTTATTTATTTGTGTGGCAACATCTGGAATGGGACCAAGAATTCACTCAGCTCATCATAGAGGAATTCATGATGGAAGACAATTTAGATGGACCAAGGCTGGCCCCTACTTCGTTGGCTTCGTCGCTATTGCTGTGCTGCGGGGGCCATTCATGATATTCCGGTCACGAAAAAAGGCGGTACGCATCATCAGCCCACTCTAAAAACTACGAGGAACAGGACGGTTGTTGCTAACGATAGGCTTTAAGGACGGCATGATTTGCCCTTTTTTGAAAAGCTAGTGCTGCGCTTCACGACGCAGTCGCCAAATTCAAATGGAAGCTTATTCGTGAAGGGGGGACGGCTTGCCTTGAGCTGTCGCTCATGCCCAGCTGGGCAGTGTACATTACACCCACTAGATGTTTCTACTGCACACCTAGACACAGTAGTGTGAAAAGAAGGGAAACGGAGAATCCGAGAGTAGCTAATGTATTCGTCGAGAAAACAAATGTATTCGTCGAAGTTATAGCGAGTCCAAGCTGGCCAAATGACCAAACAAACAGTCCTTTCCTTAAAGCCGCAAACAGAGAGAGAGAGAGACTTTTTCTTTCAGGGAAGCAAGCCTGAAGCCATTCTCCAAAGAAACATTTCATTACATCATCTAGGACAGTATCAATAGTCAGCTTCCAGAATTATCGGACCGGGCAGACATTTTAATCCTTGCGAGATCAAATAATTAGGTTTCACCCTCCACAGCATGAGTCACGACCCAGATTTAATGAGCTTGGAGTTGAATGAGGAGTATGAATTTTCCTTCTTTTTCTCGCACTTTTGAGCATAGTAATATTTGAGCTTGTGAGTTACGTGCGGACTATGAGCAGTATTGTACTAGTCCTCGCCTGCATCCTTTATTGCACCTCTCCTCCAACTTTGGGCAACCTGCGATCTTAAGGTGACTAAGTGCTGCAAGCCTTCGCATTGCTTCTGGTAATGACGTCAAGGAGGGGCACCAGATGAATTCAAGTTTTTGGAGTGATTGAAGGGCCTCATTCTGCTCCGATTAAGCCTTCAAATTTAAGCACTTTTTAATAGAAAGCCACTCGAGATTCCTAACCTGTAGAAGCCACTGTGGGAGAGATGATCATTTGTGAACATCAAGGATGTCCAAGGGCCAGAGACTCACGCGTCTTTGCAAGTCCAAGATGCTGTCACATTCGTCTTTGGATAAATCAAGCTCCTCACAATACTGAAAAGAGAGATGCACAAGGTGCGATAGGTCTTGCATACTGAGCGAGAGGCAAGTTCACCGAGGACAATGACAGATGCCTAGAATTTCAAGTGAAGTAAGGCTTTGCAAACACTTCTTTGGCAAACATTCTAGAAACTCCATCTCCAAGATAAAGAGACTCTTCAAATTACTAAGGTCAAGTATCTGATTTATCAACTTTCGGTTGACCTCACTCAGCGTTATCTCCTTAAGATGTGTAGCTAGTGACATCAGCTTCAAGTTTTCACAGCAACCAATCCGTAACCTCAATAGACTAGGAAATGTTGCTGCGAAAGTAAATGAGTATTTTGAATCGATGTATTTCAATTCGGTTAATCCTCAATCTCGAAAGATGCGAGGTGAGGTAATTGGCCCAATTGAGTGAAATGTTCACATCTTCCACGTTCCTTTAGTTGTAACTGAACTAAATTTGGCAAGGAAAGGACAAGATTATTCATCATCCACTTTGGAAAGCTCTCACATTTATATCCATCGATCATCAATTTCTGCAGATTTGAGTGCGGCCTCAGTCCATCTGATGGAGCTTCATCTTTGTCCCCAATTACTGAATCATCACTATCGAGATAGCCCCATTGAAGTTCCAAAGCTTCCATAGAATGCTTTTTTATCAAGTTTGCAGCCCTGGATTTAGCTATCTCTATTACGTGGCTCAAATTTTCAATGGTAAAGCTTCCTTGAATCTGATTAAGCACATTTACCTCCGTAAATTTGCGGTAATTCTTTGCAAGAGCTTTATTTTCAGGCAAATAAAATAGGTGACCGGTGTAGATAACTCAATTGTGTTAGTCCACGGGGCATATAATTGAGTTTCCTATGATCGTTTATGTCTACATTTTGAAGGAGGACCAACTTCCTTATACCCTTTGGCAATTCTTGAAGGGGGAAACACTAGTAGAGATTAAAAATCCATTTGTTTCACGGAAAATGTAACATTTTTAGAAAATATTTTTCAGAAAGGTATTTTCCTGACAAATGATAATATTTTCAGGTATTCATTTCAAACTTAAGGAAAATTATAAAAGAAATTGATTTTTTAAATTTTTTGTTTTACATTGGCCGGTTGTTGGCCACAAATCTTACCAAACCCTAATGAGCTTCCAACTTGCCAATATAAGGTAAGCCTTGAGCTCACCTCTAGAGGTTGTGAGCTTGTTGCCAGACGCCGCCAGCTTGCTGCTAGAAGCCGTTGGCTCACTAGCCTCGAGTGAGGTCGAGACACACTGCTAGAGGCCACATTTGAACCCGAGTATCTGGAAAAAAAGCATAATATTTGATGGGAGAACATGAGATCCTTTTGAATACCAGTTACAATAGGAAAGCCTTATATCTTAAAATCAATTCATCAAGTTGATAATCGTACTATTCAGATATTCACAACTAAGAAGTATTGTATTCTCTTTCAGCTAGGCCCTCGAAGGAGAAAGAAGGCTGGATATTTAAAGATAAACCAGGAAAGTAGAAAATGTTTTCCACTTTCTAAAAAGTTTGAAACACTTTCTCCACTTTTAAAGGTGTTTTCCATTATAGGAAAATATATTCTTTGACTAATTTATTTTCTGTAAAACGCACGATGGAAAATCTGAAAAACATTTTTTTAGAAGTTATTTTCTGTGAAATAAATGGAGCCTTAATTTCTTTGTACATGCGTTGCAACAACAGATACTGGTTTCTGGGCATCTTTAAACTGTCGTAAATGGATGCTACGGATTCATGAGGATGAATCTTAGTAAACTGTCTTTGCACTCTTACAGCTCACCAACATGTCATCGGCGACTGATCATTATGCACAGTGTACGCATTGAATTCAAGAAAGACGAGTAAAACACTCGTTCCTGTTATGTGTATTTGCTCTTCACCAGCAACAATGGAACTAAAAGGGCTCAGTTTCTGTAAAGCCGAAAACTGGGAAAAACCAAAGCTGCTTCGCTGATTGCAAATTCTGCGAGAGAAAGGATCAATTCCGCCCAATCAAATTGCAAATCTGGCCAATCGCTCTAATGGTTCTACAGCTGGACACTCAGTTATTCCTTAAATGTCCTGAAATGTCTCCACGATTCAGCTGGCCATCATTCAGTATGTGTATCATGTACAGGGAACATCCGGCTCGCTCTTGACTTGATATGCAACTTCTGTATGTCAAATCCCATAAGTCGATCTCCTTCACTAGACACCTTCATCAGTTATATTGCAGTCATCCTGGGGTTGACTGAAGTCAAGTTCTGTGCAAATTGCTGCTTCATTTTCTCGATCATCGATCCTTATTAGCCTCATGCTTAAGAAACAGTGTGTAAAGTAGCACGTTCCACGAATCTGGGATTCCAGGCAGACACCAATGGCTACAGTCCTGTCTATGAATAGGTGCCGGACCAGTATCAGAGCCCAAATAATAAAGAGATGCATGGCCATCTTTCCTCCGAGAAGTCATGTGAGTTATGTTCAGCACGTCAAATTTGATTGCCTCCGGTGCACTTGAATGAGCTGATAATATCTCAGAGACAACCTTGAATTGAGACCATGTTTCTGGTGCGGCTGACAAGGAGCCCAACTCTGGCAGGGTCTCCAAGTGACAGCTTCCTCCGTTCCTCCAGTCCCCCCCTCTGTAAGATGTATCACCAATTGGTCATTAATCGCAGAAAGATTCTGTATTCTATTCCGTCAATTGTCGAGGCCCTTTTTATTGCAGTAGCCAATTCTAATATGACAGAGCCATGTACTATTTAGTGCCCACGTGTATAAGAACTTAGAGAGAGTGATCCGATACAACCTGGGAACAGTCCCCTGACTATGGCTTCACAAGTCAAACTCCGGCATCGAAAAGAATGCTTAACATTGAAAAGGTGCAAAAGAAAGTATCTTAGGAATAGCATTTGCTCTAGACATTAAATAGCAGCTGATTTAATAAACAGAAACGATGTCATCCCAAGAAGATATTAGGATCGGTATGGTGAAGGACCAAAAAGTACAATATGTCAGACCTCATGAACTACACCAAGTAGAAAGGCAACTAAGTGCAATTAGTGAAGGCACAATTTATTCATATTCATTATAATTCTGCTGTATGGGTGTTTGAATCGCATAATTTGATCAACTGAATAATCTAGGCATAGTAACTTATCAAGGAAGCACATGTACCTGAAATGCACTGGTGCAAATGTGCGGAAAACAACCTGTGTCTTGTTTGTATTGACCTCATTCCGTATCCACTGCAGGACAGTCCCGATGGCTCGCTTATGCGCATCTTCTATTGCCATTTCCAGCTTTACCTCCGACCCTTCTTGGAAATAACAACCACTGACAAATAGTGTAATTCAATATGAGACAGTTGCTAGGGCTTGAAAGATAAAAACATGATCTACTGCAGTCATTATCTTAAAACAAGCTCTTCCATTACTCAAAGAACTTGCTTGCCGAGAATGAAAGAATAACAGACACCATACCAACCCGATTAGTTATGCTCATGTCAATCAAACTATGAAAAAAATTTCCCCAGATGGCCAAATTGGTTCAGAGTTTGCAATGGCGAATTGGAGAGTCTATTGACAAGCTAATCAAATAGCTTTGCAGCACTGTCTAAAATAATAAGGCCTTGCCGATCAAGAAAGAGATAGATAACATAAAGGCCAGCTATATTACACAAACCCCACAAAATGGATGCCTAGAACCCAACCTGCAAGGACCGTCCCCCATCACAGTTGGGTCATGCTAAGTCTGTAGCAAACCATACACCTACTCGACCATTCTGAAATTTTAAAAAGTTCGTGACTTGCACATTAAACTTGCCATTCATAATCACCCTTATGCGTACATTTGTCTAAGTCTAGGAAAGAATCTCCACAATTCTTACTCCAACCAGCATATATCTATAAATGATCGCTACCAAGCTGCTATTACATAACGTCTCATCAAGGCCAACTAAAAGCTCCCAATCAAAAATTAAGCAACGAGAATTTTATGAGCATAAGGGTGGTTTAGGCCAACATGAAAAATGCAGGTATCTATGTGTCCATATACTCGTCTTACTGAAATTAGAGATAGATGATAATAAGCAAAAACTTGCGTGTGAAGATCAGATTTACCCTCTTATGGTTTTCTCGAAGTTCCACCAGTGCCCAGTGTTAAAGATCAGCATGTCTGCATCTCTCCACTTGGAACAGGTCCAGTCCATCTGATCTAATTTCAGGGTTGTTCTGATCTTATTAGGCGATCCCGGCGGAGGCCGGCTTTGCACCACCAGAAATGGAGCTCTATAGTACTCCAAAGTACAGTTGAACTCCTTAAATTTGAACACCAAGTAGCCTTTGTGCTTTGTGATTGGATTGCCATTCACTTCATAGATCGAGTCCTGATCAGAAACTGCAGAGGAGAGCATGCACATGAGAGACTCCCATTGGTTTCTCCCAATAGAATCCCCCACAAAAACAAGCCGCTTGTTCCGCAGTTTCTCCAGCATCAATTTCGGATCGAATCTGGTTTTACAAGACATTATCAATGTTCCTAAGCCAAGGTTTTGCCACATCAATATCAAACCAAGAGCACATCATGGGAATGATTCATGAACAGCATTGCCGATTAACATCACATCGAACATCTCATGCTTCTACATCACATTCAAAATCTAAGTGGATCTTCTCTGATGCCGTGGACTGATCTTATCAAGATCACGTATGTTAGATTTAAAGTTCTGAGTTCTGTAATATTCATCACATCCACGTTTCCTTAGAATAAAACAAGAACAAATAAAGATCAGAAATGAAAATGAACATATTATAATTGCTCAGGAAATCTACCATTCAGCCAGAGGGTTTCAAGATAAAATCCAATCTGTCAATCTGTAAACTAACCAACATGGTAAAAAAAGAGGACCGATTGATTGTTTTTGATTTTTTTTTATTTTTGGGAGGGGGGCGGTGCGTGGGGGAAGTGAGAGAGAGAGAGAGTTTGTCTTCATCGCTTGAAAGCTCCAAGTCAGTTTGAAAAAGTCACGAGAGGGGCTTAGTGATGTGGAACTACCCTCCAAACAAGATCAGCGTGACGGATACAAACAAATGCAAGGCGTAAATACTGTGACAATACTTGAATAGTAAATTTCTAACATCCGCCGGAAACTCAGCTACTTATCCGACCAACGCTAGCACAAAAATTCAGAGAAAACAATATTAAATTCCACTGCATGTTTTGATTAACATACTCAAAAAATCTTACAGAACTCGTCACTTTCGTGCAGCAGGGTTTAATTCAATTCAATTTCAAACACATCTTATCAAGAACCCCTGGAAAGAGGCCCCAGGGATAAACTAATCCACAAAACAAAATTAAACAACGACATGGAGTCCCTGGTAATCACAACCTGATGCAATCCAAAAGACGACACTGTTTGACTCCTCAGAAAATCTTTCCCACAGAACAGACCAAAACCAAAATTTCCCTAGCAAGAACTGCAAGTAGAAAGTGAAATAAATTGAATTTTCAAGAACCTGGGCAAATTGCAATTTCTGGGTTGCCATCTCCACTTGGTGTAGAACGAATCAGGCCGTCCATTTTCGGAGCACCTGAAGCCTTGGTCCAAAAATTTGCAGTCTCTAGACTCATACAAGGGATAAGTATCATCCCAAACCCATTCCCCTTCAAACAAATCGCACCCACCATCGCCATTTCTCTCCAAAAAGTCGAACATTTTAACTTCGCGATTGTCGCTATCCCCGTGCACCTGCAACCATACGAACCTGTCTGATCTCCCGGAGACCTTACTGTACCCTCTCCTGTAATCCAAGTAAAACAGGCCGCAGACCACACAGAAGGTGACAAAAACGAATCCCAGCACTCCCACCGACGGCTCGAAGAGCCGCAGGCGCTTGAACTTGTGGCAGAGTTCGGAGCTTGGCATGTTTCCCGGCATGCGGGCGCGTGATTCCCGTCCCCTCTCTCCGCCCACCCTGTCTCTGAGTTCTGGGAAAATTGCAAACGATGTTGAGCCACTCCCCCCCCCCCCCCCCCCCTCTCTTCTGGTTGGTTCAGAATTACTCCTGTCTCGCTTCTTTGCTCGGTGGGTCAGTCGCACATACTCGGGTTCCGAGTCTTGATGGGGGTTTGAAAGAAAAGGCAAGATACCAGAAAGGGAAAGAAAGGGCCATCAAGGAAGCAAAGAAGCTTCCATGGCTGAACAGTACACACTTTCCTTCTCACAGAGAGAGAGAGAGAGAGAGAGATCTGCTTAAAGAAAGTGAAGAAACTGCAGGGAGAGACTTGAGGAGGAGAGGGAAGAGATGGAGACTGATGATGGAAATGGAGTGGCAAGAAAATTGCGTTCGTGGGGAAAGTGGGGGAAAGCGAGCGAGCAATTCTTGCTGTAAAGTGGTTTTTTTCCCCTTCCCTTTTTGCTTAAATATAATTTCTAAAAGTTCTAATAGGTTAACGGCTATGGAAAACTCAACGGCCCCTCCCCCACGACAGGCGGTGCCACGTAATCCCAAATCCCGCGCGCTGGCTGGACCGTGCGGTTCAACCGCCGCAACAGCGCGTGGGGGAGTTTTGGTCGGAGCCCCGACAGCATTTAGGATCCCTAGCCGGTCCTTAGTTTCAAATTTTCATTAACTCCGAGTGGGTGGAGCAAGAAAAAATGAGCAAGCTTCCATGGTTGGCCTGAAGATTCTTGCCTTAAAATTGGCTTCTTTCATTAAAGGCCTGAATCACTTTGATCGTATTTCCGGGCTACTAATTGATAGTGACGGGCTCGCCTATCTCAAAACATGAGATCTTGGACCATCAAAGTTGATTTCGTTCGCGGTCATTCCTTACTCAAATTAAGCTATCTCGATGACACCTAGAGGGTTGCGATCTCTAAACGTTGGTATCTGCTCTTTTTTTTTTTTATGGAAAAGGAAGTGCACATAGATTGAAGGGAAGAAAGGGGAGAAAGCCCATGTATGGTTTTGCTTTTAAAATAAACCTATTTTGATTGGTAATTATGATGCCAATGGAAAGATTAATTGGGCGTCCAAAAAGTTTCCCAATTACTCACCAACTCTATTTATTGCAATACAAGATTTTGTTGATGACTTTTTGTTATACTGAATTTCCTCATGGATCTCCACAAATGTCTTTTAGTGATTTTTCCTCCTGCATAAATCGGGTGCTTAAAGAGGTCTTACTAATTACTTTCTAATTATAATAAAGTCTTTATACTTTCTAGTCATCAAAGTCGATTCTAGGAAGTGACCCGGGTAAAATATAACCACTTGCTTAATGTAGAGACTGCATTGTGTATTGGCTTCGTGCGGATAATAAAAGGAAATTAAAAACAATATATGTGATTGTTAAAAGAAAAATAGTTTGTAAAGTGGATGTTGCGATAACTTGCATTAAGTCCTAAGCATAATCCAAATACATGACCATTGCGGTACGTAATATGAGTTGTGATTAGCGAAGACTAACGAGCAGAAACTTTCAATAGGGGGTGTCATTTCTTGCGTGTAATTATGATGAACCAATGATCAAGATGTAACGCAAGGATGCCGTTGAAGTTAAACACCAAATTCAATGTACACAATAGCTTGACGATTAGCTAATTAAATAGTTATATATAAGACGGTAAAATGGGAAACATAAAAATGAGAAAAAAAAGGGGTGTTTAAGCTTAGATTTAAAGAAGATATAGCCGGTATTTTCCTCACTTGCTAATGAAAAATGTGAAGTGTGTCACATGGATCGTTTGATAGTGAAAAATTTAAAAAGTTAGAAAAATTCCTCGATCACTTATAAATCTGTTGTCTAGATGCCAACTCAATTTTAAACACTTGAGATTGCCAATTTAGCCTTAAACTTTTACGTGAAAATTTAATATAATCATTGCGATCAATTTTCATTACAAATTGCTAATGTCACGTTCCCATCATTTTTATTTGTTCCATGTGTAACATCAAGGATTTCCATCGAAAATTTAACCGGAATGACAATTTTAGAATTTTAGATAAATATTTAAGACTAAATTGGCAAAATTCAAAAATTTAGGATGAGATCCTCATCCGTACAAAAGACTTAAGACTGATTGAATATTTTCTCACTTCAAAGCTTATGGAATTAGTACAGTACACTTTTATTTTATTTTATGCATAAACTATCATCCGAAGTCACACACAAAGATGATCAATTGAAATCAGGTGATGTTGCGATTTTCCATAAATCGTTACTCATTAAAGAGGTGATGTTGTCACCTAGTGTGTCCTCTTGCAAATCCACACGCTTTGTAACTTAGGGTTTCAACTTGAGCATGCAATTGAATTAATTGCATGCAATCTGTGTTGATTTTAGTTTAAACCTCTAAGATGTGAGGGGGTGATTATGCAGGTGCATAACAATTATGTATCACTTAACAATCAAATCAGTAAATAAATTACTTGAAAATGATTGAAGAACCTAGATGCACTAAGCAAGCCAAAAGCAAAGCTTCACTATCACTCAATAAAACGGGAATTCTGCAAAATTTTAACTAAAAAAAAAAAAACAATGATTCAACGTGTCCTAAATGTGACTTCTAAAATGCACTTATGCAACGACATCAGTTCACTGCGGTGCAGGCTTAAATTGCATGTTAACCTAAGGTTGTTTATTTCTTTTCTTTTTGCTTCACAATGATGATGATAGCAAATTAAGAATCTATGTGAAAAGGGTTAATGTATAATCCATTCTATATGAGATCACTTAGACTTCATTCGTTTCACGGAAAATAGTTTACAGGAAAATATTTTTTCGAATTTTTCAGCGTCCGTTTCACGAAAAACAAAATAGTCAAGGAAAGTATTTTCCACTAAAGATTCATAAATATGGGACTTGATTATGCGATATATTTATCTAACACTATCTTGATACTTCTTTTTAAAATTTTGAAAATATTTTACATGCAATCTATCTCAGTTTTTAGTTTAAACCGTTAAGATATGAGGGGTAATTATGCAGATGCATAAAAATTATGTATCACTTAATAATCAAATCAATAAATAAATGAAATGATTGAGGAACCTAGATGCACTAAGCAAGCCAAAAACAAGCTTCACTATCACCCAATAAAATGGGAATTCTGCAAATATTTTAACTAGAAAAAGAAAAGAAAAAAATTCAACATGTCCTAAATGTGACTTCTAAATGCAATTATGGAGCAACAACAGTTTACTGCGGTGCAGGCTTAAATTGCATGTTAACTTAAGGTTGTTTATTCCTTTTCTTTTTGCTTCACAATGATGATGATAGCAAATTAAGAATCTATGTGAAAAGGGTTAATGTATAATCCATTCTATATGAGATAACTTAGGCTCCATTCATTTCTCGGGAAATAACTTTTAGGAAAATATTTTTCGAATTTTCCGGGGTTCGTTTCATGAAAAACAAAATAGTTAAGGAAAATATTTTTCACTAATGGAAAAAGCACCTTCAAAAGTCGAGAAAATATTTTTCGCTTTTTTGAAAGGGAAAAATGTTTTCTGTCTTTTTCGTTTACCTTTAAATATTGCGGCTTCCAGCAGCATGCTCCGACCTTGCCCAAAGCCGGCGAGCTGCAGCCTCTAGAGGCAATTGGATTGGCAAGTTCATGGCCTCTAGTAAGAGCTCGTGAGAGTCTGACAAGGTTTGTGGTTGACGACATGTCAATGTCAGACACAAAAAATGAAAAAAAATTTAAAAATCTATTTTTGATAATTTTCCAAACCAACACCCGAAAACATTATTATTTTCCAGAAAAATGATTTCCTGAAAAATATTTTTCAAAAATGCTATATTTTCTGTGAAACGAACAAAGCCTTAGATTAATGCATTATGTGATGTCGATTAATTCTTTTTGGGTTTTCTTGTTTAAAAAAACTCAGCATGTGTGTGACTTAATTTAAATGCAATAACTACATTTTCTGTAATCTAATATGCTTTAATGAACTAATATCAAATACTAAATGGCATATGTACTATGCTATAGTAAATTATGTGCAACCTATAGGCAGTAGTACTGATGACATGGCATGAATGCTATAGAACTAACCATGAATTAATTCACCTATGCAAACTATACGAGAGGCTATCTTTTTTATTCTCTTAAATAGGAAATTAAATAGGACACTAAACATAACAAATCACGCTCAACCAGGTTTTGAATGAATCATGCGGAGCCGGAACGAATACGAGCTTTCATTCTCAATGGTGTGTGTTCTCAATCCTCTCTTATTGAATCGGATCTTGGAGCCAGAGAATATTCTCAGCTAGTCTTGTGAAGACAAAATTAGGAACGACAAGATTAGTGTGAGCATGGCTCGATCTTTTCTCATGCTATACGTTTCGCTTCTTTGCGGAAACAACACGAGTGATAGTTATGCAAAATGAAGATCTGCACCGGACTCTTCTTGATAGTAAAGACGATGCAGGTGGCCGCTGGGACAACTTCGTTCTTTCGCGTGGGGTCACTGGGCAGATCTTCCCTTCGGTGAGTGTGATCTCCTTGACGTAGACATCAGCACACAACAGTCTTGAAAATCGCACGTAGTGATCGTATTTGCTGCTTGGCTGCCCCATCGTGTCGACTTCTGGATCATCCATCTCGAACCTCATCCTCTTGGGGTGATCTTTATTCTTAAGGTCAGCATCAACGGGCTTTATTTGGGTTGCGGCTTCTTATTCAGGAGAAAGTAATGCCGCAATGATCTCATCCATGCGCCCTTTTTCTTTGAGCTCGGTCTTTCTGAGCATCATCTCTTTGAGTTTCATGTTCTTGATTAGAAAGATGGGAATGAATGGAAGACAAAAGAAGAAGGGATGGAAGTGCGACAAAATAAGTAGAAGAGTACCTACTAGGGCAACAAAGGTTAGCAAAACACAGGGACATGTACGTATTCACATGAGGTTTGACGTCTACGGGTGGAGATGTACAAGGTGGCTTGGCATATGGATCCTGTGAGATGTACAAGGAGGCTTGCGAATAGGGACACACTATCCGACGCCAAAGAGTTCGGTTGAAGAGGCCGACCCTCAGTCTCACAGTCTCACGGATGGGTTCGGACACTGTTAAGACCATTCTAATTGCTTTTCTAATAATGCAACCTTATTTCAATTGTGGGGTGCGCGCGCAGAAGTGTAGTGTTAAAGAATAGTAAAACATGCACATGAATCAATAATATGCATACACCGCTTCAATATTACAATAAAATGAAAGATTATCCGACGACACCTTTCTATAAAGCAAAGATTAGCAAACATACCACTTTCATAACTCTCATATGCAAAATTATACTAACACCAATGTTAGTGGCATACCTTGACTCCGTGCTGCTCAAATAAAAACATATTCAAAAAGAGAAATTCAGGCCTATGTCCACGATGGGTTTTAGCTCAAGTCTCCATCGAAGTTGCCAAATTGTAAACGACATTCATTAAAACGAACCACCAAGAGAAAGCTAATGTATTGTCAAGCAGGCATAAATGGTAACTCATTAAAGACATGGTATTATCACCCCAGCGCAATCCTCCCAAACTCATAGTGTATCACAACCTATGATTTCACTTTAAAGTTGTAATTAAACTTACCTTGGAGCTGTCATTAATAGTTACGGGGTCGATTTGATACCCAAGTAGTACCCGGAGTTAATTTTACTTTTGCAAATCAGCGATTTATAGACATAAGGATTTGCAGTACGTCCTCTCTTTGTTTCCTTCATCTTCACCCTTCTCTCCTTTGCACATCCTCAATCCTTATTGACGGATTATCTCTATCTGGAATGCGAATCTCAAGGGGGACGGCAAGCAACCTCGGCAAGAAAACAATTGCCCGCAACAGAGAGAAAGAGAAAAGGAATGAAACTCGAGGAAAGTGGGACCCACGAAAGCGCGACTTTTATAAAATAATAAAATAATTAGTTATTTCAAATTCTTAGTGTGCATATTGATACGTGTAATGCACTTATGTGTATTTTTTAATAATACATCGCACGGAATTTAGTCGGTGCCCTTAATTAATAGCCTCCTTAACACGTGAGAGTCATTTTCGATGAGAGGAATATCAAGGACGAGTCTGAGCATCACATGCTATTTGTCTGGGGAGCTATTATACAGGGCAAGCAGGACGAGACGGTGAGCAGCGCATCCGCCATGCCAGGATTTGGAACGTAAACGAAGAAGAAGAAGGAAAGTATCTGCGATCTATTAATGTTCAGATGCTCGACGAAATGGGGCGATCCCTCAAGGGATTGATCCTGTATCGCGCCTCATCGAAACCAGAATTCGTTTTGCCACGACTCTTATGTATAGAGTGTCTACTATTTTTTTTAAGATTAAGCGTTTATTAGTATTTGAGTGATGTGATCTTTAGTATTTGAGATTCGAACCGGACATCAAATTTTGGAAGGACTTCTTTGATTTCGTAGAAGGATAAGCCCTAAATCAAAGTAATATTTTTGTTCTTTGAATTTTTACTATTTAAAGCATAAAAATATTTCTGTAACAGCGCTACTAGGTTTGTATTCTTTCAAGCATGTAATGATTTGACAAGAAAGAATACGAATTGTTAATTGGCCAAAATTGATAAACAGAAAATTTTCCACATGGCTCATCATCTCTAGCGTAAGTCGAACCGACAATCGAAATGTAACTCAAGAGTACCCTTGAAGCTACACAACAGATTTGACACAAATGAGAGCTTAAAGCTAAGAAAGCTCGACAATCAGATTAATGAGCAGTGCATGGAATGTCAAATTGCTACGAACAGTTAATTCACATTCTTGGTGTGTACACCAATACGTCTAAATAATATCGTGTATGTATGTATTCGACAAATACGTGCATAGGATGTCGTAAATAACTGGTGAGAGTTGTTTTCGATAGAAAAAAGAAAATTGTCTTGGTAAAACAAGAAAGATAGAAAGGAATATCAAGGAATTATCCGAGAATCACATGCTCCTTGTTTTGAGAGGTTTAGTGCAAGCAAAGACAAGACACTGAGACTGAATAACGTATCCGCCATGCTAGGATTAAAAACCCTAAACAAGACACCGACGATAACAAAAAAGAAAAATGTCTCCCGTTGTCTTAATGTTCAGATGCTTAGTCCCAAGGGATCGATCCCCATCGTAAAAGTTCATTCTGCCACAACTCTCATGTGAAGTGTTTATTATTTTCCAAGTTAAGTGTTCGTAAGTATATGAGTGTCACCATGTTTTGTGTAAGAGTTATAGCAAAACAAATCTTGATCATGAAGGAATTATGGGGAGGGTGTTGATCCTCAAGGGACCTTTAAAAAAAAAAAAGACAAGCCCGGAGATGGAAATAATGCCGGAAGATACTAGCATCAAGTCATCGACACATCATGTGATTCGTGTACCCGAAAAATATAATCACTTAGTTTATTGTCAGCATATTTGGATCGACTAATTTTTGCTTAATTTAGATAACTCAACTTATGTACTTCGATATTTAAATGCGGAACATCTACACTTTCACTATGGGCAAATGCCCATCTGTAAATTCACGTTCGGTATCTTCATGGTATTGTCGAGATTGGAAATTACACTTCAAATTCTGGCAAGACTTTTATGCTTTCGTTGAAACATGGATGGTCTTCTTTGTGTGGTCGAGAGAGAGGCAGTGGGGATAAAGGGATAGTGGGGTAGTGAGAAAATCTCGTACTATGATGATGACATTCACGTTTGGAAAATTCAGAAAAGAAAAATGTAATGACAGTGGTCTCCATTTCTTTTTGTGGGTAAAACAGTGGTCTCCATTTTTCATTTTCAAGAAAAATGAAATTTACTGAATAATATCTTGAAGGAACATATTTTCAAAAAAAAAAATTGTGCAAATTATAAGAACACATTTTTTTTTGGTAAGAGTAATTGCCAAGTACTCACTGGAGAAAAAGTAGTGTGTATGATCTCAAGTCATGTTTGGACACTAGAGATGTGGTCAAGGCGTTAGGGACCGAGCTTGATCTTGTCGAACCCACATAAATCTCAAAGGACCTAGGCATATTCACCGGGGTTTTGGACAATTATTGTTGGGGACCCAGACATGGGAGCCGGGATCTTGGGCCTAGCCCCGAGAAATTTAGGCTCGATCTTGAGAATCGATTTTTAATTTCTGATTTTAAGTATAAGTTTTTCATTGACTCATTTTCCATAGCAACTCAAGTTCAAATAAATGAGGAAATCTTTTTCAACAGTTAATTTATATGGAATAAAGGGTCCACTTTTAGGATACTAAAAGTGAAATGCTACAAGAGAATATCATCGATGAATGTCGAGTTCGAATTGTTAAAATATTATTAATTTTTCACAATGATGCATCAAGGATGCAGATAAATAGATCATTCTAGAATATTCAATAGATAGTTTGGTTTACTTATACCCTCTCCCATTGGATAGCAATGGTACCCAACGAATGCCCGCATTGCCTCACATCTAATTGGGCTGATAAAACCCGCAACGCAAACAATTTTATGTTTCATACCATATGCTTTGACAAAGATTTTTTTTTCTTTGTTGTTATATTTATTTCATTTGACAACTAGTCAACAATCATTTTTAAATATTAGAATAATTGAACAATGTTAAATTCAAAGTAAGCTTTTTTTTAAAGTAAAGTTAAGTGCAAGATAAATGTAAGTGATACTGTAACGGCCGAGTCGGTCCGCGATTTTAGCCTACTGGGACTTTAGGGAAAATTGGCAAATTCCCTTTTTATTTCGCGAAAATTTGGAAAGGCTTGGAAATTAATGAAAATTTAAGTTTAAATTTATTTTGGGCCCAAAATATCATGAAATTCGATATTTGATTTTTCGGGATTTTTCCTGAATTTTTAGGAAATTTTAAAGCATTTTTCTGATTTTCAGAAATTAAAATACATTATTTTATTAAAAGTCCCAGACCGGCCAGCGAACCGGCCGGCCAGACCGTGCGAACCGCCGGTCCGACCGGACGGCACGTGCACAGCACGCGCACGAGCTCTCCCCCTCTCCCTCTCTTCTCTCTCTCTCGGGCCTTCTGTCGAGCAGGTAGAATGCACTGTGCATTCCACCGCTCGACGTCGCCTCAGCCACGCCACGCCCTGCAGCCACCCACCCCTGACTTGGAAGTGACCGTCGGAGGGGATGGTGGCCACGGGGGAGGCGCCGCGTGGCCTGGGAAGCCGAGTTCTCGGCCTCCCCCACCTGCTCCCACTCGGTATAAACCAAGTGGGCAAGGGTTTTGAGGGGAGGATTTCTCGGAGCTCCGGCCTCCTCTTCGTGCGTTCTTGGTGTCCCCGCGTAGCTTGAGTCGCCCCCTTCCAGAAGCCGTTGTCAGCTAGCCAAGACTCGCCGTGGTCTGTCACTGGCAGCCAGTTGCAGGGAGCTTCGCGGCCAGCCTTGGAACCCAGAAAACCGCAGCCAAAAACCACCCCATTCCTTCCTAACCCGACCTCCTCAGCTCACTTCTCACCCACCAATCGGTTTCCCTCACTCCCTAGTTTCCTTTTCCGGTGGTTCCCCCTTCCGATTTGGCCTGTGGACGCCGAATCGAAGCTTTGAAACTTGAAAACCACTTCGGAGGCTTAGGAGGAAGCTGCGACTTCGTGGCCGTTTTCCCGTCGATTCCGGCCACCTCCGATGAAGCCACAACCACCAATCGACGCGTCGTGAGCTCAGCTCCCTTCTCCGACCGGTCCCAAGCTCCGACGCGCACCGCCGACGACAAACAGAGACGGAACCCGAACACCCCTCGCGACCCGGCGCTCGACCCGGTTCCTCGACCCGTAAGCCGAGCTAGCCGGAGAAGAAGACCGGCGCCGGAGGAGCCAGCAGCCGCCGGCCAAGTCCAGCTCGCGGGCCAGCCCAGCCCAGTCAGCCGGCCCAGTCAACGGCCCAGCCGACCCGGCCCAGCCGGCCAGTCAATCAGCCGACCGACCCAAGCCCAGTCAGCCGGCCCGGCCCAGGTCCAGCTTGCGCGGCCCGAAAAAAAAAAAGAGTAAAAGAGGAAAATTCTAAAATTTTCTTGGGTTCAACCAAGAGTACAGCAAGGGGGATTTAGCCAGGCAAACTCACAAGTGAGTGGATTCTAACCTTTATTAGGCGCATTTGCTGTTTTAGTAGGAAACGGGTAGAAATGGCTAGGGCGAGTAGAACGGCTAGGACTCCTTATTTATTCGTAAAATTCATTGATTAGTTAGATTGGTTAGCCGTATTGGACAATGGTAAATTGTTGACCACTTAGGTAGTGTAGTTCAACTTGTGTCGACCTAGGGACTGGCATCCCAAGTCTTACGAGAAATGCCCTCGTACGTTTGCTGGTGCTCGAGCGTGGTCAGAGTTGGGACCCCTCGAGGAGAAAGAAGGGTCGGATTGACACCTCTGTTAAAATCTTAGAACTGTTTATTTCGTCTATTTCCACAATTTAATTTAATTAGTCATGTATCATTTAATGTTCGTCCGCATAGCATTTGATTAAATTAGTTAAGAGCCCTATTTGCTTTTTAATTGCATTAAATTATTATTATAATTAGGCGATTCAAGTACTACATTGTGCATTTAATTTTGTGCCGCTTTAATTTAATCAGTTATGCCTAGACAAATCCCCTATGACCACAATTAGGGTCTCGTTAGTAGACCTGCCCTACTCTGTAAATTGTTTAGACCCCCATGACGTTCGATAGTCTACCTTTAGTTTAGAGATCTAGAGGTGGGGAGTTCTTCGATTTGGGTTAGTAATGAGTGTTTCTGCGCGAAGCTTGGGGACCTTGGGGTGAGAGACTTACAGCTAGGCTTGCCTAGGGTCGACTGACAGGTCAACGGAAGCCGAGAGTTGGGAGGGTCGGTTTAGGGACCCTAGGGCAGGGATGTTCCTAATTTAGGATTAGGGTTCGTTCACTAGGATACCAAGTATCTCATTCCACCACCCCACCATCTCAGGACCCCCGTATGGACCCGGCTCAGGACCTATCAGACCTGGAGGACCAGCCAGAGGAGGAAGAGCTTATGGAGGAGGACCCTCACGAGGAGGAAGCTTGGGATCTACGGGAGCTGGAACCTCTGGATCTGGAGGACTGGGAGCAGCAGTTGGAGCTGGAGCTGGAGTGGGACCTTCAGGAGGAGGAGGATCAGGAGGAGGGGGATCTGGAGCCGGATATCCCTTTTAATTTGGATGAGGAAGAAGAGGAAGACGAAGGGAACGGTATGGCAGCAGCCCCCGCTCCCCCTAGAGACATGGGAGATATCATAGACATAGAAGAAAAGGAAGATGGGTTAATCCAAGAATCCCACAGCTCGACAGGTTGGATTTGGAGCACCACGAAGCACATCTGGTACCCACATCAGCACATTTGCGTGTATACGGGTTTCCACGAGGCCGAGCTAGAGTTATTAGTCGAGGAATGCAAGGTTCCTCAGGGAGGCTACGAGTCCGGCTTCGAAGACCCGGATGGGGCAGATGACTCAGAGGATGGCACCGTGGATAACCCGAAACCTTCGTGCGTGCGAGATTGGCCCAAGCCGATGGAGGCAACTTAGGACTAGTACTCTCCCTTCTCTTTTCCCCGCGACTTTTGATTGTATAGCTGTGCGGCGACCATGACTCTAGGCTTTTGTTATGTCTCCTCCTGTTCTTATCCCCTTTTGTATTTTGACTTGACTTATCCTTGTATCTATGGGAAGTAAGTTTCTTCATCAAAATGTGTTGTGTTGTTTTACCTTGGGAACAAATTAACTAAGAACTAGATTCGTTTGCAAATCTTAGTGTAAGGTAGAGTCCTGGAATTATTGCTACGACCCCGACGAAATCGGGGCGTGACAGATACGACATTGAAAACTACTACAACTAAAAAGAAAAGACCATTATTTCAATGCTTGAGCTATCACATCGATGTCAAATGATCGAAAATATATAATAATTAATATAGACAATGATGCGTATCCAATATTTCGATGAACGGGTTGAATTTGAACATTCAAAGAATAATGAGAGAGAGATCCAATAGATATAATATTTAATTATACAATGATGCATATCAAATTTTTTAATAAATAGATTGAATTCAAACATTCAATGGAGAGAGAGTAGTGGGAATGTGCGGGTAGGAGGAGATAAGAACGATCACGACATCGAAACCAATTTGATAAAGCATATTTTATCACGAACCAAATTCATGAACACAAACCGTCGCTTTCTTTAATCTCTATTACAAACAAAAGCAAACCAAAAGAGGAATTCATGTTAATCAATTGTCAATTGACTTTTATTCTTAAGTATAAGGGGTGAGAAGAGGCGATTGGCAATAATAATCTCTTCAAGGCATGAACACAATGCTCTCATATCTCCATTGGAATATTTAGCTAGACATTAACACAAGGGTTTCATATCTCTTTTGGAATGTTCAGCTAGAGTCATCGCTTCTGAGCAACACATGAGATATGTGTTCGAAGTTGGCGAGCTCATCATCCTTCGGGGCATTAAAGGTCCACCGCCATTCACCTATCCAAGGCACAAAAGACTAACTGATGCAAGTAACGTTCGACCGAGCGAAATTAAGGGCAGGAATGTTTCTTCTTCTATTCACTTTTTTCTTATCCAATTGAATTGTTGCGTCTTTAGTCTGATATGTAGAATATAACAAAAGGCAAAACGACAATTCATAGAGTATTTGGTATAATATATAAAATAAATTGATTTCCAAAATCATTTCCTTGCACCGACGAAAAATCACTTGGCGAAAAAGAAATTACTAGCCAAAAGCACACTCGTATGTGTGCAGAAAAACTTTTTAAAATAATAGTTGAAGTAAGGAATGACAAGAACTCAATGCCATGATTATCTAAAGACGCCTACTATGGTGTCAAAACTTTTAAAAAAATGATACTTAAGTGATTATGATGACTTAGTTTGCCGAAAATCTAAGTGATTTGCTGGAGTCAATTAAACATATACATTCATTAATTTTTGAACTTGAAGTGATCGGTTATGAAGCTTTGGTACCAAATTAATCATTCATAAGTTTTAGCTTTAACATTTTTAAAATAAGAAATTCGACAACCAGAAATTAAGAAACAAATTTTCTGTTCTCGCAACTATTTTTCGTAATTTTATTAGACTCAAAAGCAAAACAATGAAGCAAACATTCTCTCTAAATAATTTTATTTAATATCATAAAAATCTACTTGTTTTCCTTGAGAAAAAGAAGGTGGAACTAAGCAATTTTTTTTTTTGTTTCATCTTTGGTAACTTCGCATTTGCTTCTTCTCTAACCTTACTCTATCTCAAGATAGCACGAAAAAGCTTGGAACCCTGTGGAAATTGATTACTTCACTTCAATCACTTGTGCGAATCAATCTTAGGGTACATTTGAGAACCAATTTAGCCCCAATCTCTCAATTTGAGAAAAAAATATTGATGATGTTATTGGGTGTATGAATTGTGCACCAAACAATTTCGAAATGTCTCGAACCAAAAAATTTTGAGGAAGATCTTTAGTGCTTAAACCTTATGGATGGTTAATTTAGTGCCAGCTAGGGATGGATTGAGAGCAAACTTGTTTCGGGGCCAAATATCGTCCGCCAATAGATAATTGCTTTAGCAGATTTACAATGAAGATAATTGAAGCTCATCTTTATCTATCACTCTCATCTTAGAAAGATGGTGTATTTCTTAAAAAAATAGCGATTAAAATTTGACTAGATCGATAGATTTGTGACTGACTTGATAATCTTTACATAGATCAATGGCTCTTGACTTTTTCCCTTCATCCCTAGTGCTTGACTTTTTTTAGGATTAGTAACACAATTGAATTCTTTTTCTAAAGAATCTCTCATAAAATGTCAATAGTGCGCAAGGTTTAGGACTGAATTGGTAAAACAAAAAGTTTATGATTGAATCGGTAAAGTTGTAAAAGGTTTAGCAGTGAATTGGCAAAAAAAGAAGAAGAAAAATGTTTAAGACAGAATCGGCAAAGTTGCAAAAGGTTTAAGATTTTGTCGACAATTGCGCCAATAATTTTATGTGTTGTATTATATGCTTTACAAAGAATTTTTTTTCTTTGTTGTTATATTATTTCATTTGACAACTACCGAACAATCTTTATAAGGATAAGAATAATTGTACAATATTAAACTCAAAGTAAGTTTTTTCGAAGTAAAGTTAAGTTCAAGATAAATGCAGGCGATACGACATTGAAAAGTACTAAAACTAAAACTAAAAAGAAAAGACTATTATATCAATGCTTAAGCGATCGTATCGACGTCAAATGATCGAAAATTTATGAAAATTAATCTAGACAATGATGCATATCCAATATTTCAACGAACGGATTGAATTCGAACATTCAAAGGATAATGAGACAGAGAGATCCAAAAGATATAATAATTAATTCATACAATGATGCATATCAAATATTTCAATAAATAGATTGAATTCAAACATTCAATGGAGAGAGAGTAGTGGGAATGTGCGGGTAGGAGGAGGATCAGAATGATCACAACGGCATCGAAACCAATTTAATAAAGCATATTTTATGAAGAACCAAATTCATGAACACTAACCGTCGCTTTCTTTTAATCTCTATTACAACGAAAAGAGGATTTCATGTTAATCAATTGTCAATTGACTTTTATTCTAAGTTTAAAGGGTTAGGAGAGGCGACCGGTGATAATCATGTCTTCAAGACATTAACACAATGGTCTCATATCTCTTTTGGAATATTCACCTAGACATTAACACAAGGGTTTCATATCTCTTTTGGAATGTTCAGCTAGAGTCATCGTTACTGAGCAACACCTGTGATATGTGTTCGAAGTTGGCGAGCTCATCATCGTCCGGGGCATCAGAGGTCCACTGCCATTCGCCTATCCAAGGCACAAAAGACTAATTGATGCAAGTGACATGCTACTGAGCAAATTTAAGGGTGGGAATGTTTCTTCTTCTATTCACCTTTTTCGTGTCCAATTGAATTGTTGCGTCTTTTATTATGATATGTAGAATATAACAAAAGAGGCAAAAGGGCAATTTATAGAGTATTTTGGTATAATATACAAAATAAATTGATTTCCAAAATCCTTTCTTTGCACCAACGAAAAAGCACTTGGCAAAAAAGGAATTACTGGCCAAAAGCACACTCGTATGTGTGCCGAAAACTTCTTCAAATGATAACTGAAGTGTCACTACTCAATGCAGCTAATATTGAAAGGCGCCTGTTTTTGTATAAAAAAAATTCTTAAGTGTCACAACTTTTGAAAAACGATACTTAAGTGAATCTAATGACTTAATTTGCCGAAAATCTAAGTGATTTGCTGGAGTCAATTAAACATATACATTTATAAATTTTTGAAGCTGAAGTGATTGTTTATCAAGTTTTGGTACTAAATTCATCATTTGTAAATGTTGGCTCCGACATTATTAGAATAAGAAATTTGACTACCAAATATTTTCTATTTTCACAACTATTTTTTTAAAAATTTTATTAGACTAAATAACAAAATAATGAAGCATACATTCTTTCTAAATAATTTTATCTACAATCACAAAAATCTAATCGTTTTCCTTGAGAAAGGAAGGTGGAAGTAAGCAAAATTTTCTTCATCTTTGGTGACTTCGCATATGCTTATTCTTTAACCTTGCTCTGTCTCAAGATAGCACGATAGAGCTTGGTTACCTGTGGTAGTAGACTACTTCACTTTAATCAGTTGTGCGAATCAATCCTAGGGTACGTTGGGGAACCGATTTAGCCCTAATTTCTCAATTTGTGAAATAATAATGTATTAAAGTAACCTCTCACTTGTAGAAAAAAACTCTTCCTTTTCTCTCTCAGAATTAACCTTTCATCTTCCAAAAACTCTTCCCCTTTAAGCTCTCTTGTAGGCTCTCAGCATCAAATTCTGAAGCTAAGAGCCTACTTAATTTTTTTGTCTTTTTCTTTTACTATTTTGTTTGTCTTTTCTTTTCTCTCCCAATCTGTTTTGAGAGTTTGTGTGTCTGAATAAATTTATGCAACTAACCTTGGGTGACTGCAGAGTCCAATTCAATCATTCATCGAGTTGATAACTATTGAGGAGGATGATCGCGACGTAGTTCCACAATCTCTCCAAGATAAGGTCGTTTTTCTCTCTCGAAATAAATCTGAAAATTCCTTACAAGTACTTGATCTGTGTTATTATCACATATTGATATCGACATTACTGCATGGTGATGGTGATGAGGGCATGGAATCTAAATGCGCACCGCAAGTCATTGCAACTAGAAAGAGAGATCTAAGTGTGTGTTTATCACTGAGTATAATGATTGGCCTCTATAAGTTTACGTTAGCAGATCTATTCTCGAGGGATGATAGTGTATTATCTACAGACTAAGCTTTGTTGTTTATATTATTTTCTTTCAAATTTGTTAGATTTGAAAATTTCCATATATTATTATGAGAAATGAATGAAATTGTTCTTTTGACAAAAAAATGTATTTAATGATGTTGTTTTGATGTATAAATTGTGCCCGAAACAATTTCAAAATGCATCAAACAAAATACTTAAGGAAGATCTTTAGTGCTTAAACCCTATGGATGCTCAATTTAGTGCCAAGTAGAGATGGATTGAGAGCAAACTTGTTGGGGGCCCAAATATCGTCCGCTAATAGATTATCTTTTTTAGCAGATTTACAATAGAGAATGTTGTAAGAACATTGAAGCTCATCTTTCTCCATCATTCTCATCTTAGAAAGATGGTTTATTTCTCCAAATAATAGCAACTAAATTTGACTAGTTCGATAGATTTGCGACTGACTTAATAATCTTTTACATAGAGCAATGGCTCTTGACTTTTTCCCTTCATCCCTAGTTCTTGACTTTTTAGGATACTCATTTCAAGGCATCTTTTACCAGTAGCAAAAATGAAATTAATTTAACGAAGGTGTATTCGACAAGTGTATGAAGTCATTATAATAATCAAATTGATACTATGATGAAATCACGTAAGAATACACTGTTCACATTGTTCGAAAGCGCTCACCGCACGTCGTGTACAAAGAGAAATGAGGCTATCTTCGATGAGGGAATCATCCAATGTACAACTAACGATAATTAGATAACCAAAGCTCAAGATACTCAAGATCCTGGTATTGGGCGTGCCGGGCTCTACGAATTCTCTAACGACTCTCTCCTCTCTCTCCAAGAAACTCTCGTCCTAAATGACCACTTACGAGCAAAGCAAAAGCTCAGAACTCGTACGTTTTTTGCTGGTTCTCGCCGGACTCTCAGAGACCATTTCTGTTGTTTACGTTTCTTCAATTGAATGCTGGCCCGTTCAGTGAGCCCAAAACTAACCACTGGAAAATTGTATTTCTGGCCCAATAGCAATGTCTGACAAGGAGGCCTTTCAGACTTCCAGCCATTTGAGAGATTTGCATTAGTTCTTGGCCATTTGGCAATTTCTTTTGAGTGCAAGTGTAAATTTGTCGAGCAGTCAAAGTTCACATACATTACATTAATATGGAAAAAAATAAGAGTAGGAGGAAAAATAGGTCTAAATGTTAAAAATAAAATACAAACAATTGACCTATTAAAAACATAAGAAATGAAAAGAAGTTACAATTGAAAATCGAAACGATTACAAACATTATCCATTAAGATTAATAAGTTACGCGAAAAATTATATGTTACACAAAACTAAGACTATGATTAACTTATTAGGCTAAAGTAAAACTTTCGAAGTCTTGGAAATCATATTGAAATTAATAACGGGAATGGTCGAATGATTCACTTTGATAATATGAAATTTCTTTGTATTTCGATTTAATATATACTTAAGAAAATGATCAAATAATTTGCTTTAAC
This sequence comes from Melaleuca alternifolia, assembly GCA_019926035.1. Taxonomy (NCBI): domain Eukaryota; kingdom Viridiplantae; phylum Streptophyta; class Magnoliopsida; order Myrtales; family Myrtaceae; genus Melaleuca; species Melaleuca alternifolia. Next base: position 405,848 of record JAGKPW010000275.1, read on the forward strand.
CTCTCCCAATTTAAGATATACTTTGAGATAAACTATTTGTTGCCTTGAAATTATTGCTAGTGTTTAAAATCATGCGGCATGTCAATGCGACTTCGATTGGAGATCTAGTGCTGCGAACCATTTCCATGACACAAAATGAAGCATGCGACAATTTGGACATTTGCAAGAGAAAAGCAGCGTGGAATGCCTGTACTTTGAATTTGTTGTGGTTGCTAATTTTTCTGTTTGCGTTGTCATTAAGTGACATAAGAAAATGACCCATTTTTTTCACCTAGAAAACTTTTATTAAATGATTAATGAAGTTAAAAATATATAGAGTATGAAAGGTTGATAAACTTAGTAAAAATCTTGTAGATGTTATCTTGATCGCAAATAAATCATTTGGCCTCAATTTATTTTTCACAGAAAATGGAAAATTTGGATAACATCTTCTTTAAAACAAGCTTCCTCAAATTAAGCTTTTATTACTTGAAATAATTATTCAATAAAAAATATTTTTATTATCGATAACAATTTATATCTAAATATTTTGAGAATAGCGAGAACTTTTTATTTATATTTGCAAGTGATACAAACAATCACTTTTAGGAAAATATTTTTCAAATGACTCTTTTTCTGTGGAACAAATTCACCCTTAGTCCACTTTATGCAAAAGTAAGAACTGGCAATTGTAATAATGGCAAATTCCACAAAACTCCAAAATTAGACTTAAATGTACCAAATTATTTTTTGTGTCATAAAAGGTCATAAATTTCTCCATTATGACATAAACACTTTCGATTCTTTTCGGGTCATGAAAAAATTCAAACTTAAATATGTGTGACATATGTGTCATTTTTATCAGTTTCATTCATGATATATTTGTTATAACGGTATAAGTTTGAAATCTTTTATGACATTAAAAAGTAAGGAATATTCATGTCATAATGAATAAATTTAGGATTTTTAATGACGTGAAAAATTTGAGGATTTTTTTTTATCATAATGAACATAATTTGGGATTTTGCAATAGTCCCAAAATTGAGGGTGGTGATATATAACATTTCGAAAATCGGGGTAATTAGGCAATACTGAGAAAGTTGAGGGGGTTTTGGAGCAAGTAACACAAACTAAAAATTTCAGATTGTCAGATTCGGTCATCTTGGGTCTCCTTGCGGTGTTTCTCCTCCTCCTCCCTTTGATTTCTCTTCCCGATGATCGACGTTGCTGGCCGGAGAACCATCTGAAGGCAAGCTGGGTTCGTGTTGTTTCGAGTTTCTTGGTAGTTGCTCTGTACTATCCTCCGTTTGTTCGTTTTCTCCTTCTTTCTTCTAATTTCTGCTTTTCTTTAGTTGCTATATCCCTCAAAAGCGACGACCCGATGGAGTCCGTTTGAAGTAGCCCATTTTCGTCGTGGTTGTGTTTGAGCTGATTGTGGAGGGGTCTTTGCTAATGTTACAAACCTGTGGTCGTGCAAAAGGTTGTATGTTGGCTTCTTCCTCATCCGTTCTGCGAAGACAGCATTTCTTGGTCAGGTCTCTGTGTCTGGGAGGTTACAGCAGCCGCAAGAGGTTGCACGATATAAGGTCAATGGCTTGTGATGCTGAGGCTGAGAACATTCTGAGGGCAATTACTCCACCGCTTGACCCAAGTAAATATAAAGGCCAGGCAGGTTCGTCTGTAGTTTTGGTACTGTATGATTTGTTCTCTACTATGATTCTCGATGTTTATATTCTGTGTCTTTTACAATGGGTTCTTTCTGGCGTTGCTTAATCATAAATTGGGCTATGTTCTTGGTGGACAGTGTTATAATAGGAAAACAAATTCGTTCAAATGTTGCCCTTTTCTCATTCAAATGCATCTGATAACTTCAATTGGCTGCTTTAGCTATGAGCTTTTAGTCATGGCCAGTTGCTGAAGTGAGGAAATAAACTAGTCTTATTATTCTCTTAGTACGTGTTTACCAGGAAAGGTAGCAATTGTCGGTGGATGTCGTGAGTACACTGGCGCTCCATATTTTGCAGCTATTTCCGCCCTGAAAATTGTTAGTTCTCTTGACTGATTTGGTTTTATATAAGTTATTTAATTTTGTTTTCATCCATTATGATGTCCCAACAAGTAATGTGCTAGGAGAAGACCAAATTTTGCTTCTTTCTTGGCTCATATTAGCTAGGCGTGGTGTAACTTTCTTGATTTTGCAGGGTGCAGATTTATCCCATGTTTTCTGCACAAAAGATGCTGCCCTGGTAATAAAAAGCTACAGCCCTGAATTGATTGTGCACCCTATTTTAGAAGAATCTTACAGCATCAGGTGAAAGAATTGCTGACTTCTGTTTCTACGATCTAAATTTCATGTTTGGGCATATTTTTACCTGTTATGGAATTCTTTCAGGGATGAGGAGAAAGAACAAATTTCAGGCAAGGTTCTTGCAGAGATTGATAAATGGCTGGAAAGATTTGATTGTCTTGTAGTTGGTCCAGGTCTTGGGAGAGACCCATTCCTGCTGGTATGCTTCCTTGGCCCTATCAATCTCAGTTCATTTGCTTATTTAATCTGTATTAAGTTACCATGCCTGTGTTTTCATTTACTTATTTAATCTATTGTAAGTTACCATGTCTGTGTTTCTATTAATTTGTAATAGCTTTTTATTGTACCTCAACAGCACATCTGGTTGGTCCTTTGTTTCTCAAGAGTCTTTTTATTCATAAGAACCTGACCTGTCTCTTCCATTTACTGAGATGCTTTATTTGTCTCTCATTGTTTTATATCCTGTCACTCCTTGGTTACCAAAATTTGATTGAAAAATTAAGAGAAATTGTGCAGTGTGCAGTTTTATATTTTCTGTTGAGAGCATTTTTTTATATGAATATACATTACCATGGGTAGCACTGAGATAATTGTCATGCGTTTCTCGGTGACTGGAGTATAAAGCTGCAGACAATTACAGCATAGCCAGAGATCTTATGTAAGATCTTTTAGAACTGTTAGGCATCTACACAGTATAAATTACGTGTACATAGGTGAATACTCTTCAGTGAATTATGCCATTTATAAGTGATATGCTGGATTGAAATAAACACTCCTTGGAAAAAAAAAAATGTTGTTTTCACTGTTTTGAGGTAGTTCAGCCTTATACGCAACTGATGCCACACTTTTCAACAACACAGATGTCAATGCTGTTTCTGTTTTATTACCACTGGAGGGGGAAACACTGGAAGCAGATGTTACTTTTTTTCAATCAGTGATGTCCTTATTTTCTTGCTTAGTCTGGACATCTTGTTAAAGCTCTGCCTGAAGCGTGTTTCTATACATGTCCAGGGATGTGTGGGTCAGATCATGAGTCTTGCAAGGCAGCGCAATGTTCCGATTGTCATAGATGGGGTAATGAGCTATTGCTATGTATCACCAACTTTTGGAATCAGTCTTTAATGATCTATTTCTGCTATCTAATTTCTTAAGATGGCCTTTGACCTTCTGAGCTGATCTTATGCTGTTATGACAGGACGGGCTCTTTCTTATTACAGAAAATCCTGATCTTGTTATTGGTTACCACTTAGCTACCTTAACTCCAAATATCAATGAGTATAAGCGTCTGGTCAAAAAAGTACTGAATTGTGAAGTAAAGGATCAAGATGCTCATCAGGAATTGCGATCACTTGCTAAACAGTAAGCTTACTCATGGAGTTTGTCTGCTTTATTGGAGGTTTCTGGGAGCTTAGCTTATCTCTTAGTATGTCACATTCAGTAAATTCCAATTTTGTGGCGTTATATGCTTAGATACATTCATATTCATTGTTTGTTGGCAATGCATTCACCGAAGTCTCAGAGTGGCTAACATATTGATAAAGATATATATCTGTTGGTCTCATTCAAAATTGTGTAAACTTTCCCTTACACAATGACCTTTGTTCATTCTACCTCAAAACTTTTGTGTGGGCACATGTTAGTTGTGAGAAAATTAGCTAATAGATGAAGTAATCTCTTTATATATGATGCAGTGATACTGCCATGTTGTGGCTGTTTTGCTGGATTGTACCAAGCACTGTAGATCATCGAAATTTCAAATGTTTTGATGATTGTGTCTCAAAATTTCTTATGCTGTGAAAAATGAACTAATATTAGTGTTTGTCCTTTCAGGATAGGCGGTGTTACTATCATGCGAAAGGGGAAATCTGATCTCATAAGTGATGGTGACATAGGTACAGGATGAACCATATGCCATAATTCTTCTTGGTGTGATATTTTGCAGTCTTTTGGATGCGATTATGGATCCTCCATTAATCATGCGGAGCAACATATCTGCAGCTTGAATTGATTAAAGTTATCTTAAATTTCCAATTTTTTTTTATATATGATATAGCCCTTTTCTGAACTCAACAAATAAAGAGTGCTACAGTAAGCTATTTGGTAGCTATTACCTAGAACCTGTTCATGCATTCCTGGAATAACAACGACTTCTGTTTTCCACTCAAGGATCTGCATCCCTCCCTTTCCTCTTAGGATTGGAAATGCTGTACTTTACATGTCCATAAGTTCATAAGGACTGGTGTATCCTTGCTAATATGCTGCATGTTGTGTAAGCAGATAAGCTTGCTACAAGTTGTACCTTTTTCTTTCCCTCTTTTTGTTGAAGTGCAAACTCTTGATCTGCTCGACTAAATAATATATGATTGTTCTAGAGGATTTAAGACGTGAACATACCTTGCCTAGTTTGATGTGCCGTTACACCTGGAACCTTTAACTTAGAGACTTGAAAACATAACATTGTTGTTCTAAAAGCTTTGAAATTGAGTGTGATATTTTCACCTAGAGCTTCTTATCATAATTACAAAATGAAGTGTAAATCTTAAGTTTTAGAAATTTTAAATTTTTAAGCAGTAAGAGGCAGCTTTTGTTTCTTCTCTAGCATGTATTCTAATTTTCTCTGGGCAAATTTACGATATCCCTTGTTGGTCTTCGCAGTTAAATCAGTGAGCCAGTATGGTTCACCTCGACGCTGTGGTGGCCAGGGTGATATACTCTCTGGAAGGTGCATAACCACTTTCGCTTCAGTAACTTCTTATTCAAAGAATATGCTGTGGTCCCAAGTTATTTCTGTTATCTCGTCCACATCTCGTCCACATCCTGTTTACTTATCTGTTAGATACAACATCAATTGCTCATTTGGACTCAACTTTTCCCCCCAATAGTGAGGAATAAATTCTTATCATGAATTGATGATTTTCAAATGCTTGTAATGTTGTCAGTGTTGCAGTATTCATATCTTGGGCTCGTCAACAAAGTTCAGCTGCCAGAGTGGATTCGACCAGGTATTTAGCTATCTTACTCGCAAATTTCACTTCTGATAATTGCAATTTCATTCTAAAGATTGTCTTTGAATGCTTGTCTCTTGTAGCCAAATGAATCCAACTGTGATGGGGTGCATGGCGGGATCTGTTTTGTTGAGGAAGGCTGCATCACTCGCTTTTGCAAGCAAGAGAAGGTCGACTCTTACCACTGATATCATCGAGCTTTTAGGAAGAAGGTATTGACTGACTCCTCAAGTTGAGCTTTTTAGTGTAGCAAAATAAACAGGGTTTTTACGCAGAAACTTCCATTCTTGCAGTTTGGAGGAAATTTCACCAGCATGTTGATCATGACATAATGAAGTTGCATTGTGATGGCCTTCTCAAATATTTCTCGCTGCGCCTCTTAGTGCTCTGCTTTTACAAGTACAGTTTTTTGTATGTATCTTGTCTTTTCCTGCTCATTTTCCTAGAGCTCTCCTGCCCCTCCACCCCCCAAACTACCCTTTTTCTTCCTGCGGCCAACCCAAGATACGTCCTTCGTGTCTTCTTGCGGTGTGATCCTGTTTATAGTAGAATAATGTCTATATGAGTTCTGTGTTCGTGCACTATTTGGCTGGAGAACCATCTTGCTTCTTAAAATCACTGAATGCCCAGTTTAAGCGGATAGTGTTTGGAAGGCGACTCAAATTTGGAATTCAGTTGAGCGAATAGGTTATAATTTGATTACTTTTTTGACTCCTAGTTGTTAACACTTGAGTATTGCCTTTTGAAGTCTAGTTATGGCTTTCGTGGTGACTGCTGAGTCCTCAGGAATCGCCCTTGGTCATCGGTTGTCAGTTGTGATATAGGTAAAAAAAACCCCTAACAAGGTTTTCAGTACCAGTGAATCAAGGAAGCAAATATGAACAGTTAAAAGGGAAACTCACAATCCAAGAGATTGTCTTCTGGTAGTCAAAGCCGGGAAGGAAGATCTACTCTCTTGAACAAAACTTTATTCAATAAACAAAGGGATTGAAAATCTCAAATTTGTACCCCATGATATAAGTTAAATAGTATCTTACAAAAATTCGTACTCTAGTATTAAATCTACCATCTAATAAAAAGCTTACGTGTCAAATACATGGAATTTCCACGTTTATATGTGTTTTAACATGATGGTATACTTGGGTCAAGGGTATAGGGTTGTGCATTCACCGAAACTCAAAGTTGATATCAAGCTCAGGGTCATTGCTTTCTCATATCGAAGTTGGGGTCTTATGAGATGGAGCCTGAAGTGATTATCCGAATCCAATGCCAAGTGGATGATAATCATGCGACGATTAAAGACTTAAGATGTTGCCGATGCATAACTTAGGATCTAAAGATCCGTTCAGTCTTTCACCTCTGATTGTACCGGCAGCCACAATTACAAGTGACGACAAATGACAATACATTGGACAAGTCTGCTATATCTTGGCATTTGGCAATCAACATGCCCACAAGTCCAATGGACCCTTGGTCTATTAATTAAGGGTGAACTCGTTAACTCTTCCATCATGATACTTTTGATGGAGGTCTTGTTAGTGTACTCACCACCAAAATTGACTAGTCTTCGCTAAGTGACCGCGTTGTGTTCTTCGTCGATTGTTCCCGTCGACTAGAAGTATTTGGGATCGGTGTGGACGCATATCCAGTGGTTAGTGGCTTGTAGAACCCTGCTATTACGGAATATTACGCAAGCTCGTCGGCCATGAGCGAGGGCACGAGGGCCGCAATGCCCTTGCTGGCCAACACTCAAAAGTGGAGGCCCGAGCCAGTGACCAACAAGGCCCATGATGCCCTTGCCTGGCCCAGGCTAATGATGGTCGACTGGCATCCTTGCTAGCCAAGGTTGCTAAAAAGAAGACACAAGAAATAAATTAAAAAGAAATGAAGTAAATAAATAGTTTTAAAAAATATTAAAGTATTATTAAATATTGTTCACCCTCAGTATCTAGCCATGCCATGTAAGACGCTTGATATCAATATCAGCAATTTTCGGTCAAATTGATTGAGTAGACTCGATTGTTAAAATGTAGAATGCTTACACTCAATTGGTATAATTACATTGTTTACAGCTGTATTGGTGAAAATACAATATGTTTATAACTTTTTGAGTAATTTTGCCCATTTTCACGAGCATTTAATTTGATACAAAGTTGAGTCTTGAAAATACACCAAAAGCTCAAGGCCAGTCCCCCAATTTTGGGCCAACAGACAAATATGCCCAAACATACTCTTTTTATTCCAAATTTGCCCTCTCTAATATATTGCTATTCCTGTTATACTCCTCAGCCTTGGACAGCCTCAACCTTCTTCCTTGAATTCTTGCTGTCCTCACCATTGCTGGCCTGCTTTGGCAAGAGCAGCCATCGAGCGACGTCCTCAAGCCCCCACTACATGACGGGAGTTAGGAGTTGGATGTTGTATCCACCGTTGCCAAGCCCAAATCCAGCATCTCCGGCCTTGGGCGACCCCAAATCTACTGCTGCCCGAGGGCGACAATGCCATTAGCGGAGGACACAACCGGCACAGCTCAAGTAGAGAAATGGGACAAAACCGCCATTGAGTTGAGGGTGATGCGAGCCTCTACAGGTGAAGGACTAGGATTGAGATGTCTATGCCGACATTGCCGAGCCCTGATTCAGTGTTGTCGACATTGCCGAGCCCCATTAGCAGAGGACACAACCGGCACAGCTCAAGTAGAGATATGGGACAAAACCACCATGGAGTTGAGGGTGATGCGAACCTACGGGTGAAGGACTAGGATTGAGATGTCTTTCCCGACATTGCCGAGCCCTGATTCAGTGTTGCTGACCCTGGGCAACCCCAAAGCTGGCTTCACTCGAGGCCGGCAAGCAACGGAGATTGCAACAATTCATGAACTGAGAGAGAAGACTCTCGTGACACAATTTGTTATGGATAAGTGAACCTGCAAAAGCGAAAAGTAGAAAGCGAAAAGTAGAAATAGAGGAACTCGCAGGCAATACTGCAGACTAAGCAAAAAGACAGTAGAATCTAACTTCAATGCATTACAGGTGATAGAGGACCCCAGGCGTCAATCAACTGCAACTGAGCAAATTGTACATTGAGCGAAGAGAGACGGACTGAGCTCACCCTTGCTCAATCGATGCAATCAAAGCATGAGCGAGAAAAATCAAATGTGTGAATGAACTGAAACGAGAGACCAAGCGTGAATCAATCGAAAGACAGCCCAGGTGCAAATCAATTGAATCAAGCAAAGAGAGTGGGCGCGAGAGTGAGCGACTGATCTGGGACAAGGACCGTGCCATCATGTGCCCCTAGAAATTTCTCCCCCCTTTGCACTGTTTGTTGAATTGTAAAACGCTCTTTCACGCCACATTGGCTTCGGTTGATGGAGGAAATAGAATAAACGGGCAGTAAGAACCGAACAAAGGCATTTTTCCACATAGAAAATCTCATCAAATTTGTCTACCCAAGTGAAACATTGTCATTAAATTTCTTTAGTACATTGATTGACCAAACAGCTTAAAAAATTGTACCCATCCTTTGATCTCTCAATTGAATTGTCATAGAGGGAAAACAAGTCTTGACTCTTCACCAAGAACCAAAAACCAAGACATCCTTTTTGTATCCCTCTGAGTAAAAGAGACTAAAGTAACCCTGAAACACACTACTAGAGACTCAGAGGCATTATCTGTAATCCTCAGGCAGTCGATATCCAGTCATAACTATCTTGTCTGCAAACATCTTGCCGGTCTTGGGCATGACGTGCCAATGCAATGTCATGTTAAATTCTTTGCCCCGTAAATTGCTTCCCTGAAAGTGGAGGAAAGGAATAACATATCACAGAAAAGATGACTGCAGTGACTTAGAAATAGAACAGCCATTCATCTCTTTCTTTTCTTCCACAAACAAGCAATCTCCTAAAAAATTGAAGTTTTTCAATAAGTAAGATCTTAAAATTAAGAGTATACAGATGATAAAGATGCAAATCAGTGTCTTGCAGTTACTTCCTCCACACTTGTCTGTGACACATAATAATAACGAGCTTCAAACATAAAATTCATATGGCGATCTTTAGAAGATTATGCGTGATGATTGAAACCCAGAAGCCCTGTTTCTGTATTGGCCATGGCCATTAAGAGGGAAGACAAGGTAAACCAGAAAAGATCTAATGAGTTCACCTGATCTGTGAGTCGGTACTTGTTGGTTGTGTGAATAGAGAACTTTGCGTGTTCTTTAGATGGTATGATTGCATCCCAAAGTGAGATCTGTTAAGCAGAAAAAGCAGCGACATTTACTTCGATTCCCCAAAGATCCAAGCTCAGTGAAGCCAAAAACATCACTAAATCATCTACATTACACGGTATTTTCAACCTAACAAGCAACATATTTGATAAAGATATCCTTTCTAAAGTTAGAAAAGTCTTGCATTACATGTTAAAATCTGTAATCGAGAGCGATCCATGGGAAAGTTGGATTCTTGACAGAAAAAGGCATCATGATCTCCTAACATATTTCAGTACCAGAATGCATAACCATTGACACTATGAGACCCAAAGCCTGTACGCTCAGTTTATTTAATAGCTGTCACAAGCACAAAACCAGAAAATTAGCATCCATCTGATGCACTAACAACAATTTCCTGAGAATTGACCCATCAATTCCTGCAATCATGATCATTATCGTGTTTGACTGTCAAAATAACTTCCTCTAGATCTCCTTCTCAGACTTAGAATGATGGACAGCACATAAGGAGGTTGGGAAGGAGACTGACATAAACATGACCAGCGCCTCAAGAATCAAAATTAGTCTAGTCAAGCCGGAGTTCAACTTTTAATAAATTGTTTCATCCCACATCTGCAGAGTACCACCAAATTACCCACAAAAAACCACAAATCACAATATCCATTATGAAGTGGTAATATACTCTCTCTCCTATCAACCACCATGTTATCCAGACGATGCAAAAGTCTATGACGACCACTTGTCTGCAAGAGGGTGAAAGAAAAATGCAAAATCACCACTACACACTGATGCGATGGCAGGAATATCATGTCTAGCAGAAACATTTTGAGACACAAATCTTGCGCATTCATCCCATGAAAGAGGCATAAGAGCTGAGATCCGTAGTTATCCACCATAATGAATACAATGTGCAGTACAAATGCCAATACAAAGAACACAACATATGGACATCTAGTGGCTGAACATATAATATCATGACTACCTGATTTAGAGAATTTTGAGTTGTTTCATACTCAGCTGCTAGGAAGACAAATACCTGCAATTCACAAACAATTTAAACTATACTGTATAATGACTTGATGACCTATTATAAGAGAGCCTCACTTCTTGGCCCGACTATATGGAACAAGCAATCATTAACAGGTATCTAACTGATTTTTTATTTTTTTATTTTTTTTTTGAGAATCATCAACGAAGCAAGGTTGTCAGGATTGGGATCCTAGGGAGGATCACTGGGAGGCATTAAAGATTGGAACGTAAATTCAGATCGAGGATCATAACATCCTACATATGTATCAAATTAATCCCTAAATATTGAAATTTCAATGTTGTTTTGCTCAAATAAATGCATACTAACAATTTAGGAAAAGGTCAGAGTCTATATACTTGCATTTCCAGTATTAAATCCAACTAATTTTTCTCCTTGATAAGTAAAACGAAAGTTTCCTTCATGAACCAAGGTGAGCCAACCCATTTACAAACCGGAGTTGATAGCACAAAAAAGGAGCCAATTTACCCAACTCAGGAAGAACGGATGACCAAAAAAGAAAAACGTAATTCCCAACCCCATTCCATATAATGCTGCTCATACAAGGCATCAAAATCTAAAATAAAGTACACAAGAAGTTTAATTCTGTAATGATGCCTAATCCAAAGCAAAGACGTAACAACCAGCTAACTCAAAACACTAACATTCCTACACCCAAAAGGTAACAATGACCACTCAACTGCATTGCAGTTTCAAAACACAAAAGGTCAAATCCTGACAGTTGTCAACAGATCCTGCCATAGTCTACTCTAAAAGGAGGTCATGGTATTTCCTCTTTTCCACAAAAACACAGTGTCATCTGCACAAACAAAAAGCAAGTGAAGGCTTCAGTAGCTTAACCTGTTTTGTATTCCACGTAAATGCCGACTGCAAGTCGGCCGAGATGTTCAATGTCAAGCTAACCTGCAGGATCCAAAAGAAAGTTGCTGACTCAAAGAGATAGATCTTAGAAAACTACAGACATAACAAGTGAGATGCTTTCCGCAATCAGATTAAAAAAATTACATTTTCTGATTGTGCATTTTAAGAATTTGCATTGCATTATAATGGATGAAGTCAGGACCAACTATGGGTTTAAGCAGCAGAACATACGCATCGAAATTCCACTAAGCAACATAACAGGCATTAAAAATCGTTTTTCATATCATTAAATGTGATTAAGAGGAACCAACGATTACAAAATCCATGACAAACTCACACTCTTAGGGTTTGGTAAATCAGCCAAAACCATGCACAAAAATCCTGAAAATCGATACCCCGAATTCCAAGAAGACAAACCCAAGAACACAGATCCACCAAGGGTGGAAAAGAGAGCGAAAGATAGAAAATTTACCTCATCATTCCCACTACGCTGCTTCTGAAACCAATTGACATTGAGCACCTAAACAGAGAAGACAAAAAAAACCCACCACAAAGAACTGCCCAATTTCAAAAATCAAGCAAAGAGAAAAATGAAAATCAGGGCAAGCGTGTGCGTCAGCGATGGTACCTGAACACGGGCCGAAGGAGAGGTAAGGTTGAAATTGTCAGAGAAAGAAGCCATGGCACACATCAGCGCCAAGATCGTGACTCCGAGAGTCAACAGGGCGTTCGCTCTGTACCCAAATGTGTGCATCCTGTCTCTCTCTCTCTCTCTCTCTCGAGCGAGCGAGCGATCTGTCGAAGCCCCGATCGAAAGAGTTGGAGAGCGCACGAGGCAATGGAAAAGCGTTACGGAGTGCGAGTCAAGAAGAACGAGAATGTGAAATACTAAACGCTGTCCAAACGGAAAGTTGACCAAAGAGACCTCCGAGGAGTCTTGTTTGTTTGATTTTTGTTTTTGGATTGCCAAAGAGCCACCCAATTTCCATCTCTAAATATTTATATATACCCAATTTTCATAAAAAAAAAGGTAAACTTTTTCTTAACTATTCAATTGCAATTTAAATGATCGCCCCAAAATTATTAACTTTCCATTTGTATTTTTCCTATATCTATATAGGGTCTAATTACCATAATTAAGAATTTCACGGGTTTAGTTTTTCTACAATGTAGGTATTCCATATATATTAAAGGTAGTATTTTTTTTTCTTTTCATCATTAGATTTTACTTCCATAAAGTTAGTTTTATTGAAAAAAGAAATTTTCAAAAAATCTATTTTTCTCTTCGTCGTTGAGTGACTTAAAGGATAAATTGTCAAGTAGAATACAAAAAACTATGCTGACCATTTTTTAGCATAATCACTTATTCATGAATTTTCTTTTTTGTTGTGCATATCATTATTCAACCTCTTATTATCCGTTTTATATGAAGCAAAAAAAAAAAAACCTTCTTCGAAGAATTTCCAACATGAAATCATAATTACATTGTCCAAGATAATACTTTAAAGGGAAAATATCACAAAAAACCTAAACTATAGCCTTCATGACACATCTATCCTAAATTTTGTAACACCAAAAAATCCCGACCTTGTGCTTGTGTGATACATTTAATCTAAACATTTTTTTATGACATGAAAAATCCTGAAACTTATTTTCTTGTGACACATTTATTGTAAACTTTTTTCGTAACATTAAAAATCTTGAACTTGTATCATTATGACATATTTACCCTATAATTTTTTGTTATTTTTTTTGGCATCCACTTTGGCTGATAAGTTGAGATGCGGCAAGGGCTTCACGGACCTCGCTGGTAAGCAAGTGAAGGGGTTGATTTGCGAGCTGTTCCAACCACATGCCTAATTGTAATGTCTTGTAAATAAGTTGTATGAAATAGTCAATGTCTTTGGCAAAGACTAACGAATTCAATAAATACCCAAACACAAAAAGCCTTTACCTCAATTGTCTCTTAAGCTAAACTATGCTTCTCCTCTATAGTCAGCAAGCTGAGTAAATTTAGGTTCAAGGGATTACAAACAATCATCCAACTTTGGAATAGCAAAGGCCTATCTCACTGACATGCTATAAAGAGATTAGTACTAACTTCATATGTCAAATCACGCTCACACGATAATCACTTGTCTTATCACGTTGGGTCTTTACAGCTTATAGCAACTCTTAGGCATTGGAACATTTTCATTCCAGAACAAAAGGTCTTTCGGATATAAATCAGATCCTCATTCAGTACATGCAGTTTTAAACTACATAATTCAATAGTATGTCAGTGTATAATATTTTAAATTTATAATTTTTCCAATTTCAAACGGAAAGACCAATATAGATTCTAGTCTTTATACTTAGATAATGTATATCAGGAATACAAAAGGTTGCACGGGTTAACTTTTCCATGGTTTGTTTTAAACTCATTATGTTAGGATACGATAGTCTACATTTTTGCTTGATGTCTTAAGCAGAAGAACACTTTTATTCTGGCTGCCAAACGTAGCGAAATGCCATTTGCTAGGATAAAGGACGGCGGACAGAAGAAGTTCACCACCACCGCCTAGTGGAAACTACTTTGACTTTTATTGGCTATTTATTCCAAATGATAGATCCAATCGTTTTTAGAAAAATATTTTTTAAAATTTTATATTTTCTGTGAAATAAACAGACTTAAAATGGACAATCAAACTTCATTTTTAGTTTTCAAATTGAAGGGAAAAAAGAACAATGGTAATATCCTTTTTTTTCTTGGCATTAATATTGGATGTATTGGATATAGAATTAATCCCAAAGATAATCTATCAACCCTAGTATGAAAACACAAGAGATAAGATAGTAAAAAAAATTCACCTGCTAATTCTTCACCCAAATAATTACATAATATTATTTGAAAAAAACCTTGAGTAATTGTGAATTAAGCCACATCACCCTTTTAAAATCACCCCCCTCCTCAACTTATTTTGAAAAACATTGCACAAGCTATTGGGCCTGCAACAATTAGTTCTAACAAGGGCAACAAGAGACATCCAAAATTTAAAATGCCTAGACAAGGTGCGATTCCAGTCATACTTCTAGGATGGCAAAATGGGCCATGAATGAACCAAATTGCATACCAAACACAAGGCTTTCTGATTCAATGTGAACTTAAAATTTACTTTAAAAATTGCTTTCTAGCAAACATCCATGCAAAGCATTGTACTATTCTTTTGGCTTTAATTAGCAATCAAATTAGAGATCCACTATTTACCAAAAAAATAGAGGTCTACCAAAATTTAGGAATTTCTAAATTTTCTATGTTGTACATATTTTGCATGAAAATTTAATATAGTCATTTTGGCTATTTATCGATGAAAATTGTTGATGTGGACAACTTTATTCATAACAATGTCTTATGTGGATCTTTCGGTCAGCAATTTATGGTAGTAATTGATTGGGAGAACTACATCGAAAGTTCTCGCAAATATTTATGATTATATTGATAAAATTGAAATATTTAGAAACTAAATTAACATTCATACAATAAGTTCAGAAATATCAGTAGTCTTCGGTAAATTTTGACAATTCCCTTCCTTTGGATTTCTATTGCATGCTTCGAAACCTAAAAAACAGTGGTGTTTTCCGTCAATTGTGGAGAGGAATCATGTAAGATACCAGTACTCAAAACGTAGGGGACCTAGTTATGGATATCAGATAGGGAAAAAAGAATCGAGTATGAGTAATTAGTAGTCCATTGGTGGTGGGGCTTTATCTACTTCTCTGCAACTCTAATTATATTCTCGCTAGGTGGACAAAATCACCTTTGATGGGTTTCACATTTGTACAAATTTCTTCTATTTAGTTATTTCCTTATCATCACTTTCCTTAAATTTAGAACCATTGCAATTTATAAAATAGAAAATAGCTTCTTTTTGCACAATTGCTAATGTCGTAATTGTAAATCCAAATTGGATATAATTGTGATTTTATAGTATGAAATCTTTGAAATAAGCCTTTTCCTTTTGTCTCAATTGATCAATATTTTACGAATATATAAAAAATAACTAATAAATGAAAGTTCGATGATGATACACATGATAAAAAAATAGGAGTTTATAATTATTGGACTATGTTAAACAGTGTTTAGATTCAAATATTATTAGACTTTAATTGACATTTAGTCAATAAATTTGCTCAACATCATGGAAATGAACTAAGTTTCTCGGAAACTTCTTTCTTTAACAAAGCTCAAATGCATAGATATAGAATCTAAAATTTTGAAAAGAATGTGTACTGCTTTAGATATGCGCGGTCCTACGCACTTAAACATTGGAGAAAAAGAAACATTTGACCTTTTAAGTTATGGGTTATAGCAACTAGATTCGATTGCCAAGAAAAGGAACGTTGAGGACCATCCCTAAATCTCAATTTGATGATTAAGGCAATTTTATCTTTTTGGTTAAGTGAAAATGAAGTGAATTTCGTCATAACGTGGAAATGGCTTGATCCTAATTGATTGGCAAGTTGTAAAGGGCCACTAGGATTCAGTCCCTCTCGCCTTTTTTGACAATCAAAGCATTTGTTGACCCGTCTAAACTAAAATAGTGTAATTAGTACTTTACGTATTTTTTTGTATGAATGCACATGATCCAATTGGATCAATTGGATGAGATTGAAACTCGTAATTCGCTTCTTTATTCGTTTCCCCCCTTCAAAAAGGCACTGTCATTTTTGAAGCGTGAAGTCCGTGATGCAGCTGGAGAGTCAACAGTCAACGCTTTCTTCTCTATATAATTTCCCTCTCAACCTTCAACGTTGTATCATCCTACGATTCCCATTCCCGGAGAAAGAAAAATGCACAATCCTCTTCTCCTTTCGCTCATTCTTGTTTTGACGTTATCTTTAGGAGTTTTAGCTCCACCTCCTTATCACACCCTTGTAGCACCCATCCTCAAACACACAGACGCTTCTCTCTACAGCATCACGCTCAACGATCACGAGCACTACATCATCGATGTCGATGCTCCTTTCACCTGGTACCGGTGCCAATTGCGTCACCCTCCTGTCGGTTGTAACGCACCCGAGTGCACCGTCGCTCGGAGTTACCTCTCTCCCTCGTGTCCCGCTACCAATAACACATACAGCAATGGCCAGTGTTACTGCAACGACACACCGGTGAACCCGGTCACGGGATCTTGTGCCCTGTCTCAATTGACCTACAACAATCTCATCATATATTGGACGAATGGAAGATTTCCCACGGCAGGTATAAACTTCAATCACTTGTACGTATCATGTGCTCCGCCGTCTCTTCTGCAATCTCTCCCTAAAGAAGCAATCGGCGTGGGTGCCTTGTCATGGTCTTCTCTTGCTCTATCGTATCTATTCACCTATCCCCCTGACCTTGGGGTCGCAAGGAAATTCGCTCTTTGCCTCCCTAGCTCGAGCCGTGCTCGCGGTGCAATATTCTTCGGAGATGGTCCATACTATCTTCTTCCTCCGACGAACTTCGACGCTGCAAGCATATTGTCCTACACTCCATTGCACGGAGATCCAACGTCGCTAGGATATTTTATCAACCTCGCTGGCATATCGATCAATGGAAAGGCCATAAGTGTTCCACGGAAAGCCTTTGATTTTAACGTCAATGGAAGCGCGAGGCTTAGTTCCATATTACCTTACACTACTCTTAGGACAAACATTTACCGTGCATTTCTTAAGGAGTTTAAGAAGGCCGCCGGAGGCATCGCTCAAGTGACCAATGTCAATCCGTTTGGCTTGTGCTTCAATACTAGCACCATCAGATCAAGCTGGCACGGGCTACGCGTCCCACAGATCGATTTGATGCTAGGAAATGGAGAGAAATGGACGATCTACGGATCAAATTCGATAAAGCAAGTCGATGACGATGTGGGATGCTTGGCGTTTGTCGACGGAGGGAAGAAGGCAAAGCAAGCAGTCGTGATCGGGACGTATCAAATGGAGAATAATCTCTTGCTATTTGATTTGGATCAGTCAAGATTGGGGTTCAGCTCTTCCTTGTTGCCTTACAGGACTACATGCGGTGGCTTCAATTTCACGGTTGGGGGTATTGTATGAGATCTTAATCTACTTCGTGGTGAATGTTTACTCCTCTGGGAAACTAATAAAGTTCGATATGTAGACTTCTTTGCATAAAATAAAGCATTTCAAAAGCAAACCTCCGCGTCCATACCCGGACGATCGTCTGTATGGTTTGACTTCATTTATGATTGTAATTACCAGAGAACAGAAGAAGACATTCATATCCATTCGGCAAAAGTTCACCCTTATTATGAAATGAACAGAGAGGAAAGCAAGCTGCGATTCAATTTTACCCAAAGAATAATGAATGCATAAAAAGGAAGGTATTGCATGGAAAATGTGACTACAAGAAAACTACAATATCAAAGGCTTAGGGCCTGCAAGATTCGCCATAATTTATGTTCCAGAATGAGTTTTTTTCTTTTCTTTTTTCTATTTCTAGATTGGATTTCTGTTCCAAAAATAGGTTTGGCCAAGAAATCAGAAATATAAAATTTGTGGTTTATATTCCAAAATAAGAAATCCAGAAATTATTTTTCCTACTAAATTACACACTATACACACAATTAATGCAATATTATCGCAATATTCCCTTTTCCCATCTCGACTTTTGTGTATTTCCTAATGGGGTTATTTTAGGTTGAATTTTTTTTGCGCAAGTATCAATTCCAACGATGAGATTAATGGGTTTAAAGTGACTTTGAAGTGACACAACAATAGAAAATGTGATGAAATTTGTCAATATTTGCACTAAATAATAAGCATTCGTAATTTATAGAAATGAACATCTGCGAACTCTAAAATGAAACATAAATATAAACAAAAAAGTTTTCGTCACCAAACGGAATTCTGTTTCTGGAATAGAAATTATTTGTTTTTATTAAATGCATTTCTTTTTTCAGAAACTCATTCTGTAATAGATATAGAAAAATCTATTTATGTTCCAGAACTCGATTTATGGCCAAAAATTGTATTGTGCGCGCTTAGTTTCTAAATCAAGTGGGTTTTGGTTGGGAAAATTACCAAAAAAAATTCTAAATCTATTGTACTTGTGTCAAATTAGTATAAACCTTTCAATTATGCTAATTCAGTCCTAACCATTTGAAGAATTAGTCTAACCAATCAATTTTAACATGAAATTGCTTCTTCATGAACGCTAGCCATCCTATATATATAGCATGACCGGCACCTGATTGCCAATGTGAACATCTTTTTTCAATTTTTTTTAGTTAATTATTTTTCTTTTCCTTTTGCTCTTTTTACTATTTTCCTTCCTTCCTTCCTTTTTTTTTTTTCACTATGTGATGGCCGTGAAGCCCTTGGCAATTGCTAAGGAGGGTCATAGCCCTTACTCGAGCTCTCCCAAATTTGAGCAGGGCCATCGCCCGACTAAATGGATTACGTTGGCAAATTGTGAAAATGTTTGGAACTAAATTGGCTAAATCGAAAGGTTTATGATTAAATTAATTTAAATAAAATAACTTTAGGATTTTTTTTATAATCATCCCAATTTTATTTTAAAGTCGGTTGCTCAAGGGAATGGGAAGATTACAATTACAAGAGAAAGAAGACATGCTCAACTCATTGCCCAAAATATGACTTAATGACTCAATGTAGCATCTAATTTGACATTGTTTGACCAAGGAAAGTAAAATACCCTTTAGATCTGATGGAGCAATTCAATTGACAAAGATTGTGAAGGGTCATTTATTAATCTTGGACAGTAAAGTAAATGACAAATAATATATATGTACAAATACTAGATATGATTGTTGCGCACAGTGTAAACAATTTAGAAAGTAATTGGCATGAAAGTGAAAGAAAAATTGAGTTTTCTATGATTGATTAAGTGAAGCTTTAAAACGAGTATACACTATGTGTACATAGGCCAAAATTGATTGTTACTTATAAAACAGTTATTAAGGAGTCAAGCAGCTTGGGCATTGCCCTTATCATTTGGCAAAACTTATCTACAAGAAGTTATAAATCCTGAAATAAATAGACTCCTCTAACTAGAAGTAACATCTTCGTGTTGACATGCTTGCAAATCTCCATTCAATTCATCGATCATTCTGTTTAAACAGTCGGACAATTTTTTTTGTACTTATTGTCAATAACTCTGTCGATGGCTTCATGAACTAGATTCTAGGGGTTTCTTATTGACCAAATGTTAAATGTCAGCTGAAAACATGATTAATTTTTCAGCATTAATTTATGGCTTCGTTTAAAGGATTGAAATATCCATGCACCATTTTACCTCTGTAGCTAGAAAGATCGTGTATTCAGGCTCTGTTGTATCATGGAAAATATTTTCCTTAAATTGTGGTTTTCGAGGGCGAAAAATAATTTGTCAAAGAAAGTGTTTTCCAATCAATGAAAAATATTCTTCTAAAAATGAAGAAAATATTTTCCTTTGCTAAAAGGAAGGAAAACATTTTTCAACCCTCGCATTACCCTTTTGCCTTTGTATCTTTTTGTCTTCTCTTCCTTTGCTCTATGTCCTCTCTCCAAATCTGCTCCTTTTCTTCATCTTTCCCACGATTACGGTTTCTTCTTCTCATCCCTCCTCTTCTATTGCTACCTCATGCTGCTGTGTTTCCTCATCTCCAGAGTCGGTTGTCTATAGTTGTTGCCTCGCTTTTTGTCATCTCCAAAGCTGATCCTCCTCTACTACTTTGCAGAGTCGTTCCTCCTTTGGTGTTGCGCTTTGTCTCGTTCCTTCGCGAGGTATGCCTAAATGTAGATATAGAAGCGAGAAGAGAAGTTTCCTATAGTAGATGGTGATCTTTTTCCATGTGTGTATCCTTGGTCACTGATCCTGTCATCTACAAGCTTTTCTTAAGTTTTCATTTTGCTTCTTTGTTCTTTTGTGCGGTATGTTTTGTCGCTCTTACCTTAATTTGCAAGTTGTAGTGTGGACTTTAGTACCATTGTTATATGTTCTTTTACTCCCTAGAAACAAAAGGGTAAGGATTTAGACAAGCTAAAAGGCATTTTTATTGTCTCTATAGTGGTATGTTAATCGATTTACTATAGATGGTATGTCATTATACTCTATCAGTGAAGAATCTTCAGATCCAACTCTAGTTCTTTTCGTGCTGAGTCATATAAATTTCAAGTTGTAAATGAAATAGCGTTTGTGCGATTGTGATGTGTCGGGGTTATTATGCATGTGTATGCTTCCGCTTGTGCTAATCAAAGATGAAAAGGAAAAAGAAAGAGTTGAGAACGGAATACGGGGGCGCGAGACGTGCTTGGGCGTCACAACCTTGTAGCGATATGGTCTCAAGTCCTTTAAATAAATAGGATTGGGTCTGAGTTCACTACACCTCCCTTGTATTTTCTTTTTCTTTTTAAAATTTTCTTTTAAAAAAAATTAAGTTAACTAAAATTAAAGTTATTTTTTTTTTTACGAAAGTGCTCTTGATCGGCCGAAATATGATGGTCGTTGGAGAACTGGCAAGATGAGGCCCTTATTTGAAATAGTTACAACCACTTTATATCATTATTTGAGACAATAATAGCACTTTATGCCCTTATTTGATATAATATTTATTTCAAGTTCTTATTTGAGAAAATGATGGCAATTCAGGTTTTTATTTGAAATTTTCCCACATTTTAATGTTGCAGCTTGAAAATTTCAGTATAGCTATTTTGACCAATTTTTGTTAGAAAGTGCCAACATGGTGATTGTTACGACCTACCCGAACCTCCTTGTGGAGGGTAACGGTATTGAGGTGGGTTTAAAGGTATCGCTTATAAAGAGATCCGAATCGGCATCCCTAAAAAGTGGCTTAAAAGCATCGACTAATCGTAATCCGATTCGATTCATTTTTTATGAGCACATATTCTCCTGAGTCTGTACCTCGTTTGACGGTAAGGCGTTTTGATTTTAAAAGTTATTTAACAACCTAAGTAATTCTATGAATCATCCACTAGCCTGTTGGAGTTGGCTAGAAACTGATCGGCACAAGAGAGTGTCGTCTTGATCCCTACGAAACCAGAGATTCTAAGGTCCAGGGACTTATTTATGCTAATATTTCTATTAGCGCCCTTTCGGTACCTAACTAGTTGGTTAAACCTAAGGCGGTCATGCATTCTTATTTATTATTTAATGCCCTTAGAAGTCATTTATAAAAACTATGTGTCCATGCAATTGTTCTTGTGGAATCGTTTTTATGCAAATCTAAACTAATAACAAATTAATATGAAAAAGCAATTAGCATGCAATTTATCGAAAGATAATGCGAGAAAGTAAACACTCAAAGTATTGAAATACCATACACTAGCCTGTTGGAATGCGACTACCAAATGACAAGAATACAAACCAACAACTCGTCGGGTAATAAATAATACATGACCTCGTTATAAGTCTCGAGACATGATCATTCAGATGCTGGCTATTTAATAATAAAAGTGATCATGAATCTAGTAAATTGATCCAAGTGAAGTCTAAACTATAATACGCTAGAGTGATGCTAAATCTAGATAGATATTATTAGACAATACACATATTAATTTATCAAAATATATTTACATTAATTTAATTCTAATAAACTTAAGATAAGTATTTTCAAAAATAAGTATGGAAGGGACATCGGTATATCATCACTAATTTTACGCACACCACATTCGCAGTTGCCATTGCCAAGTTATAACTCAACATGCACCGATTTTTACATTCTAGCATTCATCTAAATGATCGAGGACCTACATCGAATTGCACCAGAACTAACCATGAGCAATTAAGCTAGAAAATGTTTGAAAAAAATCGAACTACTTCGATTTTCCAAAACAGATTGACATTAATTAATTAAAAGCTTATTCTAATGATAAAATTCAAATTTTAAAACAAAGCTGGCTATCATTATCAAAATTTAATTTCTGAAATTTTTTATTAGTAAAATATTGTAATACTTTAATATTAAAAAACATGGGTCAGGCTCCGAAATTAATAAGCCGAATTTTTAATGCCAAAAATTAATTAGTTAATTATTTTAATTTTTGAAATTTTATATTAACAGTATTATTTATATTATTAATAAGATACTATAAATTATAATATTTAAAAAGGGACATTTTCGGTTCCGAACCAACCCAGATTTTTGGCTGGGTTCTCTAAAAATATTCTGTATTTTTTAATTAAGAAATACTATATCATCTTTTGTTAAAAAAATTATAAATATTATTAAAAAACGCTGGGCCCCGAACCGACCCAGATTCGGATTTGACCCAAGCACAAGATCAGATTGGCCTAGCCCAAGCCCAATCTGTTTATGTTCCCTTCTTATGGCCCGACTCTCCTCTTTTCGTGTTGGGCCCTTTTCGAATTCAAACCGGTTCGACACAAAAACAAGGGTCAACCCAGCGTTGAATAAATAAATAAATAAAAATTATTGTTATAATCATCATCATGATCATCAAAAAAAGAACTTTCGGTCAGAAATGTACACGCCAATTGGCAATTGCGATCCTCGGGGAATGAACAGAACCATCACGATAACTTACCGAGAAATGGAGAGTACCGAGCGAAGGAGTTGCTCGCAATGTGCTATGCCCTGAGATTTTCAATCCGGAAAAGCTTCGCGATTGGACTCCTGAAAAGAAAACCTTTTCGCCGCCCTCTCTCTCCTCTGAAATTTTCTTTTCGTCTTTCTTTTCTTCTTTTTCTTCCGTTTTTGTCTTCTTCTTCTCCTCTCTCTCTCTCTCTCTCTCTCTCTAGTCTCTACTTTACTCCGCGTCCCTTACCTACTTTTTCCCCCGCCGAACCTCCTCTTGTTTTTTTCTGCCAAGTTTCCCTCTTTCTTTGAATTTTCCCATTTATTTTCCCATCTTTTCTTCTTTCTTTCCCAAGAATTTTGTCCTTTTCTCCTTGTATTTTCTTGGACGAAGATCCTTCTCCGTTTACTTCTGTTGGTCAAAGTCAAGACCTCTTATCTTATTCATTCATTCATTATTTATTTATTTATTCTTTTTTTGTTTATTTATTTTGTATAATATAATCTTTTTCCGCCAAGTCTTTTCAGCCGACCCCTTTTTTCCTTTTATATTAATCTAATTAACTAAACTTTTAATTTTAATTTTTCAAATATTTTTTTTAAAAATAAAAAATAAAATGAACTTCGATTAGTAATAATTTTTCCAAAAATCAAGCTGAAAATGACTTATCGGACCAGCTAAATTATGTGTCAACAGTGATGCACCACTTATGATTGCTGGTTATGTCAAAACTACAATGTTAAAATTTCTAATAACAATTGACTAGAAGAATTACATTGACATTTCACATAAAATGTTAAGACTAATTGCCAAAACGATAAGTTTATGAATGAATTGACATCTATAAAATAAGTTTAACATTGATCGAGTAATTTTCCCTAATATTTATGGTGGGGATAGCAAACATACATGTTGCTCTCTCTCTCTATAAAAATACAGAAGTCTTGGTATTTTATAGAAAACGAACATAGCTAAAGAGTAGCTTGCTCATCGCATCACTTCCTTTTCATGGGCATTCATTAAATTCCGCAACTTTTATCATGCTCGTGTCGTTTTGTAGCTTAGTTTAGTTGGTTCCATTGGCAAGTTTCTCTCTCTCTCTCTCTCTCTCTCTCTCTCTCTCTCTCTCTCTCACACACACCGAAGAATATGACCACTTTATGCACCAATAATGGATAGAGTTGATAGTCATAATCATCTAATTTTAAGGGTCTGTATAGCTATTTATGTAAAATTTTCTTTACACAGGCAGCGCATACTAAATTTGCTTTTCTAAAAATCGAAAAACTGGTTACTTGTGTTGAATTCCCGTATAAAGCGTTTCAAGATTATACTCTTTCTTGTCTTCAAGAAATGACGACTGACTTCGAAGAGCCGGCCCTCTACACAAAGATATTGAACGCCTCGGACAGTAAGGTCATTGCTCACGTAACGAGTGACTTCAACCGCTGCTCCCCAGATGTCACCTTGTCACTCAGGTCGGTATCATTGACAAAAGAAGAAGAAGATTGAAAGTCATTGTCACCCAAAACAAGAAATTGTTATTGTGGAGAGTGAAAGCAAATTGCTTTGTTTTGCCAATAGTGGAATGCAGGTGAAGCGAGGTCAACGTCTACCCGAACAACAAATTGCAAATTTTTAAAATGCCAGAATCACGTTTATGAAAAAGATTATGGAGTTAAAACTATTAAGACAGGCATATGGAACTTCCAAGGAGCCACTTTGAAAAATTATTTAGAATTTTTGGGTGCGATCGAATATCCACCTACAAAAATTTCATATAAAAAGCCAAGATCAGAAACCAAGATGAGAAACTCCAGTGTTTGAACGGCCGCTTTCTAAGATTGGAAGAAAAAAGCCCGTCCAGTTTAGGGTACATTCATGTATTAGATCGCTCTCAACTTTATAATGAAACAACGATGTTTGTCGAGAGATGTTCAATCTATATTGCTTGAGCACTAGCTAGGAGGTGCTAAGTATCCTGGTCTACTTGTGTACGAGATTTATTCACGGAATCTGTATAGGTAAAATATTTCTCCAACCCAATTGTTCAAACTTTCGGATTGAATTTTTCCCAATGCATGAGACCGACTCCATGTTTGAGTCTTCATGTCGCTTGCCAGTGGTCCTTATCCATGTTTTTTTGACATTCCTCAACTCAACTTGTTTTTCTGAATTCATACAAATCGATTCCGTTCAGATCTGCACTTGTGATCAGTTTTCTTGATCACACTCTGTTTGTGTATGGGATTAACGACGCTTTTATCAGCTCATATATATTCTCTCAACCTAACGAACTTTTTCGACTTTTTAACACCTTTTTTTCTCAGCAAGAGAGCAGCATATAGAGTTTAGGACTTCTGCCATGGAGGCCTTCCAAACCATGACGAACAATGCCCTAATGGTAGAAAGAGCGGCGCCTGTTACAATCCTGCCGGAAGAAGAGACACCCGGGGGTTCCCTTTTCTTGAGTGACTTCGATCAGGGGGCTGTTTGGGTCATATCAGTTGTTTATACTTTCGAACAGAGCGACGCTAACACGATGGACGTGATTAAGCAAGCTTTGTCCAAAGTTTTGGTTCATTACTATCCGTTTGCAGGGACGTTAGCTAAAAGCTCTCTAGGGAGTTTGACTATTGATTGCGAGAAGAAGTTAGGAGCTCCATTCGTGGAGGCATCAGCCAATTGCGACATCCGAAATCTGGGTGATATGCGACCTCTCGATTCTCAGGTCTTACGAAAGCTTGTTTATAAAGATCCTTCAGAGGATATGCTAGAAGTTGCACCCCTTCTAACAGCGCAGGTTAAGAACAATCTCTTTCTTCCTTCTCTGGCAATGGTCAAAACATGCACTCTAGACGTAGTTCTTGACTTGGCATAAACTTTTTGTTTGCCATTAGTTGATAACCTTCTCAATTTAGTTGACGAGTTTTCATCATATAGCAGAAGTAACTGCCAACTTATCTATAACTATTGATTTCAATGTGACTTTCTGATCAAATAGATTTCTATAGTCAACAGAAACTTTGACTTGTCAATTTGTGCAGTAACTCCTCTAATTTTATTAGCAAGTTTGACGTAAATAATTGAACTATCAACATATTAGTAACTAGAGATTTCTCCATGTGGTACGTTTTCTTTTCCTGTATTTAACTATCAACTTACATACAATCGAGATAAAATATCACTATTTTCTATATTCTATGATAACTTTCAATTCTTATGACAAATTTAGTAAGTTTTCCATAGATTATGACTTCTCCTCGGTGATGGCAACTATCGCTATCGACTTTTTGCCATTGAAATACCCCATGGATTTTATCTGCCACATAAGTAATCTAAATAATCTCATCTTGCTAAGCTCTCTTTGATTAGGGTTTCATTTCATTTGTTTCGCAAAAAATGAAAGACATGAAATTTTTTTTTAAAAGGGATTTTTTATATTGTTTACTGAAATTAACAAATGGAAAATACTGTCATAATCCACGAAATATTTTAATATAAATAATTGTGATAATGAAACAATTTCTAATTTACTAATTATCTCAAACAAGTAATCATTTTTTTTAAAATTATTTCTTAAATCTTTTATTTTTCACGAAATTAACAAAATATAAAAGTTGAGACGATTTTACAAAGATGGGTGCATCCATTCTAGTCACTATTGCTGAATTTGTGAGTTCAGCGAGATTTGACATTGGGCCCATCATCTATAATGTTTCAAATGGACGACCGGTGCATGCAATTAGTCCATTAAAAATTGGGCATGCAAGAATTTACCTAGGTACATTGCATTTGTTACATTTTATTCCAAGACAATTTAACTTTGAAAGCATATTAAACAGGTAACAAAGTTTAGATGCGGAGGTTTTACTTTGGGGATCGCAGTCGATCATTGCGTGAGTGATGGTACGTCACTGATGAATTTCATGAACTCATGGGCTGAAATAGCAAGAGGTAGACCTTTATCCCACATCCCTTATCACGATAGAACCATTCTGAAGTCAAGGTTTCCTCCTCAAAACACGGGTTCTTCTGACTACTTTGCTCCCATAAGCGATGTATCAAACTTGACAGCATTATACGAGGAACAACAAATTGTCTGGAAATCTTTCCTTTTCGACAGCGACAAGTTGGCAACCCTTAAAAAAGTGGTAACAGGTGATGGGCAGGTAGATGTTCCGTTCTCCTTGCTATATGTATAATTGTTTGCTTATTATGACTGAGTACACCATCACGAGCTTCTTGTACCCGGACGACACCAAAGGAACACGTCCTTATACATCGGGGGAGACTAATACAGGACCCCGACATCATTACTAGTTAGATCCCGTCTTGTGATAATGGAATGGTGGCAATCCATACACACACTTTCCAAAATACAAGCTACTCAAAGTTGGTGGTGGTGTTAGCTCACCTAGTTTGGGTAAAAACTAACTTAATGCCAGCTCGCTTTCCCTGCAAACGAGTAAGACTATAATGGTAACTCATCACTTATTGTAAGATCACTCGCGATTAATTGTATGAGAATTTCAGATGCACACGCAGTGTATTTTATATAACTAAATTGGTTATGATGCGGTACTAATTAGTGGTAAATAACTATACATATCCACTAGCTAGCAAGATGCGGGTGCATATATTGCCCCGTCAATATATCATTTGTTGATTCATTTTGAATCTGTTTATACTTCTAGTTATTATTGGATAAAGGAAAATGACGATCGGTATTATCTCGATTGATTTAGACAGTTCACCAAAATTGCTTTATTTTTCCTTCGAAGAGTCCAAGCACATATCCTTAGTTATGATATTTCTAGCAAAGTGAACATGTGATAAAAATCAACAAAATACATTTTTAATTAGCATCGCAAAATATAGCTAGATCAATTAGATGCCAAGTTAATATTTATTAATGAATAATCTACTTAGTCATAAACATGTTGTACATATGCCAATTAAATAAAAAAATTCTAATTTTGCCAAATTATTTCTAAACCTCTATATGAAACTCCAATGTAGTTATTCCAACTAACTTTCATCAAGAATGGCTGATATGATGGTGTGTAATGTAGGATAGGTAGAGATTACTAGACCGTTGAAAGTTGATCAAAATTATTAATCGAAATGTCTTGCAAAATATTAGAATTAAATTGACAAAATTCAAAAGTTTAAAACAGAATTGGCACATGTAAAATAAGTTTAGGGCTTATTAGATTTATTTCATCTTTTTTGGGAGAAGCAACAGATGCACACATACTATACTTTTATAACTTTTTTTGAACCTCGTGCAACTTTTTTTTTTATGCTTTGCTAACCTCATCGATTTATAACATTTATGTACCAATGATAACTCTTTGACATTGGTAATTTAGTACCATGTAATCGCAAAGGAAAGTCTGTGGGAGAATTGTCTCAAGACTTCTCGCAATTCATATATTATTGAAACTCGCTCATTCAAAAAGTTCTAATAATCCTGAATAAACGGAATTCTTCATTCTCACTGATTATAATATGATAGATTATCTTCATAAGTTATAAAATTATGAAGAAATGATCCTGGTTAAGTTATCTCCAATTATGCTTTTAACAGTAAAAAGTCGTCATTAAATATTATTTAGTCAAATATATATTTGAAGTATGGAACATTAAATAGGTTCTTGTATTTACTTAAATTTATCTGTATTGTTAAGTTTATAGTCATTTTTCTGTAAATTGCCCATGATATTTCAATAATGGGCTATCATGTTATGTATAGATTTTTTTTTAAAATCTTCTAGCATAATTATATTTTGTGCCGGCATTTTGTGGTATTGTGTATCAGAGTATTTTGCAAATATATCAGAAAATACGTAAATAGCAAGGTGACAATAGCTTTCTTCGATTTACAGTTAATCATAAGAGTCATCAATTTTTATTCTTTTTTGTACATAAAATATGCACAATCATATAATATAACCCTTTGAAGTTTTGGAATGATGATTTTTTTTTTATAATTTGATACCATTTCCTTTATCATGTTATTATATTCATTGATATTTAGGAGACGAGCTAGTGATCAACCTTTTTTTTTTGTTGATCCTAATATCACATGCCATAAATCCTGGGCCTAGCTAAAGATTGTTATACATTTTATCAGATCGAAGGTGTCATTATGTATAACTCTTTCTTATTGATGTTCCAACATAAATTATAAATGAAATATGCACCATCATGGTAAAAAGTCTTTCAAAAGTATTTATTCTTCAATAAACTGTTTGTGTTAACTCGTAATTTGTCACGTTTAGTTGTTCATTTACTATGTGCTATCGTGTCATCTAACATTTATTGATATTTGATGTCATTTATTTGTGAAACAGAGCATAGGCAATGCGTAACCAATAAATTATTCAACTTCCTCTGTTCTTATCCATTGTAACTGTAAAAATAATGGTATGATATCTAATTTATTGTTGTCAAGTATTAAGTGGTCCTAATTATATAAAAGATAAGGTATTTTATTTTATGAGTGATTAGTAGTTATGCACATTAGATATTGATGATATACGCACAGTCATGTAATATTACCTTCTATGAGTATGTCATTTTCATTTCGTGCTAAAGGTATTCGATTTTTTTAATTGGACTATCATGTGCAATAGGTAGTTCTACACTTTCCACTTTTGTTAGCATTTTAATACCACAGACTTTGTACATATTTGTATTTTCGTTTGTTAAATATGGGGTATCATGTTACTTCTGTTTGATAAACTAAGTTACTTTGTGGAGTCATCCTACCTCCATTTTTTCAAATTCGTAATGCTGGGGAATGCCCCTGGCTGCTGTAGTTCATCTGCCTTGAACTACTTACAGTTTATAACCAAAAAAAAAAAAAAACTCAGTTATTGTTAAAATATAACAAATTATTTGGTCAGTATGGATACTCATACAACTGTTCAATACTAAGAGTTATGACTTATTAACATTTAGTGACAAAACCCTCTAAATATTTCTTTGTCGTGGTATTAACTTTAGTGATGATCGATAACTTCATTATATCATTTATTTGTAAGGCATGTATATATAAATTTCTATCATTTAATAGTTCTTGTTAGAGTTTTCTCTAATTACACATTGGAATTTTGTAATGTTAATTTATCTTAAAATATCTATTATCATTCTATCTTTATCATAATAATATCATCTATTTGTTAAATATGTGTTATTGTGATAGGTTATACTTTGTCGATATTTTAGTGTTATAGATTTGTGAATGGCATACTGCTTTGTCATATAATATCACATTTAAGTTGACATGATTTATCCCGGATAAACGATTTTAATTCTTCTCATCAACTATAAGGTAACTTAGTCATCAATAGTCTTGCTCTTATTCACGATTGTTTATGGTGTATGCACAACCATGTAATACAATCCACTCAAATATTTAATATTTTCAAACTATGGGCTATTCGTTATAATGGATAACTTTTTCTATTGATTTTTTGATAGATGATTTTTATTTATTAGTACTAGTTGATTTATAAAGCATGTATCATCATTGTTTCTGGTGATGTGACTATTTTTCTTTGCTTAATTTTTTTATATTTTCGATTTATTTGTCTCATGTTATAAAATATATTTCTAAATTGTTCAACTCTTAGGAAGCATCTAGTTTAGCACGGATTTAGTACACATTTGTATCATTTAGTTTCTTTTTTAAACGTGGGCCGTCATGTTAGATATTTTCTCATTGATTTGTTAATTTCATGTGCATATAAAATGCCACAATTATTTTTTCATAATGGGCATACGAATTTTCAATGATAAGAGTCAATACTTATTATGCATATTGTTGTACCTATTTAATGAAATATAGGAAGTCATGTAACGGAACCCCATAAACATATAGTTGATCCTCCTTCTGTTTGTAATTGACTGCTTAATTATATTTATAACCATGTTGTATATATATATATATCTCTGATGAGGGATTTTTTGTTATCAATATAGTCATATTATTTACTTATCAAATATGAGTAAAAGATGATGTCGATCTTTTAGTATTATTATTAGTTATATATGGGTCAGTTACTCCCACATTCTAAACCTTTCCAATTGTGAAGTAAATGAAAATAAACCTGTCAATTTCTTTTAACATCCTCCAATTATCTAAAGATATTTCTATTTTTGGAACATCCATTATAGATTTATCAAATATAAGTCATATATGAGATTGATCTTTTCGTATTACTACTTTTAAAAAAATTGTTCAAAACCTCTGTCCTAATCCTCATATCCAAATAATTTATGGAACTTTTGTCGTCAAGTAGATGGAATTAAACCTGTCATAGATCATTTTATTCATCTGCTTGTACCTAAATATTTAAAAATTGAATTTGTATATACATAAACAATTATTCTAGAACAGTTATTACAAAACATAAGTAATCCTACTAGCAATTAGAGATTCATTTCAAGAAATTGAGGAACACTCATGTTTCAACATGAACAAGAGGTATTAAAGCATCTGCTCCAGCTTCATAGCACTTGCAGCCCTAGTGTAGAGGGCTAACTATACAAATGTGGTCCTTTTTATTAGCAGCTAAGCTTTGTCTTGTGATAAGTGATTCCTCAAGATATCACACAGTGATCTTGCAATCGTTACACTTCTTTCATCAAGCATTTATGGCTTTGTAAAATTGTGATGCCATGAATTTGACACACTAATTTTTTTTTTTTTGAAAAACACTCGTGAACCCCCTTGAACAACAGGTAATAAGCAGCTGCTCCAGCTTTGTAGCACTTGTAGCCCACGTGTGGCGGGCTCGAAGCATGGCACTCAAGATGAAACCGCACCAACTATCAAAGTTCATCTGCGCGGTTGATTTCAGGTCTAAGCTGAGCCCGCCAATACCCGAATACTTCGGGAATGCAGTGGTCGGAGCTCATAGTATATGCACCGCGGGAGAATTGATTGGTGAGCCAATCTCTTCCACCGCGGCGAGAATAAAGAAGGCGATCGAGAGGGTGAACGAGGACTACGTGCGGTCGTGGATAGACTCCTCGGCCACGTATCAAAAGGACTATTCCATATGGAGCTCCAGGATGTTGACTTCATGGCAAAGGTTCGATTATGGCTCCACGGACTTCGGATGGGGAAAGCCAAGGGATTTTGGCGTCGGCGGCCTGCCGACTCAACTTTGTGTGTTTTATAAGGAAGGGATCGAGAGGAGTGGCATTTTGATGATGTTGGCTTTGCCACTTTCGGCCATGAACACTTTCGAGGAGGTGGTCCAAATTGAGAGTTATGCATGACACACCAAGCCCGGCATACCAAATGCATTTGCGAAGTTATAAACACAATTCGTCACATCGCTAAGGGCCCAAAGTATGTCGTCGTCGTTTCCTTCTGTATCAAGCAACTCATAGTTTTTGTTATTTTATCGAAGTTATTAATAATTTGGAATCTGTGCATGCTGTGCCTTTTCATGTGTAAGATCAATCTAATAAGACAATGTATTTGTACGTCTTTTCGTGAAGCTTCGAGTTCCTTTTCCATTCCAATTTCTTAAGGGCACCATTTCGACCCTTGACGTTGCCGATCCATAGTTTGAAGAGGCTTAGAAATTTCATTTTTTTTAAACTTTCGGTCAAAAGAAAATTGACTCAATGTTGAGCAAGAGTCCTTGAGTGATAATAATATAATTTAATCGAGTACTTAATTGACACTAGATTGTCAGATACATATATGCCAAAGCTATTCACTCTATCAAAAAGTAAGCCGGACAAGAAATACTAGAAACATAGAGGATATAGAAAGACTGAGAAAATAAATCAATGTTTACTATTCTTTATTGATCCATTTTCGCAATACTCTAAGCATGCTTCATAGTGTCTCAAATTTGCTGAAGACTTGATCCTTGGTCTTGTAGTACTTCAGCTTGATCTATCAATTACATTGCGCTTCTCGTGTAAATGTGATATTAAATAGAAGATATGTTTGATTCTTCTATGATAGACCAGATTTTTAGAAATAAATGACCGTGGAATTGTTATCCCAAAATATCTGAATAACTTTTGTCTTTGCTTTTTTTATGTATCCCACATTGCTTGATTAGTGTAGTAGTGGTTACAATATACTTGGCTTTTGCAGTAGACTGTGCAACTAAGTCTTTTGGATTTACAAAATCACACGTTTGTTTTAGACCAAAAAATACTATCAACTGATTCTTCATCTTGTAAGTAGCAGAATTTATCATATTATTTGTGTGAAATGATTTCATTGCACTTAAAAAAAAGGATCTGATCAAATCCCTATAAAAAGTTTAGAACAATTGGTTTCCTATCTAAATGCCGAGAGTTTAGGGTGCAAATCAATATCCTATAAATAAACAGAGAAAATGTCATATACATGTAATTAACACTCTACACACAAGCTTTCTAAAAAGTCTTACGGGGTTTCTCTAGACCTTTTAATTGTTTCAAGTTAGCCCTAATCTTTTGATCTAAAGCTAATTCAATCATTCTACTTATTTTGGCTGATGCTAACATTAACATATTTCAATAATTTTTAATTTTGTAATTTCGTCTATTGGTCCTTTCTTTCTTTCTTTCTTTTTTCCTCTTTCCTTGTCCTCTTTTTTCTAGTGGCTGGCACGAGCATGGCTAGCGAGGTTGCCATAAGCAAGTGTTGGCCTCCTTAGAGCAATGGTGAATGTCAGTGAGGCCATGCATCACTTGGGTGAGTGTTAGCTTCCATGTGGCCCAACCTCCACCTAGCCCAAGTGATGCTCAGGGAGGCTAACCATCGACAAGGCCACCCTAGCATAGGCAAGGGTTGGCCTCCCCATATTTGGCAAGGCCAACATTGCTTAATGGCCTCGCCAAATCCAGCGAGGTGGACCCTAGCCTAAGCTAGGGTGGCCTTGCAAGGCATTGCCTAGACCAAGGCAAGGTTGACCCTTGCTTTGGTGACACTTGGCAAGGTTGCCCTCACCCAAGTGACGGCTAGCCTTGCCAGATTTGGCGAGGGTAGCCACATTGGCACTTGGCCTCTCCTTGACGAGGTTGACTTTGGCCTGTGGCAATGCGGATCATCTTGTAGGCTAAGCCAACCCTTGTCAATTATGGGAAGGAGGAGGGGGAAAAAGGAAGAAAAGATAAAGACATTAAGGTTATTAAAATATGTCAACATTAGTGCTAGCCAAAATTAGATGAAAGGACTAAATTAGCTTTAGATCAAAAGGTTTAGAATAAATTAATACAATTAAAAAGTTTATGACTAAATTGATACCAATACAATAAGTTTATGATTTTTCTGACACTTTTTCCTTTCATCATTTGGTCAATTGTGACATCGGTGCAATTATATCACACTAGCACATTAAGTTTAGAACGAACATTTCATGAAGTCTGTAAAAAAATCATCAATTTTATCTTTGCAAATATTGTTAGACATTTAATTTTTATTTTTAACATAATCAATCGAAAGATGACTCTTCCGTCAAACCGAAGACTTTTACCCCCATTAAAAAGTCCTACAATTCACTTATTTGATTCCTTTTTGACACATTTCGTCTAGAGGCTATGTCAATATGACATTCCAAGCCCAATTTCAACCATTCAAGCTCAAACAGGTTGGCCAATGTTCAAGCACAAACTTAGGGTTGCAATTAACTTTTCTTAATAAAATCAATCGCACATATAATTTAATTAAGCCAAATTAATTCAATTTCAATATCAATCATGGCATAATTAGGATATTCTAAGAAAAGCAAGCGAAAATGATGAATCGGGACGGTAGGGTTGGGCCGGGTCAAAGGGTCGAATAGACTCGGTTTGGCCCAAATAGAACAAAGCTCAATTCCTCCCATTGGGCCAAGCCCATGTATAATTTAGAGAGGATCAAGGCCATTGGGAGCCCTGGGTCAACCCAGTCAACTTAGGTGCCTGGTTGAGTCCGAACAAGTCTCGAATGAAGTGAACTGACCAAGCCTATAGAGCAACTTAGAGGAAAGACGGAACGAATGAGAGGTCTCGGGTCAGCCCATTCAAGTTGGTTTGACCATGGTTGACCCGGCCCAATTCATTGGACCCAATTGACGAACACACCCACCCCACTAAGCCCATTTGGCCCAACCTCTTCTCGCTTCCATTAATTACCAAAGGGGCAGCCACTCTTCTAATTTTACCAAAATCCCATGTCATATCATCAATCCAAGTGCACCTATATCCTGGCCATTCGTTCCTATTCAATCTTAGCCACCCAAAGTACCACGTCACCAATCCATGGGCTCTAGCAAGATCCAGTATGATGGCTGATTGTCCATTTAGGAATTAACTATAGCCCTTAAATTAAGTGATGAGGTGGAAGGCTAGGGTGACTTAATTTTAAAATTTCCCCTTCTTTTCTTTATCTCTTTTTCCTCGGGGGCTGCACCTTGCTCACAATTGAAGGCTTTTTTCTACTAATACAGTCCAATGTTTGATTCTTTAAGAAGACTTACATGACCAAACGACACCAAACCCTATACCATTGCATAAGACAAAAGTCAATTCATACTTCGTAGTATAGTATTTTATCAAACAAAATAATAATAAGTACTGACAATGATTGAAGACCCTCCACTCTTTCTTGTTTCCAAGTCGTATTATTTTAAGAATAGTTCTGGCGACCCATCTGATGCACTTTTTTAAAAGTTGCAATTGAGTCCTTCATATATTGCTTATAGTTTGAATATTATCACTTTGATTTGTTCTTTGAATTAAACAGGAAGATTTTATCTTTTTTAGTTTAAATAATAAAAATCTGATTTGCACCACCAAGCCAACTGCATCTCCAAAGATGACTGCAAGTGTCCATATACATAGTTACGAGTTTTTAATTCCTGTATAGAGCGTTCTAAAATTGTACTCTCTTTTTTCATCTGCATATGTTGACTGACATCGAAGAGTTGGCCCTCCACACAAAAAAATGTTGAACGCTTCAGCAATAGTTACAAGTCGCTAACCTGATGAGTGATTTCAACTACTACTCATCAGATTTTCCCTAATTTATAAATCTGGACGACGATGTCATGACCTCGTCACCCAAGCAGTATCATCGGAGAGACTAGGGGATTGAAAGCCAACGCCATCCAAAACAAAAATCGTCAATACAGGCAGTTGCATCATAATGTTTTTAATTTGTTTTCTTTTGCCGACAATGCTAGGTTAACGTTCGCGCAAACGACACTTTCTGATTGTTTCAACTGTCAGCTGGATGACACAGATTGAAAATGACACAATTTAGGACTGTCGATGCACGCCGCTTTGAAATTCCAAGAAGCCAATCGGAGTTTGCGGGTTGATGATTTTTCTTAAACATGCTTTTGTCTGCACACGGGATTAATGAGACCCTTATTAACTCATACGGCTCTCTTCACCAAACGAATGCCTTGAACTTTTCCAACACCCTTCTTTTCTCAGCAAGGGAGCAGCATATAGAGCTTCGGATTTCCCCGATGGAGGCGTTCCAAACCACGACGAGCAATGCCCTGATAGTAGAAAGATCCGTCCCTGTTGCAGTCATGCCAGAACAAGAAACACCCGGGGGCTCCCTTTTCTTGAGCGTCTTCGATCAATCGGCTGTTTGTTTCATGTCATGTGTGTATTCATTCGACAGGAGTGACACCAACATGGTCGACGGGATTAAGCAAGCTTTATCCAAAGTTTTGGTTCATTACTATCCGCTTGCAGGGAGATTAGCCAAAAACTCTCAAGGAATGTTCACTGTTGATAGCACGAAGAAGTTAGGAGTGCCATTTGTGGAGGCATTGGCCACTTGCGACCTCGAAAATCTGGGTGATATGCAACTTTTCGATTCTTCTGTTCTACGAAAGCTTGTGTACAGGGATCCTACTGAAGATATGCTAGAAGTTGCACCTCTTTTAACAGCGCAGGTTAAGAACAATCTCTTTCTTCCTTTTCTGGTAAATGGAGAAAACTTCTCCGTTTCTTTGGTTTTCTCGTCTAATTATAATGGTGAATTTGTTTTGGTTTTAAAGCCAAATACGTTGCACATGGATTGTGATATAGTTAGTTTTGTTTATCATTAGTTGGTAACTTCGTCAATTTTTATAATGAATTTTCCTCATATAGAAAAAGTAAGTGCGAATTTATTCATAACTAGTAATCTCAATCTGACTTTCTATAATCAAAATAGCATTCTATAATCAACAGAACGTTTGACTTCGCTGATGTAGTTGGCTGCTTTTATGTGAAAATCGAAGTAACGACATGTTAGGTATGTTGCCCATTTCAGGTAAATTGACAACTAGCAACTAAATTATAATCAAGACAAAATTGTCATAGTTTTTCATATTCTATGATACATTTCAAGACTTCCAGCAAGATTGTGATATTTCCATAGACGTTATGATTTCTAATTGATAGTAACTCTCCATATTGACTTATCACAACTGAAATACCCTTGGGATTTTTTATCTGCCAGATAAGAAATCTTGTTAGCCTCGTCTTGCTGGGGTCTCTTTGATTACCAGTTGAGATGTTATTACATATATGGATGCATCAACTCCAGCTCACAATCATTGAATTTGGTGGTCCGACAAGATTTAACATTGGGCCGTCTTAGACGTTAAAATGGATGCAATCAGTCCATGGATTATGCTTGTGCAAGAATTTACTCACGTACAATTTCATTTGTTGGACTTCTAAACAGGTAACAAAGTTTAGATGTGGAGGTTTTACTTTGGGGATCACAATCAACCACTGCATGGCTGATGGTTCCTCGTTAATAAACTTCGTAAACTCATGGGCCGAAATAGCAAGAGGTAGACCTTTATCCCTCATCCCTTGTCATGATAGAACCATTCTAAAGTCGAAGATTCCTCCTCAAATCAATTGGACTTGGAACAACTTTGTTCCCACAAGTGATGAATCTCACTTGATGGAATTATGCGAAGAAGAGCAAATTGTTTGGAAATCTTTCCACTTTGACAGCGAGAAGTTGGCGACCCTAAAGAAAATGGCGACAGGCGATGGACAGGTAGTTGTTGTGTCATCTTTGCTACATATATAATGATCTTCCTTTATCATCAGCTAAATATTGTCTTGTTATAATAAAGTGGCGGCACTTCATTCACACACTATGAAGATACAAGATACTGAAAGTGGGGGATTTTGTTGCGGGTGAGTAGTGTGCATCCGTCCTTCATTCCTCACAATCAATTCTACAAGAATTTCAAAATACACAGGCAGCAACATTTCATGCAACTAAATTGAATTCGACTGCCATTTTGATTAGTTGTAAATGACTTTAAAATTTTGACATCGATTTGTTAATATCATGTACTTATGAAATGCCACAAGCTATTTTGTCATAATGGTCATACAACTTTGCATATCGTTACTCTTATTTTTGAAACATACATAGGCACGTCATATAATCCTCTACACATATACTTTTTTTCTTTTATTTGAAATGATGGGTAACTTAACTATATCCATAAGCATGCTAAGTATTTTTCAGTTGTTGTGATTATGAATATTGTTTATTGACTTTGTTATCATTTACTTTTCAAATATGAGTCGGATATGAGATTGATGTTTTAGTATAATTACTCATCAAATATGGGTTGAATATGAGATATTTTACCATAATGTGTCCCCTACATTTGAAATCTTTTCAAAACTTTGTCATAATCTTCAATCCAAAATGATATGTAGGACTTCATGTGGATTAGTAGTGAAGTAGATGGCAATATATCTGCCTTTTATTTTTCCTTTTTATCATTTTCGAATTATCTAAAGATATTACAAAATAAAATATGTATGTACGTAAACAA
Organism: Melaleuca alternifolia; assembly: GCA_019926035.1. Classification (NCBI taxonomy): domain Eukaryota; kingdom Viridiplantae; phylum Streptophyta; class Magnoliopsida; order Myrtales; family Myrtaceae; genus Melaleuca; species Melaleuca alternifolia. The sequence continues at coordinate 444,641 of JAGKPW010000275.1, forward strand.
TTATTTTTAGACATTTTTACCAATATATTACCAAAGCTATTATTTCTTGAACATTGACTAGAGGTTGATCAAATAGAAGTCAAATGCGAATGGAGCTTTTAATGTAATTATTTGTCAAATAGGAGTCAAATATGAGATATTGGTAATGTAAAAAGTCTTATAGACTTTTATCGAATATATACAAAGTGAGGCATCTTAGCACCACATAAACTTTCACTTGTAATATGTATACAAGTGAAACGGTGCCAAGGTCTCGGGGTGAAAATATAAAGAGGGGCAAAATTTGGCATACAAAGGAAGCATACAATGATGGACCACTGACTAATAAAAAATTTCACGACCAAGGCCCTACTCTCACTGTATCCTTCTATTCCTAGGAGAGTCAAGCACGTGACCGAAGGTTCTAACTTTATCCTTAACCATCTTCTCTAACTTTAGCTTCATTGCTGGGAGATAGACGGCTTGGTTGCGAAAAAAGGCGTTGTTCCTAGCCTTCCAAATGATATGTCAGAGAGCTGCTAAAGAGAATCTAGCAATTTTTTATGGAAGCGATGCCTCTGTAAGTACCCAATCGCCCATTCTAAAGTCTGAATCAAAGGGCCACCTTACCAAGGCAAATTACACCTCCCCGCCAAAATTGTGCCAACTGAGATGTAGATTGACAACCAAAGAATAGATGGTCTACCGAGTCCGGTCTATGATTATAGAAGATACACTTAGCTTCCGTAATACGACGATATGAAAGTAAGAATACATGGGTCAAGAGTCTATTCCGAGTAATAAGCCATAAGTGAAATTGGTTGTCACGCCCCGCTTCTCGAGCGCGCGGCAGACCCTAAATTTTTTTTTTCTTTCATCGTGGCCAAAATAATTACACGACGTCCCAGGTAGGTCTCTGGCCTTTAAGTCATAAGAGATAAATACAATAGGAGCAAGATAAATAAATAAAATCACAACCCTCCCGTATCAGTATATAAACATATATCCTTCATATCAAGCATACCAATACTTAATTTACAGACCGGTCCTTACATCAAGTCCACAACTGTACACAGTTAACAAGAAGATACCATAAGGGTCCACTACACTACCATTAAGGGGATCGTCTTTCCATGTATCTAAATACCAATCCCGTTATCCTCCACATGCTAGCTCATAGTGTTTCTAGTAAATCTCTAGGGGCCCACCTAATACTCCCATGTACTTTACCCAGTACTAATAGGGCACCCAACACCACAGATGGTAGTCAAACTCCCATAGCGTCTTCTCGTGCTTCTCAAAAACCCACCCGTGTCTTGTCTCGACTCGGTTAATCACCCACTCGCAATCAACAGGTTTCTCCAGGATGGGTGGGTCCGCGTTTGCGATCTCCATGCGCTGCACCTGAAAAATGGGTTAACACAATAGGTTGAGATATTAAATATCTCAGTGAGTTTACACCCTAATCTAGGATTAGATATGATATCACTTTAAGGCCCCAATCACTTATTCTCGGTACTTTCCATTACTGGCGAACTCTCACTACTCCTTGGTCAATTCCACGCTTTGCCTCGCATTCTTGCTCACATCCTCTACGCTCGTCTTCCTCAATGAACTAGAATTATCAGTCAACTGGTCCGCGATCGGGACTCGGCCCAAAGCCGTTCAACTTAGCAATCATCACAATTAAATAACATCCAGCAATAAAATTAGACGGTCCACGACTAGTCTGATCCCATAGATCGATTTGAACCACCAACATGCCGCAATTCTTTTAAAGTGGGTTGGTGTCGTTGGCCACTCAGGCCAACCCATCAACACGACAATTCATGTAAAAAATCACCAGTTGATGCCTTAATAGGCTCAATCAACTTCATTGGCCAATCATAGCTCATTGGCCACCTAATCGGTCCAAGCCTAACACAATCATAACAATTCCATGCACACGGCCCTAATTAGCCCTATCAACTATTTCTCCACCTAATCACCCAAATCAATCCAATTAAACTACTAAAACGGTAAATTGCCCTAATATGATATTAGGATGTCTACTTACAACGTATTCTTCCAAATTTAGGAGTTGGTAATAGTGGTTCGCGGCAATTGCGGCTTTCTCTTTTCTTGCTCGCACTTGGACTAGCTAAGGCCCACCAACTTTGGCCCAACATTGCAGAGGGAAAGCCTAGGCCCGTGGACTCCGGCGGCAGCTTCGGCTCCTGTGCCGGCGAAGCTTTGGCGAGACTCCGTCGAGGCTTCGACAAGCTTCCCATATATGTTTCTCGGTGGTGGGAGGGTGGTTGGGACTGTGGGCGAGGCGTGGGAGGTGAGCGATGGTCCATGGTTGCTCTGGTGATGCCTACAGTAGCTTCGGTGAGGCTCAAACTAGGGTTGGGTTTTGGATTTGGCTGATTGGAGCTGAGTCTGGTGGCCAATCAGTGAATTAAGACTCAACAGAGGTCGAGGGTTATGTGGGGTGGCGTTGGGTGGCCGGAGAACCCTTCGCTGGCAACCGACGACAACGATTTGGCATGGATTGCAACGGAGGGCTTCTTGGGCCAAGTTGGACCAGATTCGAGTTTTGTTGATTGGAGGCTTGATTATCACAATTGGGACCAAATCAATCCAATTAATGGGTTGGGCTTTGAACTAGAGACCTCCATAAATTGATTGGTGGCAGTGCTAGGGCCGGTGGGTTTCCTAAACGGCACGGTGGCCGGGCTGGATGGCGAGATTTCTAGGGCAAAATCACGTTCGATTGTGAACTAGCCATATCTAGGTCAAATCAATTGCAGAAAGAGTCATGTCTAGAGTACATGAGTACCTAGGCATCCATTGGAAGCAACGGTGGAAACTCTATATTGAATGATTGCTCGAACTCCAACCTTGAAACTCTCGGCCAAAATAGGGGAAACCCGAGCTGAGGAGCCTCTTTCGAGGGCTACTAGCGATGATGGAGTCAGAGATGGAGATGACGATCAGTTGGGGCTTGAAGAGTGTGTGTAGAAGAAGTAGTAGGAGTCGACGGCTAGCAAAATGGTGATTGGAGCTAGAAAATATCGTCGCGCACAAGAGGCTTCGCGAGCATGCTTGGAGGCAGGGGAAACCGATGGCCAAAGGGAGAAGCGAGGCTATCGACGGCAGGTGGTAGCCAACCAACAGCCACGAGACCCTAGGCAGTTGGTAGCTTTTGTCAACGGCTGGCCGGTCTTAAATCGTTGGTGGGTCCCCTTCGGCGCGTGCATACCAGCTGTTTAAAACGAGTTTGGCCAGCTGAGGGAGGAAGGAAGGAAATCGGTTCGCATGAGTGATTGGACCGGACTGGATGCTAGTCGGACCGGTCAACTGGCAATTGGATTGGTCAGCGGGTTGACAAAGTCAAAATCTGAATAAATAATATTAAAATAACAATTAGTAATAAAATAATTAAAAATAAATGTAATAAAATTAGAGAAAACTCGCAAAATTTTAGAAAAGCTTCCCAAAAATGTTACTAAATATTTTTGGGCCTAAAACATGATCGGATTAATTTTCGAGAACTCTAACTAATTTTAGAAATTCCTACGCCCGTATAAAAATTACGATAATTAAAGGGAAATTCCCGAGACTCTTAGGCCTTAATCTAAACTTGTAAAATCACACAATTAACTATGAATAAAGGGGGTTGGAAGCAGGATGTTACATTGGTGCCGCGAGATGCTCATCATGTTCCAGATAAATATATGCCATCGCATTGTTTGACCCCTAGGCCTGACGATACTCCAAGCTGACGCAGCTAAGAAGGACCCCGAAGAATTGCCAAGCCAACGGAATATGTCTGAGAGAGAAGATAATACTAAAATTTGCTCCCCCCAAGACTCCAAAATATCCATCAATGGAGTCTGGCATGTTGACCGGCACAAATCAGCTACCTTCGCTCCTCTAGGGAAGCCCGACCGATATATATCTTGATCGGAGAAGTGTAGGTTCAATGGACCCCTGGGATGCCAATGATCAAACCATAAAAAGACCGATTATCCACTTCCAATATGCCATCGAAAAAGGTTATGAAATTCCTAATGCAAGTCAAGAATTTTCTTCCACGACCACGAGCAAAAAGTGTGCTTCCGGAGGATCCACAAGTTACTTTGCTTTGTGAAAGTAGAGTGTATCCATCTGTACCATAAGGATTATTTGTTAGTTAAAAACGCCCAGATATATTTTAACATGCTTTGTTGCTCTCCTTTAGTCTCTTGATGCTAATTCCACTTTCTTCCTTGGGTAAACACACATCACTCTACAACACTTTGGCCCCACCATACCCATGATCAAGACCTTTTCTACAGGAATTGTCTAAGGACTTGCTCTATTGTGTCCAGTGCTAATATAAGCAAAATAAAAACGCTAGACCAATAGACCTAGATGGAATGAAGTATCGACCTAATTAACTGCAGGCGGCCCGTAAAAGAAATAAACCTTTGTGTCCAAGATTGGACCCTCCTGGTAATAGCGTTGACTAAGGACTGGCAGTCTGCATTGCCAAGCCTAGAAGATATCACGGGGACCCCCAAATAGCGGAAAGGAAGAGAGCCAACCTGGAATCCAAATGTGTCCTCGATAGAATCCTAAAGTTCTCGAGAGCCGCTCAAAAAGAAGACTTCACCTTTATTCAGGTTTGGTTGGAGCCCTGACCAATTAGAGAAAGCCGTAATCACCGCCTTCATAAGAGATATAGACTCCACATTTGCCTCACTGAATAGTAAAACATCATCAGCAAAGAATAAGTGAGTGATGGAGGTGGACTTGCAATGCCAATAGAAACTAAAGCCCCGTTCAAAACTAGGTATTAGGTATTCCTAAATTCAAAATCTCAGGAAACCTCGTCAGAATCCTCACTTTCAAAATTCTAAATAGAACTTTGTTGAGATCAATTGTGAACTGAATTGAATTACAACTGCCATAGGATTTTATTATCCATCTAACTATACGTATTCAAACTAGAATGTCTATATAGGTGAGTAAATATTTTTTAAAACATATATGAAATATATAATCCTATTATTTCTTAAACATCGATCGGAGGTTTATTTCCTAAATTGGAAAACACTCGATGTTAACAATGGGCATAGCACTTGCAACCCTAGTGTGGCAGACTTAAAATATACAAATGGGGTCCTTTGTTGTCGGCTAAACTTTGTCTTGAAAGATGTTGTATGGCTCAAAGATGTTGTCGGCGAAAGTTCTTTCAATCGTGGCACAAAGTTCTTTCATTAAGCGTTAATGGCTTTGTAAAATCATGATGCTATGAATTTTGGATACCAAAAGAAAGGAAAAGCACTCACAATTCCCTGCAAGCGACAGGTAATCAGCAGCTGCTCCAGCTTCGTAGCACTTTCAGCCCAAGTGTGGCGGGCTCGAAGCCTGGCACTCCAGATGAAACCGCACGAACTGTCAGAGCTCTTCTTTGCGGTTGATTTCAGGTCTATTCTAAAACCGCCAATGCCCAGATACTTCGGGAATGCAGTGGTTGGAGCACGCTGTCGTTGCACCGTGGAAGAGTTGATCGATGAGCCGATCTCCTCCACCGCGGGGAGGGTAAAGAAGGCGATCGACAAGGTGGACGAGGACTACGTGCGGACGTGGATAGACTCATTGGCCACGTGTCAAATGGACTCTCTGTTGTGGAGCTCGCTAGCGTTGACTTCATGGCGAAGGTTCGATTATGGCTCCGCGGACTTTGGATGGGGGAAGCCAAGGAGTTTCGGCACCGGTGACCTGCCACGGACAACTTGTGTTTTTATGCCGGAAGGGGGTGAGAGGAAGGGCATTGCAGTGTTGTTGGGTTTGCCACTTTCAGCGATGAACACTTTCGAGAAGCTGATCCAACTTGAATAGTTATGCTCGACACACCGAGTCACAAGGCTTAGAACACAAAATAAGTCATAATTGTTTTCTTTCGTATCAAGAAACTTTAGTTTTTTTCTCAGTTTTGTCGAAGTTAATCATCAGTTGGAATACGAACTTCTCGTGCCTTTTCATGTGGAAGATCAATCTAATGAAACTCACTTTTGTGTTTCTTGTCGTGAAGCTTTGAGATCCCCATTCTAATTTCTTAAGGGCACTAATTCAGCACTTCATGCTGCCGATCCAGAATTTGACAGAGGCTGGGAAAATTCTCCCTTTTTACTGTTGGAAAAAAAATAAAAGAAAAAAAGAACTTAACTCAATGTTGAGCAAGAATAATAGAATTTGATTGAGCTAATACCCTAAAGAAGCTCCAACGGTAACTCTGATTTTTGTCTAAAAAGAAATCTTCAACTTTAGGAAAAATCTTAATTTTATTATAAATTTTTTTCCTCATAAAAACTCTACCAATTCCATCATAAACTTTTCGTTTCATAGAAAAAGTCTCATTTTTTTGGTTCAGTTTCAATTTTATCCTAATTTTTTTATTATCTTTTAAAAAGTTATAAATTTTTACTTGAGTCTCAGATTTGTTTCCTTTTTCTATCCTAAATAGCCCTTGGTGATCTTAGAGGTCATTTTCAGTGTCTTTGCTCTAGTTTGTCCCCCAAATTTCAAATATGTGAAGAGTTCTTTTGAAGATGAATTTCCATGTTGGTCCAAATAACATCTTCATGGATCTCAAATTTGTATGAAAATTAGAGCAGTTAGAGTTGACTTTTTTCAATTGCTCTTATTCTTAAGAGAACCTTATATACATCTTGCTTATGGATCTTTAATTTTGTGCTCGGTTTTCAATCTCTCATGCTTGGGAGGATTACATCATTCGTACTCTGAGAGCTTGCACTTAGGACACTTTTAGCTCCAGATGCTTGAGCAACTTGTGCTTGGGAGTTTTTCATCTCTCAATTGCCAGCAGAAAGTTTGTATAAAAAGTTAATAGGGCAGATCAAATGTTATCAATGAAAAATTTTAAACAGCTCAACCGACAAGAATGAAAACGTGTTTTGCCGTTATAGGGTAAATATCTAGTAAATGATATAGTATATACGAAATAAGCAATTAGATGGAAAAAGAACAAGTGGAATTGATAGCAACATTGATGAATGCATGCAGATTGCGATCAACATTAAGCCTAGTTTGCTGGGATCTTGGCAGCATTTCCAAATTTGGACCGGGTCACCCACCTTTGACCGGTCAACTGGTTCTTGGATAACCTTGGGGATATGGTATTTATCCTGTTATGCACCTCAAATTTGACATAAAAATGCATCTTTTACGCGGCAAAATCATCAAAGTTGGTAAAAGATAAATCAAAGCTATTACATTAAGTTTAGAATCAACAGTTCATGAAGCTTGTGAAAATCAATATATAAAAAAATCATCAATTTTATTTTTGCAAATATTGTGAGACTTTTAACTTTCATTTTTTTACAAAAATCAATTGAGAGTTGACTTTTCCGTCAAACTGAAGACTTTTACCCCCAATGAAAAAGTTCTACAATTCACTTATTTGATTCCATTTTGACACATTTCATCTAGAGACTATAGCAATTTGACATTCCAAGCCAAAATTCAACAATTCAAGCTCAAGCAGGTTGGCCAATGTTCAAGCACAAACTTAGAGGTGTAACGACCGTGCTCGGTCCGGTTCGCAATTTACGGCTAAATTGGGATTTTTCGGGAAATTGGATAATTTCCCCGGTATTTGCGAAATTTGGAAAAATATTGGACTTAACGCAAATTTGAAGTTTAAAATTTTATTGGGGCCCAAAACATTTTAAATTTCAATTTGGGAATTTTCAGGAATTTTTCGGGAAATTTTCAGAATTTTAAAATTATTTTTCCGAATTTCGGAAATTAAAATATATGATTTTAATTAAAAATCCCAGACCGGCCAGCGAACCGGCCGGTCCGGCCGTGCACGCCGCCGGTCCGACCAGGTCGAACCGGGTGGCACGTGCCCCGCACGCGCCTCGCGGCTTCCCTCTCTCCCTCTCTCCTCTCTCTCTGCGGCATTAGGTCGAACAGTTGATGGACGTCCATCAACTGTTCAACCTGTCGCTTCCACCGGCCAATCAGCCCTGCAGCCACCCACCCCTGACTTGGAGGAGACCGTCGGAGGGGACTACGGCCGTGGGGGAGGCGGCACGTGGCCGGCGGGGCCGGATTTTCTGGCCACGCTCACCCACCCCACTCGGCTTAAAACCGAGTGGGCAAGGGTTTTCGGGGAAGTTTTTCACCGAGTTCCTGGCCTCCTCTCCACGCGTTCTTGGCGTCCCCTGGAAGCTGGTGACTCCCTCTTCCGAACGCCCCCGACCTCCGCCGCCGCCTCGCCGCGAGCCGCCGGAAACAGCCAGTTGCAGGAGGCTTCGCGACCAGCCGTCCGGGAGCTTTTCTGGAAAAAGGCCAGAACCGTGTGCGAGCAGCCGACTTCACGGAGCCGCCCCGCCGTGCTCCGACCACCCCAGGCCGAGCCACCGCCGCCGTTTGACACGTCGTGACGCAGGCTCCCCGAACCGACCAACACCAAGCTCCGACGAGACCCCAGGCCGACGCACGGAGGCGAGTTCCGAGCCTTCACGACCAGCCGGAAAACCGCAAGGAAGGGGCCACGATCCGGTCCGTGACCCAGCCGACTTGATCCGTGACCCAGCCACGACCCGATCCGTGACCTAGCCACGACCCGATCCGTGACCCAGCTGATCCGGTCCGTGGCCTGGCCAAAATCAATCCCTGACCCATCCGTCCGATCCGTGCACCGATCTGCCCGATCCGTGCACCGATCCGAGCCGACCCGTGCACGACCCGTGCCTGACCCGTCCGGCCCGTGCACTGACCAGGCCAGCAGAGGAGGAACCGGGCCACTGACCAGGCCCAGTAGCCAGGCCTGAAGGCCCAGCCGACCCTACCCGGCCAGCAGCCCCGCGGGCCCAACTCGTGGGCCCGACCCGTGAGGCTCAGCCCGGCCCACTTTCAGGCCTAGTTTTCAACCCAGGCCCACTCAGCCGGCCCGGAGGAAAGGAAAAGAAGGCCCGACCCGAAAAAAAAAAAAAAAAAAAAAAAAAAAAAAAAAAAAAAAAAACAGGAGGAGGAGCTCAGCAGCAGGCTTGTTGGGACACTCTCCAAGTGAGTGGATCCTAACCTTTTATTAGGCGCATCTCCGTTTTAGTATAATTTAGCGGGTAGAATTTGGGGCGATTAGAACGGCTAGGGCGATTAGAATTGGTTTAAGCGTAAACCGCAATTCGTGTAGAATTGGACCTAATGCTTGGTTTATCTATTAGCCTAGTCGAGTAAAGGATTGCTTGTTTGGACCACGATTAGTGGTCAGGCCAACTTGTATTGGTCAAGGGTGTCCCTTCTCGTGAAATTACGAGAACACACTCGTGCTCAGTTCAGACTGGGAGTAGTCCGATCGAATTCCCCGAAATTTTGCGATCAGAGTTGGGACTTACTCGAACTGGCGGCTTGGGTGGTTGAGTAGTATTTTACACTCCTTTACCGCTTTATATTAAAGTTAATTTATCGTTAATGTCATTTACTTAGATGCATTTAAATTATGTTTTTTCCTCGCCTAATTAAGTAGTTTAAATTTTATAGTTTACTCCGTAATTTCGATCACGCCTATTTAATTTAGATTGTAATTTATTTACTATCTCGCTCATTTATATGGTTGAGTTAGACGATACCTCCGCGACCCGGCTTAGACACCCCGATTGGTTGTCGATTAGTGGAGAGTAGTATATTCCGATTGTGGGGTCATGGGATGTGAGACTAAAGGTAGGTCTTACCTAGTTCTGCCTGTTATCGCCCGGAGACTGAGAGGGGATGGGACGTCCAGGGACCCTAGGACTGGGCTGATCCTAATCTAGGGTTATGGTTTGCTCACTGAGACCGTGGAATCTCACCCCACCACCCCACCACACCAGGACCTCAGAATGGACACGGACAGCTCCGATTCGGAGAACATGGCGGTGGAGGACCATCTCATGGAATGGCCTTCCGAGGAGGAGGAAGCTCGGGATCAGCAGGCGCCGGACCCTCAGGATCAGGAGGAGGATTGGGACCAGGAGCTGGATCGACTGCTGGAGATGGAAGACCCGGGGTCCGATGAGGACCTGGAGGACGTCGGGGGATACTTGCCGCCGGATGTCCCCTTTGAACCGGATGAATTACCCGAGGACGAGGAAGAGTACGAGCTAGGAGTGAATCCTGAGGCTCCTCAGAGTAGGGGAGAGGTCATAGACACTGATGTCCAGGAAGACGGGCTGATCGTCGAATTCCACCGGGAAACGGGGTGGATCTGGAGCACTAGGAGGGATATCTGGTACCCACACCAGCACGTGAAGGTCTACTCAGGGTTCCAGGAAACCGAACTAGAACTCTTACACGAGAGGTGTGAGGTGCCGCAAGGGGGCTACCTGTCGGACTTTAAAGCCCCCGAAGGAGAGGACGATTCAGAGGACGGTACGGTAATCGACGGGAAGCCTTCATGTGAGAGGACTTGGCCCAAGCCCCCGACCACTCCTTAGGATAGCCTTAGTCTTCCCTAACTTAGACCGCAACTTTTGTGTGTATAGCTGAGCGGTGCTAGTGTACGTAGGTCTTGTATGACTCTCTTTTGGACCACTCCCCTCTCCCGTACTGGTGATGTGTACCCTTTTTGAAGAACCTTCTGGTATTAGAACTGACGGCGATCTTGGATTGTAAAATTGATGCTGATGGAATGAAAAACGTTTCCTGAAAAGTGTGGTATTTAATTGGATCCTGAAGTAATTGTTACGACCCCGAAACCGGGGCGTGACAGCTTGGTATCAGAGCGAGGTTGTGACCTAGGAAAAGGTCACCTAGTTGGAGTGATAAGGAGCGACGTTTATTCAAGATGGACAGTTGGCAGCACACACTCTACCGAAACTGTGAACCTTGGTTAGGTCTGACCACTAGGATAGGGGACCAGACTGAGGTTAGCTCAAGACCCCCACTTGACCTTAGGTTTGGTGTCAATTGTTTAGCTGCGTTGGCACGGTATGGGACGTGTTCAGCAAGGCCGGACATTGGCTAGAGACCATAGGGCTTGGTCTACGCCGGACTCGACCTGGGCGGTATGGGACGCACAGGGCGAGGTCAGGCGTGTGACGTGACGTCTGGTTTAGCTAAGTTGGCACGGTCTAGAACGTGTGCAGCAAGGCCGAATCTGGACTTGTAGTGCCGGAGGGCACGTGGCCGTTGATCGGCGTGGCGAGGCTGGGCCTCTGCTGTTGTGACAATGATCCCCCTTTTGAGAAGGTGTGGTGTTTCTGTCACCGCCTGCGTGGCGAAAGTGCGTGGCACCGAGTGAGGGTGGCCACTGATGCACTGGAGTCGAGTTCCTGACGAGGTTTCGACTGGACCCGTGGGGTCGTGTTGTCCTACGAGGATAGGACGGGTGTTGATGGTGGTTTCCAACACCGAGTGTTGATGGTGGGTTCCAACACTGTCATAGTATGCGATACTATGTCTCCTTTCGAGGTCAATAGGGTGTTTTTAAACGATCTATTTTGGTAGATCTAGCTGTAGTGCTTACCCCTGTTGAATTCCTCAAGGAGTGTCAAAAGCATTGTGATGCTGTAACAGGAAGACCAGATGGTCAGACCGCGGGGGAGACCTCCGCGTAGAAGGGCGACGATTGGTCGCTTCGGGGTGGGGGAGGATGAACCCCAAGAAGATCCCCGTGTTGAGGGACTCGTGAGAACGGTGGAGGATCTGCGGGAGGAAGTCCGCCAGCAAGCAAGAAATCAGGACGCCGCAATCGCAGCTGCGGTAAATGCCGCCTTAGCTGCCGTACGGAATGAGAATGCTGCCGCGGCCCAGGGATCCGCCGTGCGAGTCGACGAGCAGGAAGTTGAGGTTCCGGCCCCTGCTCCTTTGGCTGATGGTACGAATGGGGAGAGGAGGAAACAGAGGCAGGTCGGACAATTCCTAAAGTTGAAACCCCCAGTCTTTACCGGAATGGGAGACCCTGGAGCAGCAGAGGAATGGCTGCTGGAGCTTGAGAAGATATTTGAGGTCATGGAGTGTTCAAACGAAGATCGAGTGACACTCGCGGTGTATCAACTACAGGGGAATGCCCGACATTGGTGGAGGGTCACCAGAGGTATCGCCTTTCCTGGAGGCGCAGTACCTAACTGGGAGGATTTCGTTGAAACTTTCAACGAGCAATATTTCCCCGAGGCAGAGAGAGACGCGAAGCTCGCCGAGTTTCAGAGACTGCGGCAGAATAACCTGACAGTGCTGGAGTATGAGGCACAGTTTACCGCCCTGGCCAAGTATGGCAAGAAGTTGATCGAGGATCCAGTGGACAGGGCGAAGAAATTTCGGGAAGGGCTGAAACCCGAAATCAAATCCCAGCTTGCTCCCTTCAACCTACGGGATTACAAGGAGGTGTTCACAAGGGCTCAATTGGTCGAGAAGGACCTAAACGAGAGAGTAGCCGCGTCTGGATCGCGAGCATTCGCGGGTAGAGATGCTAGTAGATTTCGGCATGTAAAGAAGCCGGCAGCAGGGGTGAAGAAGCCCTTTCCAGCTATACGAAACGGGGGAGTCAGGAAGCCCCCCTTTCGTCAAGGGAATTGGTGCCGACAGTGTGGAAAGACGCACCAACCGGGACCCTGTCCCCCGAAGAGCGAGGGATGCTACGGGTGTGGCCAGCTGGGCCACATGGTCCGTGATTGTCCCCAGCGCGCTCCTAGAGCGCAGCCTCAGCAGCAGGTCGGGCAGCTAGCAGGCCTAGCGCCGCCTCTTTTGATGGACCGACCCTCGGCGCAGGGAAGAGTCTATGCGGTGACCAGACATGAAGCACAGAACTCGGGAGGAGTCATAACAGGTACCGTCTCCTTACACCGCAGTTCTGCTTATGCTTTGTTCGACACGGGGGCTACCCACTCGTTCGTCGCTGAGCGTTTTGTGGAGTTAGTAGGGTTGCATGTGGAACCCTTAGCTGTTGTTTTGAATGTCTCGACGCCTCTGCATGTTCACATGTTATCCGTTAACGGATGCAAGGACTGCGAGTTAGAGCTCAGCGGAGTTAGAAGTTCGATTGATTTGGCGGTTTTAGATTTGCGTGATTATGATGTTATTATTGGCATGGATTGGTTGACTAGACAGAAAGCTACGGTGGACTGTTCTAGGAAACTTGTAAGGTTCTGCCCGACTGAGGACTCGAGTTACGAGTTCCTCGGAGGTCACGGCGGACCTTCAACCGCAATTATCTCTTCTTTGGAAGCGACGCGGTTGTTAGTGGATGGCTGTCAAGGCTACCTAGCTAGTGTTGTTGACACGACGGTCGAAGGACCAGTGTTAGAGGAGATCGTTATAGTTCGGGAGTTTCCCGACGTTTTTCCGGAGGAACTACCTGGGTTACCCCCAGAGAGGGAAGTAGAGTTTGCTATCGAAGTGCCTTCCGGGACGGAACCGATCTCTAAGGCTCCCTACCGGATGTCACTCTCAGAGCTGAAGGAGTTAAAGGTGCAGATGCAAGAACTACTGGATAAAGGATTTATCCGCCCAAGTGCGTCACCATGGGGTGCGCCAGTCCTCTTTGTAAAGAAAAAGGATGGGTCCTTAAGACTTTGCATTGATTACCGACAACTGAATAAGGTAACAGTCAAGAATAGATACCCGTTACCCAGGATTGACGATTTATTTGATCAGTTGCAAGGAGCCAAGGTCTTCTCGAAGATTGACCTGAGGACGGGATACCACCAATTAAGGATTAAAGAGGAGGATATCCCGAAGAGTGCCTTTCGAACTCGTTATGGACATTACGAGTTCACAGTAATGCCGTTTGGATTAACCAACGCTCCAGCTGCTTTCATGGATTTGATGAACAGGGTGTTCAGGGAGTACTTGGACAGGTTCGTCATAGTCTTCATCGACGATATACTGATCTATTCAAAGAGTTCAGCAGAACATGAGCAGCACCTAAGGATAGTACTTATGGTACTAAGAAGACATGCACTTTACGCGAAGTTCAGTAAGTGTGAGTTTTGGCTAGATCGCGTAGCCTTTTTGGGACATGTGATCTCGGGAGATGGAATCTCCGTAGACCCTGCAAAGATTGAGGCGGTGATGGATTGGCCGAGACCTACGACAGTGACGGAAGTTCGTAGCTTCCTAGGTCTGGCGGGGTACTACAGAAGGTTTATAGAGAAATTTTCAAGCCTGTCCCTGCCCTTGACAAGCTTGTTGAAGAAGGATAAGAAGTTCGAATGGACGGAAAAGTGCAAGAGGAGCTTTCAAGCACTAAAAGAGAAGTTGACCACTGCACCGGTCCTGACCATTCCTACAGGACCAGGTGGTTATGAAGTTTATAGTGACGCCTCATATCAAGGTCTTGGGTGCGTTCTAATGCAACACGGTCGAGTTGTAGCTTACGCATCGAGACAGTTGAAGCCCCACGAGCAAAACTATCCAACGCATGACCTGGAGTTAGCCGCAGTGATCTTCGCGCTCAAAATTTGGAGGCACTATCTGTGCGGAGAAAAGTTTCCAATCTTTACAGATCATCAAAGCCTCAAGTATCTGTTCTCTCAGAAGGAATTGAACATGAGACAACGGAGATGGATGGAACTCCTGAAGGACTACGATTGCGAAATCCTGTACCACCCAGGAAAAGCGAATCGTGTAGCAGATGCGCTTAGTCGTAAGTCCTCTTTGACTTCACTGTTGGCCAAGGAATGGCAACTGCACGGGAAGGTACAAAACTCGGAGTTCAGGTTTGAGATTGGACACCTGAATTGTTTAATGGCCACCTTAAGGATAGAACCTCAAATCAGGACCAAGATTAAAGATCTACAATCTTCGGACCCTTCCTTATTGGACATCTTACAGACCAAAGGGGAACTAAGGAAACCTGGTTTCCAGGTCTCGGAGGATGGAGTCCTGAGCTTCCGAGGGAGACTTTGTGTACCTGATAATCCTGATTTAAGGAACGAAATCCTGTCCGAAGCACACCGAAGTAAGTACAGTGTCCACCCTGGTAACACCAAGATGTACCAGAATCTAAGACCCCACTACTGGTGGAGCGGGATGAAGGCGGACGTGGCAAGATTCGTGGCCAAGTGTCTGACGTGCCAACAAGTGAAGGCGCAACACTGTAAGCCGGGAGGTCTTTTGAACCCTTTGGAAATCCCAGAATGGAAATGGGAGCATATCACAATGGATTTCGTGACCGGCTTACCAAGAAGTCAGAAGGGTCACGATATGATTTGGGTCATAGTGGACAGACTGACCAAATCTGCCCACTTCCTGGCAGTACGAAAGAACCTTCCCTTGGACCGGTTGGCAGACTTATATGTGACCCAGATCGTCAGACTGCATGGTGTGCCGGTAACTATCACCTCCGACCGTGACCCAAGATTCACCGCTTACTTTTGGAAGAGCCTACAAGGAGCCTTGGGTACCCGACTGCAGTACAGTACGGCGTACCATCCCCAGACTGATGGGCAGTCTGAGCGGACCATCCAGACCCTGGAAGACATGCTGAGGGCGTGCGTCATGGATTTTAAAGGAGGATGGGAAAGTCAGTTACCTCTGGTGGAGTTCGCCTACAACAATAGCTTTCAACAAAGCTTAGGGATGGCACCCTTTGAGGCCTTGTATGGACGAGCCTGCAGGACTCCGGTATGTTGGGACGAAGTCGGGGAACGGAAAATTTTGGGACCCGAACTGGTACAGCAATCGCAGGAAGCAGTAAAGTTGATTAGACAGAGGTCGAAAACGGCTCAGAGCCGACAAAAAAAGCTATGCAGATCGAAGGCGACGGCCCTTGGAATTTGACGAAGGAGAACATGTCTTCCTAAAAGTGTCGCCTAAGAAAGGGATATCTCGTTTCGGAGAAAAAGGCAAGCTGAGTCCCCGGTTTGTGGGACCCTTTGAGATTTTGGAGAGGATAGGCCCGGCAGCCTATCGACTGGCCCTACCACCGAACTTGGAACAAATTCACAACGTCTTCCATGTTTCCATGCTAAGGAAGTATGAGCCCGACCCTTCGCATGTGTTAAGCTACGAAGACATTAAGCTGGATGGACAAGTGTCCTACGAAGAAAGGCCAGTCAGGATTGGAGATCGGAAGGAGCGGAAACTCCGGAACAAGGTTATACCCCTGGTCAAGGTGGTATGGGAACATCACGGCTCAGAGAACGCAACCTGGGAGAGCGAAGAGCTCATGCGACAACAACACCCTCTACTGTTTGAAGACTTAGAAGCAGCAAATTTCGGGGACGAAATTTCTTAAGGGGGGTAGGTTGTAACGACCGTGCTCGGTCCGGTTCGCAATTTACGGCTAAATTGGGATTTTTCGGGAAATTGGATAATTTCCCCGGTATTTGCGAAATTTGGAAAAATATTGGATTTAACGCAAATTTGAAGTTTAAAATTTTATTGGGGCCCAAAACATTTTAAATTTCAATTTGGGAATTTTCAGGAATTTTTCGGGAAATTTTCAGAATTTTAAAATTATTTTTCCGAATTTCGGAAATTAAAATATATTATTTTAATTAAAAATCCCAGACCGGCCAGCGAACCGGCCGGTCCGGCCGTGCACGCCGCCGGTCCGACCAGGTCGAACCGGGTGGCACGTGCCCCGCACGCGCCTCGCGGCTTCCCTCTCTCCCTCTCTCCTCTCTCTCTGCGGCATTAGGTCGAACAGTTGATGGACGTCCATCAACTGTTCAACCCGTCGCTTCCACCGGCCAATCAGCCCTGCAGCCACCCACCCCTGACTTGGAGGAGACCGTCGGAGGGGACTACGGCCGTGGGGGAGGCGGCACGTGGCCGGCGGGGCCGGATTTCCGGCCACGCTCACCCACCCCACTCGGCTTAAAACCGAGTGGGCAAGGGTTTTCGGGGAAGTTTTTCACCGAGTTCCTGGCCTCCTCTCCACGCGTTCTTGGCGTCCCCTTGAAGCTGGTGACTCCCTCTTCCGAACGCCCCCGACCTCCGCCGCCGCCTCGCCGCGAGCCGCCGGAAACAGCCAGTTGCAGGAGGCTTCGCGACCAGCCGTCCGGGAGCTTTTCTGGAAAAAGGCCAGAACCGTGTGCGAGCAGCCGACTTCACGGAGCCGCCCCGCCGTGCTCCGGCCACCCCAGGCCGAGCCACCGCCGCCGTTTGACACGTCGTGATGCAGGCTCCCCGAACCGACCAACACCAAGCTCCGACGAGACCCCAGGCCGACGCACGGAGGCGAGTTCCGAGCCTTCACGACCAGCCGGAAAACCGCAAGGAAGGGGCCACGATCCGGTCCGTGACCCAGCCGACCTGATCCGTGACCCAGCCACGACCCGATCCGTGACCCAGCCACGACCCGATCCGTGACCCAGCTGATCCGGTCCGTGGCCTGGCCAAAATCAATCCCTGACCCATCCGTCCGATCCGTGCACCGATCCGCCCGATCCGTGCACCGATCCGAGCCGACCCGTGCACGACCCGTGCCTGACCCGTCCGGCCCGTGCACTGACCAGGCCAGCAGAGGAGGAACCGGGCCACTGACCAGGCCCAGTAGCCAGGCCCGAAGGCCCAGCCGACCCGGCCCGGCCAGCAGCCCCGCGGGCCCAACTCGTGGGCCCGACCCGTGAGGCTCAGCCCGGCCCACTTTCAGGCCTAGTTTTCAACCCAGGCCCACTCAGCCGGCCCGGAGGAAAGGAAAAGAAGGCCCGACCCGAAAAAAAAAAAAAAAAAAAAAAAAAAAAAAAAAAAAAAAAAAAAAAAAAAAAAGGAGGAGGAGCTCAGCAGCAGGCTTGTTGGGACACTCTCCAAGTGAGTGGATCCTAACCTTTTATTAGGCGCATCTCCGTTTTAGTAGAATTTAGCGGGTAGAATTTGGGGCGATTAGAACGGCTAGGGCGATTAGAATTGGTTTAAGCGTAAACTGCAATTCGTGTAGAATTGGACCTCATGCTTGGTTTATCTATTAGCCTAGTCGAGTAAAGGATTGCTTGTTTGGACCACGATTAGTGGTCGGGCCAACTTGTATTGGTCAAGGGTGTCCCTTCTCGTGAAATTACGAGAACACACTCGTGCTCAGTTCAGACTGGGAGTAGTCCGATCGAATTCCCCGAAATTTTGCGATCAGAGTTGGGACTTACTCGAACTGGCAGCTTGGGTGGTTGAGTAGTATTTTACACTCCTTTACCGCTTTATATTAAAGTTAATTTATCGTTAATGTCATTTACTTAGATGCATTTAAATTATGTTTTTCCTCGCCTAATTAAGTAGTTTAAATTTTATAGTTTACTCCGTAATTTCGATCACGCCTATTTAATTTAGATTGCAATTTATTTACTATCTCGCTCATTTATATGGTTGAGTTAGACGATACCCCGCGACCCGGCTTAGACACCCCGATTGGTTGTCGATTAGTGGAGAGTAGTATATTCCGATTGTGGGGCCATGGGATGTGAGACTAAAGGTAGGTCTTACCTAGTTCTGCCTGTTACCGCCCGGAGACTGAGAGGGGATGGGACGTCCAGGGACCCTAGGACTGGGCTGATCCTAATCTAGGGTTATGGTTTGCTCACTGAGACCGTGGAATCTCACCCCACCACCCCACCACACCAGGACCTCAGAATGGACACGGACAGCTCCGATTCGGAGAACATGGCGGTGGAGGACCATCTCATGGAATGGCCTTCCGAGGAGGAGGAAGCTCAGGATCAGCAGGCGCCGGACCCTCAGGATCAGGAGGAGGATTGGGACCAGGAGCTGGATCGACTGCTGGAGATGGAAGACCCGGGGTCCGATGAGGACCTGGAGGACGTCGGGGGATACTTGCCGCCGGATGTCCCCTTTGAACCGGATGAATTACCCGAGGACGAGGAAGAGTACGAGCTAGGAGTGAATCCTGAGGCTCCTCAGAGTAGGGGAGAGGTCATAGACACTGATGTCCAGGAAGACGGGCTGATCGTCGAATTCCACCGGGAAACGGGGTGGATCTGGAGCACTAGGAGGGATATCTGGTACCCACACCAGCACGTGAAGGTCTACTCAGGGTTCCAGGAAACCGAACTAGAACTCTTACACGAGAGGTGTGAGGTGCCGCAAGGGGGCTACCTGTCGGACTTTAAAGACCCCGAAGGAGAGGACGATTCAGAGGACGGTACGGTAATCGACGGGAAGCCTTCATGTGAGAGGACTTGGCCCAAGCCCCCGACCACTCCTTAGGATAGCCTTAGTCTTCCCTAACTTAGACCGCAACTTTTGTGTGTATAGCTGAGCGGTGCTAGTGTACGTAGGTCTTGTATGACTCTCTTTTGGACCACTCCCCTCTCCCGTACTTGTGATGTGTACCCTTTTTGAAGAACCTTCTGGTATTAGAACTGACGGCGATCTTGGATTGTAAAATTGATGCTGATGGAATGAAAAACGTTTCCTGAAAAGTGTGGTATTTAATTGGATCCTGAAGTAATTGCTACGACCCCGAAACCGGGGCGTGACAAGAGGTGCGATTGACTTGTCTTAATAAAATCAATTTGCAAAACTATAATTTGATTAAGCCAAATTATTTAATTTCAATATCAATTTATGGAGTAATTAGGATATTCTGGGAATATCCTAAGCCCATTTGGCCGACCCCCTCTCCCTTCCGTCAATTACCAAGTGCCACTCTTCCAAGTGTGCCTATATCTTGGCCATTCATTCTTATTCAATCTTGGCCACCGAAAGTACCAGCTCTCCTTCTTCTTTGTTTTGAAATTTCATTGTTGTCTGGCCGAGTCCCTTAGTGAGTCCTTGAGTTGGTCGTAATTGGAGTCACTCCAAATTCTCACCGGAAGTCTGCCGGTTCGGTCATTTTCCTTGGTCGTTCACAGAAGTTCATTAGCAAAGGTAGGAATTATAAGTTGTTAATTCCGGTGATACAAATCAAGTCTTCTAATCCTAAATTTGAACCTAAAATTTTAAATCCTCCGATCCTCCATACCGTTAAGTGAATTTTCTTGAATATAAAGATATCAAAACAACTAAAATACCAAAAATTTACAAGATCAGTCTTAGCTCGCATACTAAAGTTAAGGAAATAAATTTTTCTGTTGAATTCTGGGGCCTTTTTTATTTATTACTAATATAGTCCAATGTTTGATTCATTGAGAAGATTTACATGACCAAACCACACCAGACCCTATATCATTGCATAAGTGAAAAGTCAATTCTAAGTACTGACAATGATTGAAAACCTCAAACTCTTTCTTATTTACAAATCGTTTGACTTTAGGAATAGTTATGGCGACCCATACAAGTTATTCGGCATTTTATCTAGATTTATGGGTCTGAAAGTGAAAGTGCACCACCAAAGGGTATTTCTTTATTGTGGGGATACCAAGCAGGCCTGCTGCTGCTGCTCTCTCTCGCTCTCTCTCTGTCTCTCTCTGTAGGGAGGGTTTTGTATTTTATAGAAAACGAACATAGCTAACGAATAGCTTGCTCAT
This sequence comes from Melaleuca alternifolia, assembly GCA_019926035.1. Lineage (NCBI taxonomy): Eukaryota > Viridiplantae > Streptophyta > Magnoliopsida > Myrtales > Myrtaceae > Melaleuca > Melaleuca alternifolia. The sequence continues at coordinate 465,022 of JAGKPW010000275.1, forward strand.
CTTTCCATCGGCATTTTTTAAACTAGACAAAAGAAAAAAATTCATGCTCATGTTATTCTGTAGTTTAGTTTAGTCCGTTTTGTTGGCAAATCTCTCCCTCCCTCCCACCCTCATACCAAAGAATAACAACACTTGCACATTATTATAGAGCAATTATAACATATACTTCCGGTCACGATTACACAAAGGTTCTTAGACACCATGATTTGATAGAGTTGATAGTTTTCAGCCATTAGTATAAAAAAATAAGAGTTGATAGTTACAATCGCATAATTGAGGGTATACTGAGCTATTTTACGTATATTTTCTTAATACTGGCAATGTATACACAGTTTTTTTATAGTCAAAAGCTAGTTACGTGTTTTTAATTCCTGTATAGAGCGTTCTAAAATTGTACCTTTTTTTTTTCATCTGCATATGTTGATTGACATCGAAGAGACGGCCCGCCACGCAATATGGTATTTATCCTGTTATGCACCTCATGTTATTCTGTAGTTTAGTTTAGTCCGTTTTGTTGAACGCTTCAACAATAGTTACGAGTCGCTAACCCGATGAGTGATTTCAACTGCTACTCATCAGATTTTCCTTCATTTATAAATCCGGACGACACTATCATGACCACGTCACCTAAGCGTAATCATTGGAGAGACAAGGGAATTGAAAGTCAACGCTATCCAAAACAAAATCGTTAATACAGGCAATTGCATCATAATGTTTTTAAGTTGTTTCCTTTTGCCAATAGCGACAAGTCAACGTTCACGCAAACAACATTTTCTAATTGTTTAGAATGTCAGCCGGATGACACACAACGAAATTGTCAACTTTAGGATTGTCAATACAGGCACTTGGAAATTCCAAGAGGTCAGGTCATAGACTTTGGGATGTTATATCAATAGAATTTTTGGGTCAGCAAGGTGAGGTCGACCCCAATAAAACTTTTATGGTAAGAAACCATGAACCCAACCCCGGTACTTAAATGACCAGCCGGAATGGCCACTTTTCAAGAACCAACGACAGAAACCAATCCAATTCAAAGATACATTTGTCTCTATTATTCCTCTCAATCCATTCCTGGAATTCCTACGTTTGACAGGACACTGTTCAAATCTTTATTGCTTGGGAGTAAGTATATTAACTAGGCGTTAAACATTCTATCTTATTGCATAGAAATTCATTCTACGGGACTTAAGCAGGTGTAGTCTTTTTTCATACAGATTGTTTGAGTTTGCGGATTAAACTTTCCAAGATGCATGGATCTGGCTCCATTGCTTGTGGTCCTTGTTCATATTATTTTGCATTCCTAGACTCCGCCCACATTTCTGAATTCATATGAATCGATTGTATTCGGATTTACAATGTGAGATGAGTTTTCTTAAACATACTTTGCTTGCATACGGGATTAATGAGACCCTTATTAACTCATACGGTTCTCTTCACCAAACGAATGTCTTGAACTTTTCCAACATCCCGCTTTTCTCAGCAAGGGAGCAGCATATAGAGCTTATGATTTCCCGATGGAGGCGTTTCAAACTATGACGAGCGATGCCCTAATAGTAGAAAGATCCCTCCCTGTTGCAGTCATGCCAGAACAAGAAACACCCGGGGGCTCCCTTCTCTTGAGCGTCTTCGATCAATTCGCTGTTTTTTTCTTGTCAACTGTGTATTCTTTCGACAGGAGTGACGCCAACATGGTTGACGTGATTAAGCAAGCTTTATCCAAAGTTTTGGTTCATTACTATCCGCTTGCAGGGAGATTAGCCAAAAACTTTCAAGGAAGGTTGAGTGTTGATTGCCAGAAGAAGTTGGGAGTGCCATTTGTGGAGGCATTGGCCACTTGTGACATTGAAAATCTCGGTGATATGCGACTTCTCGATACTTCTGTTCTACGAAAGCTTGTTTACAGAGATCCTACTAAAAATATGCTAGAAGTTGCACCCCTTTTAACTGCGCAGGTTAAGAACAATCTCTTTCTTCCTTTTTCTGGTTAATGGTTAACAATTTTCTGTTTTCTTTGGCTTTCTCGTCTATTATAATGTGAATTTGTTTTGGTTTTAAACTCAAAGGTGTTGTGCATGGATTGTGGATATAGTTAGTGATCAGCGTGAGAAAAGATAAAATTTTGTTTATCATTAGTTGGTAACTTCCTCAATGTTTTGTGATGAACTTTCCTCATATAGATATAGTACATGTGAGTTTATACGTAACTAGTTATCTCAATTTGACTTCTTATAATCAAAATAGCATTCTATAATCAACAGAAACTTTGACTTGTCAATTTTTACGGTAAGTATCTTCTCTGATGCAATTGGCAGCTTTTATGTGAAAATCGGTGTAACGACATGTTAGGTTCGTTGTTTATTTCTGGTAAACTAACAACTAGCAATTAAATCATAATCAAGACAAAATTGTCATAATTTTTCATATTCTATGGAAAATTTCAAGACTTCCAGCAAGCTTGTGATTTTTCCATGGACATTATGATTTCTCATTGATAATAACTCTCAATATTGACTTATCAACATTAAAATACCCTTGAGGTCTTTTTTCTGCCACGTAAAAAATCTTATTAGTCTCATCTTGCTGGAGTCCTTTGATTAAAAGTTGAGATGTCATTACATATATGGGTGCATCAACTCCAGTTCATGATCATTGAATTTGGTGGTCCAACAAGATTAAACATTGGACCGTCTTATACGTTGTTCAAATGGATGCCGGATGCATGCAATCACCCCATGGATTTTGCTTATGCAAGAATTTACCCACGTACACTTTCATTTGTTTGGAATTCTAAACAGGTAACGAAATTTAGATGCGGAGGTTTTACTTTGGGGATCACAATCAACCACTGCATGGCTGATGGTTCCTCGTTAATGAACTTCATAAACTCGTGGGCCGAAATAGCAAGAGGTAGACCTTTATCCCTCATCCCTTGTCATGATAGAATCATTCTAAAGTCAAAGATTCCTCCTCAAACCACTGGGACGTCCAACAACTTTGTTCTCTCAAGTGATGACTCGCACTTGATGGCATCATACGAAGAAGAGCAAATTGTTTGGAAATCTTTCCGCTTCGACAGCGAGAAGTTGGCGACTCTAAAGAAAATGGCGACAGCCGAAGGACAGGTACATGCTGCGTCATCCTTGCCACATATATAATGATCTTCCTTTGTCATCAGCTAAATTTTGTCTTGTGAGAATAAAGTGGTGGCACTTCATTTATAAGATACTGAAAGTGGGGGATTGTTTTGAGGATGAGTGGAACACGTCCGTCCTTCATCACTCACAATCAATTCTACAAGTATTTCAAAGAACACAGGCATCAACATTTCCTGTAACTTAATTGAATTCGACTGCCATTTTTTTAGTTGTAAATGAATTTATAAATCCACTAGCTAGCAAGATGCCCTTGCATATATTGAATGGGTGTAAGACTATACTTTTTTTTTACATAATTGGAATGACGTCTGTTTATTCATTCTGCATCTATTCATTTGTCAAATTAATTATTGAGTAAAAGGAATGTTGACTGGTATTATCTTGATTGTTATAACAATATATGTTATCATCTTATTTTGAACGTGTTCTTCTCATTTATTTGTTAAACACGTGTTATTATGGATAACTTCTTTTGAAAAATTTGTTAATAGATGTTATTCTGTTTTTTTTAATATTAATTTATTTATAAAAGTACGTATCATAATTGTTTTGATGATGATGGACAATTTCGTTTTATCAGTCCTCTATTATTGTTTATTTGTCTCATGTTTTAACATATATTTGTACATAATTCAATTCTTAGAAAGCATATAGTTTGACATGGATTTGTTAATATCATGTACTTATGAAATGCCACAAGCTATTTTGTCATGATGGTCATACAACTTTGCATATCGTTACTCTTATTTTGAAACATACGCAGGCACGTTATATAATCCTCTGCACATGCTTTTTTTTTTCTTTAATTTGTTATAACGAGTAACTTAACTATATCCATAAGCATGCTAAGTATTTATGTTGTTGTTGTTGTGGTTATGGATATATTTTTATTGACATTGTTATCATTTACTTATCAAATATGAGTCGAATATGAGATTGATGTTTTAGTATAATTATTCATCAAATATGGGTCTAATATGAGATATTTTACCATAATGTGTCCCCTACATGTGAAATCTTTTCAAAACTTTATCATAATCTTCAATTCAAAATAATATATAGGACTTTAAATGGATTAGAAGTGAAGCGTATGCCATTATATCTGCCCTTTTTTTTTTCCTTTTATCATTCTCCGATTATCTAAATATATTTTCAAACTAGAATATGTATGTACGTAAATAATTATTTTTAGACATTTATTTCCAATATATGACTAAAGCTATTATTTATTGAACATGGACTAGAGGTTGATCAAATAGAAGTAAAAAACGAGTGGATCTGGTAATGTAATTATTTGTCAAATTGGAGTCAAATATGAGATATTATGCCATATCAGGTATTCCTAAATTCAAAAACTTAGGAAACCTCGTCATAATCCTCACTTTCAAAATTTTATATAGAACTTTGTTGAGATCATTCGTGAAGTGAATGGAATTATACCTACCAGAGGATTTTATGCTTCATCTAACTATACATATTCAAACTAGAATATCTATACATGTGAGTAAATATTTTTTAAAACATTTATGAAATATACATAATCCTATTATTTCTCAATTCGGAGATTTATTTCAGAAATTGGAAAATACTCACAATTCAATGTCAACAACAGGCATAGCACTTCCAACCCTAGTGTGGCAGACTTAAAATATACTAATGGGGTCCTTTGTTGTCGGCTAAACTTTGTCTTGAAAGATGTTGTATGGCTCAAAGATGTTATCAGCTAAAGTTCTTTCGATCGTGGCCCAAAGTTCTTTCATCAAGCGTTGATGGCTTTGTAAAATCATGATGCTATGAATTTTGGATACCAAAAGAAACGAAAAGCACTCACGATTCCCTGCAAACGACAGGTAATAAACAGCTGCTCCAGCTTCGTAGCACTTTCAGCCCACGTGTGGCGGGCTCGAAGCAAGGCACTCAAGATGAAACCGCACCAACTGTCCGAGCTCGTCTGCGCGGTTGATTTCAGGTCTAAGCTGCGCCCGCCAATACCTGGATACTTCGGGAATGCAGTGGTCGGAGCTCACAGTATATGCACTGCGGGAGAATTGATCGGTGAGCCAATCTCTTCCACTGCGGCGAGAATAAGGAAGGCGATCGAGAGGGTGAACGAGGACTACGGGCGGTCGTGGATAGATTCCTCGGCCACGTATCAAAAGGACCATTCCATATGGAGCTCCCTGGTGTTGACTTCATGGCAAAGGTTCGATTATGGCTCCGCGGACTTCGGATGGGGAAAGCCAAGGGACTTTGGCACCGGCCACCTGCCGACTCAACTTTGTGTGTTTTTCAAGGAAGGGAGCGAGAGGAATGGCATTATGGTGATGTTGGCTTTGCCACTTTTGGCCATGAACACTTTCGAGGAGGTGGTCCAAGTTGAGAATTATGCACGACACACCAAACCCGGCATAACAAATGCATTTGCGAAGTTATAAACACAATTCGTCACATCGCTAAGGGCCCAAAGTATGTCATCGTCGTTTTCCTTTCGTATCAAGCAACTCATAGTTTTTTTTTTTGTCGAAGATATTAATCATTTGGAACCTGTGCATGCTCTGCCTTTTCATGTGTGAGATCAATCTAATAAGTCAATAAATTTGTATGTCTTTTCGTGAAGCTTTGAGTTCCTTTTCTATTCCGATTTCTTGAAGGCACCATTTCGACCCGTGACGTTGCCGATCCATAGTTTGAAGAGGCTTAGAAAATTCATTCTTTTTTCTTTCGGCCAAAAAAAGTGACTGAATGTTGAGCGACAGTCCTTGAGTGATAATAATATAATTTTATCAATTACTTAATTGACACTAAATTGTCAGATACATATATGCGAAGGCTATTCACTCTATTAAAAAGTAAGCCGGACGAAAAATACTAGAAACGTAAAGGATATGATGGACTAATCCAGAAAGCCTAAGAAAACAAGTCATTGTTTACTATTCCTCATTGATCAATTTTCACAATACTCTAAGCTTGCTTTATAGTGTCTCAAATTTGCCGCCCATGACTTGATCCTTGGTCTTGTAGTACTTCAGCTTGATCTCTCAATTACATGGCGCTACTCGTGTAAAAGTGATATTAAATAGAAGATATGTTCGATTCTTTTAGGATAGACTAGATTTTTAGAAAGAAATGATGTGGAATTGTTATCCCAAAATATTGAAATAAGTTTTGTCTTTGCTTCTTCAATGTCCCCTACATTGCTTGACTAGTGGTAGTATTACAATATACTTAGCTTCTGTAATAGACTGTGCAACCAAGTCTTTTAGATCTATGAAATCGCATATTTGTTTTAGACCAAAAAACACTATCAACTGATTCTTCATCTTGTTAGTAGCAGAACTTGTCATATTATTTGTTGAAATGATTTTATTACACTTTTTGAAAAAAAGAAGAAGATTTGATCAAATTGATAAAAAAAAAGGGTTAAAACAATTGGTTTCCTATCTAAAAATCGAGAGTTTAGGGTGCAAATGAAGATCCTATAAGTAAACTGAGAAAATTTCATGTACATGTAATGAACACTCTACCCATAAGCTCTCTATAAAGTCTTATGGGATTCCTTTAGACATATTAATTGTGTCAAGTTAGCCCTAACCTCTGTGTTTGGTTAAGCATTTAGAAGGGACTTTGGGACTATAAAGGATTTGATCAAATGCAAATCTGTTTGGTTTAATTTTTGGAGAACTTTGAAAATATGCAATTGCATCTCCACAGCCCTCTGAAGGCCTTTAGGCCAATAGAGCTCGAGAGGTTCCTCGGGAAGTACTATTTTTGGGATGCTACTTCCCCACCTTTGGCAACTCCCCTCTTCGTCAGCTCCGGCGACTCCCTCCCTCCATTGCCTCCCCCCGCCTCCGGCAACTCCCCTATCAACTACCTCATGATGACTTCGACTTCGCCCCCACAAATCGTAGCCTCGCCCTTGCCTTCAGCGACTCTCCCCCTCCACTGCCTCCCTGCTCCAGCGATTCCTTCCTCCGTCGCCTCTTGACGACTCCGACTCCTCCCCCCCCCCCCCCCAAAAAAAAAAACCCCGCCTTGCCCCTGTTGGGACTTTACGTAACAAGTATACGCGAATAAACAAAATTGCAGCGGAAGAAATAACCTATACAAGTATCTCCAAAGGGATTGTTCATGTTTTTTAATCGAAAATCATATTAACAAAAGAGTTTCAACAAATTACATCTCGTAGCATGCCCAAAATAACTTGGTTGAAATGTTGTCGTGTTGAGCCCCACAATTGTCGGACCTCTAGTTCAGACACACCTCCAATTGCTCGTGGAATGGAAGAAGAACTCTCGCGGATAATCAACATTCAATCGTGCTAGCAATTTTGTGTTGATAATCTCCATGATTTATTTCATGACAATATCGATGAGAGAAGAACCGTTCTTCTCTCACGTGAAACTCACACTTTTTTTTCTTCTCTGTTCACTGTAAAAAATAACCAACGAAACCATACAATGGTTTATTGACTGGCGGTCAACAAACCGTTGCAAATTGCAACTGTTGACCACACACGGTCAACAATAATAGTTGGCCATGTGTGGTTCTTTTATTATTTTAATTATATATAATATAATATTAAATAATATCATGATAAATATATATCTATATATTTAAATATTTAACCAACGTATGAGCACATCATTATGTGTCTAATTGATCCACGTGCGTACGTCACGTGTATGTGCGTATGTGTGACCAAAAAATTGCATTGAGTCTCAACTCAATTGATTGCCACTAGTGCAAACACATTTACAATAGTGTCCTTCCACTCTATGTTATTGGTTATGGTGTGTGACATCCCTAGGTTCATCACTAATCTAGTAGTAAGACTAGCACTAACACATTAATGTTTTCAAGATAATTGATTGTCCCGATCAAATCTCTTGGTCTTACAAATCATGATTGACATCTAGCAATATGTCATGGCTATCTAGATAGTGTAAATGTTTTGAGAACATAATGAACATATCAGCACTAGTTACAATGTAATTCAATCCCTCTGTCAGACTATGTCCCGATCGAACAAAGACTATGAAAATATTTGTCAAGTCATCAATACGATCATTTACACAAACCTGATTAACATGCAATTTTACCAGACATAAACATTTTATTTTCAGTACAACCCCGCCAGAGGATTTCAATGCAATGTTATGATTAGAACGCATAGGACATCATTATTATACCTTGCACGTAATACGGAGACATATTCCATTTTGCATGCACGTGTAATTTCATATATTAACAATCTATGACCAGCAAGTACAAAGATAGATCAATGAACATCAATATGCGTACTCGTGAATCACAATCATCCGACACACAAGTCAACATTGTGCCTCAAGTCTAGGATTATTTACACAAGACTAGAGCATGAACGATTAAACATTGATCCCGCTAAAAGCTTCCATGTTGCTAATCATTCTACACGTGTCACGTTCAGTGAACTTATCCAATACAAGCACCTGTGTTATAATTCAGGCATCTCAATACCCAATGACTTGTGACTCGCCATTCCCTTAAGTATCCAATACTTAATGTTGAAATTAAAAACACACCGGTCTCAACATGATTATTAATTTCCAGTTAATAATCCATTGACCGGGTATAATTTAAATATTCAATTTAACTGTGTACCCGTTACACACATTCTCAATGTCTCAAGAATAGATACAGTCACAACTGATCTTATGGAATTATTCATCTAGCAATAATTGGACAAATGAATAAATATGTCTTTGCTATTAATTATAATATAATATTGAAAATACAACTTAAGATCCTAACATATAACTATTACATGATCGCTATAGGGCATACATCCAACAACCCCCCTTTTGGCGACTCCCCTCCCCCTTACCCCCAAAACCGCTGCCTCGTCCCAACCTCCGGCGACCCCACTCCGCCGCCTCCCCACAACTCCAACTCCCCCTCCTCAACCACCCCTTCCCCCGCCTCCAGCGACTCCCTCCCTTCTGCCACCGCTTGACAACTCCAACTCCCCCCAACCATTGCCTCCCCCTGCCTCCGGCTACTCCCTTCCTCTACTGCCTTTAGCGACTCCTCCCCTTCGTCACCTCTTGACCACTCAGACTCCCCCTTGCAACCGCAGCCTCCCCCCCCCTAAACCTCGACTCCTAACCGAAAGAACTTAAAATTAGTTACAAGAAAAAACTTTTCCAATAGATGTTTATCAAAGAATATTTTCTCAAAATTGCATCTCAAAACACTTTTCATTTGTATTTTACCAAACAATACTTATATTTCACCAAACCCCTTTAGGCTAAAGACCTTTGCATTTTCCCAATAACTTTCCTTGAATGCTGAGCCAAACGCACATTTTCAATCCTTCTACTTATCTTGGTTGATGCCAACATTGACATATTCTAAATATCTTTAATTTCTTTATTTTTCTTCTATTGTTCCTTTCTTTTTATTCTTTCCTTATCCTCCTCTTTCCAATGGCCGGCATGACCATGGCTAGCGAGGCCGCCATAGGCAAGCATTGGCCTCCCTAGAGCAAGGTGAATGCTATTCATGCATCGCTTGTGTGAGTGTTGGCCTCCATGTGGCCCAACCTCCCCAATACCTCCACCTAGCCTAGGTGATGATCGGGGAGGTTGACCCTCGGAGACGCCACCCTAGCCTAGGCTAAGGGTTGACCTCCCCAAATTTGGCAAGGCCAGCATTACTTAATGGCCTTGCCAAATCTAGCAAGGTCGGCCATAGCCTAAGCAAAGGTGCCCTCGCAAGGCATTGCCTAGGCCAAGGCAAGGCTGGCCCATGCTTAGGTGACACTTGGCAAGGTTGCCCTTGCCCAAGTGATGAGCCTTGCTGGATTTGGCAAGGGTAGCCGCATTGGCACTCACCCTCTCCTTGATGAGGTTGACACTAGCCTATGGCAGTGAGGGCCATCTTGGCTTAGGCTAAGCTAGCCCTTGTCAACCAGGAGAAAGAGGACGAGAAAAAAAAAAGGAAGAACAAATAAAAATAAAAAACTAAAGGTTATTAAAATATGTCAACGTTAACGCTAGCCAAAATTAAATGAAATGACTAAGTTAGCTTTAGGTCAACAAGTTTAAGAGTAAATAGGTTTAGACCTAGATTAATACATGTAATAGGTTTAAAATTTTTCCTACACTTTTTCTTTTCATCCTTTAGTTGATTGTGACATAGGTGCAATTATATTGCACTAACACAATTAAGTTTAGAATCAACATTTTATGAAGTATGTGAAAACTCATTAAAAAATCATCAATTTTATGTTTACAAATATTGTTAGACTTTTAATTTTTGTTTGTCACAAAAATCAACCGAGAGTTGACTTTCCCGTCAAACTGAAGACTTTTACTCCTCATTGAAAAGTTCTACAATTCACTTATTTGATTCCTTTTTGACATGTTTCGTCTAGAGACTTTGGCAATTTGACATTCCAAGCCTATTTTCAACAATTCAAGCACAAACAGGTTGGCCAATGTTCAAGCACAAACTTTAGGGTGCGATTAACTTTTCTTAATAAAACCAGTTTGCACATTATAATTTGATTAATACAAATCTATTCAATTTCAATATTAATTATGGCATAATTAGGATATTCTGGAAAAAGTAATCGAAAATGATGAATCAAGATGGTAGGGTTGGGCTGGGTCAAAGGGCCAATTCGACTCGGTTTGGCCCAATTAGAACAAAGCTCAATTCTGCCCATTGGGCCAAGCCCATGATACAATTTAGAAAGGATTAAGGCCATTGGGAGCCTCGAGTCAACCCAGTCAACTCGGGTAAGCCTGGTTGAGTCTGAACAAGTCCCAAACAAAGTGAATGGACCAAACTCGTAGAGCAATTTAGAGGAAAGACAAACGATTGAGAGGTCTCGGGTTAACCCAGTCAAGTCGGTTTGACCCTGGTTGACCCGGCCAATTCATTCGACCCAATTGACGTACACACCCACCCCACTAAGCCCATTTGGCCGAACCCCTTCTCCCTTCCATTAATTACCAAAGTGCTACTCTTCCAATTTTACCATAATGCCCATGCCATGACATCAATATCCATGTGCGCCTATATCTTGGCCATTCATTCTTATTCAATCTGAGCCACTCAAAGTACCATGTCACCAAGTGCTTCCTCTCTACCGCATGGTAGCTCTCTTTCTACCGTATGGTAGCCGCCTCCCACCTCCAAGGTAGGTTTTGCTAACTTTGCTCATGCAAAACCCTAGCAAGTTACCGATGGAATCTGCACCTGGATATGACCCATTCCCCCCGCATTTCTTCCCCAACTAAAACCCCTTCTCTAAACCCTATTTGTCCACTCACAAAACCATATCCACAAACACCCACAAATGAAACCCTCCTTTGACCCACCGAATCGAGCTCCCTTCAATCGCTATGGGAATGGCATCTCCGTCCTAAGCATTTACAAAGCCATGTAGCCCGCTGACGAGTAAACCACTCCCGAGCCCCTCACTTTGGCCACCTGTATTATCATAATGGCTAGTCAGTATGAAGAGGAAAAGAGATTGGCGGCTCTCTGCAAAAGTCTGGGAAATTTATGGTCAGAAGAAGATGTCGTCGAAGTGAAAGGTGACATTTCTGAAGATAAATTGACTGAATGCCGGAAGACCCTATTCGGCAAGTTTTATTCTAGACCAAATGTTAATTTCTCTGCTTTCCTAAGTACGATGAAAAGAGCATGGAAATGTGAAGAAGTTACCTGCACACAGATTGAACCGGGATACTTTTCTTTCTCTTTCCACACTGAAGCTGATAAACAGAGAGTTTTAGACACTGGTTCATGGTCCTTTGCCAGCAATTTATTGGTCCTACAGCAATGTGATCCTGATACACCGGAGATGTGTTATGAATTTAACCATTGTGCTTTCTGGGTACACTTAATTGGTCTTCCGTTCGGGAGAGTTACTAATGAAACCGTCAGGAATATCGCAGCAAAAATTGGTGAGGTGTTGGAGGTTAAACTAGAATCAAAAGGAAGCAGCAGCTATAAGGTGGGCAGAGCAAAAGTGAGGCTGAATCTGGAAAACCCTCTAAAGACTGGATTTGTTGTATGTCTAGACAGTAAGAATCTATGGGTTGAATTCAAATATGAAAGGCTTCCTTTTTACTGCTACTCATGCGGCAGAATCGGGCATTATGCAACTTTTTGTAAGGAAATTCCTTATGAGACTACAAGACCAGTTGAGAATTTACCTGGAAAATTTGGGCAATGGCTCAAAGCGGAGGTTCGAGAGCTTAGTCCATATGGAAAAGCCTTCTATAGTAAACATGACACATTTGGAGACGAAGACGAAAGTGTGCCGGAAATCCCAACATCCTCAACCCCTGAAAAAACAATTCAAGTGCCGAATCAATCAGTGACACAAACTGCGTCATTCAATGAGCAGGATAACGAAAACATCTCAGCACATCAGGGACTCAATATCTCTCCCTTAGCACTAATAGTAAGGGAGGATAGAGGTACACAGAAAAGATACAGCTGTTGCATTGATGAAGGGGCGGCTATGGTCCCATTTGAGAAGAATATGAGTTCTGTAGAAATAGAGATGGTGGAAGCAGTAGGAGGTGATAAAGGTTTAACCAGGCTCAAATCAAGAAGCACTAAAGTGACTATTACTAAGAAGGGGAAGAGATTCTGTCCATATGGTGCTAATTCCTCTGGGGCAGTAAACTTCGATAACTCACAGCTGGTGGAAACCCCCATTACCGTGGCACAGAAGGTGGATCAATGGGCTCTGGTGGCTAGCCCTAATAAGCCACCAAAGTATCCATGAAAATCATAAGTTGGAATTGTCAGGGGATGGGCACACCTCTGACAATTCAAGCTCTAAGAGTCTTAGTGACTCAAGAAAGGCCCAACATAGTGTTTTTGATGGAAACAAAAACCAAGAAAACAAAGTGCTGCGGTTAAGGAGGAGGTTGAAGTTTCAGAATGGTTTTCTAGTCAATCCAGTAGGTATTGCTGGCGGTTTGGCTATCTTTTGGGATGATCAAGTGGAAATGTCTATTGTCTCTCACTCGGATCACTTTATCAATGTTCAATGCCTAGTCAAAACCTCTCGAAAGAGAATGTTCATTACATTTCTACATGCCCCAAATGAGTTCCGAGAGAGAATACTATTGTGGGACTCTATTCACAAAGAAAGTGCGCATAATTACCTTCCTTGGCTGTGCATGGGAGATTTTAATGAGATTTTATATCATTGGGAAAAAGTGGGTAAGAAAAGAGCTGAAACTTACCGGCTCACTACTTTTAGGGACTTCTTGCAGCTTTGTTCCTTAATGGATTTGGAGAGCAAGGGATGTATGTTCACCTGGTCAAATAACAGAACAGGAGAATATTTAGTTAAGAAGCGTCTTGACAGAGCATTATGTAATTTGGAATGGAGACTTGAATTCCTAAATGTTGAATGTATAGCACTTCCTGCTATAAGCTCTGACCATTGCCCCCTTCTTGTGTCACTCTATCCATGTAAGGAGCGTAGGAGGAAGGTGTTTAGATATGAGGCTTATTGGGCTGAGGATGAAGGATGTGTTAATTTGATCGAGGAGATATAGGCTGCTCCTGAATGTCAAGACTTAGACATGGCGAAAAAACTACAGATTGTTGCAACCAAGCTGATGATTTGGAGCAGAACTAAATTCTCTAATGCTAAAAGGAGAATTAATTGGCTGAAGAAGGAACTTCAAAGATTGACTAATGTTATAGGATCTCCTGAGGAAGGGGAGAAAGCCAAACTCATTAAAAAGGAGATTGAGCAGCTATGGAGACAAGAGGAGATGTATTGGGGAATGCGCTCGAGAATTAGTTGGTTAAAATGGGGCGATAAAAATTCCAACTTTTTCCATGCCACAGCTATCTAGAGAAGAAACAGAAACAAAATCTCTTTATTAAGAAATGCTGAAGATGAGTGGGTGAGAGATGAGCATACCTTGAAGCAAATGACTGAGAATTACTTCAAGAACCTATATGAAACAGTGGGGTCTCGTAACTTTCAGCCGGTTCTGCTCCAAATTCCAACCTCCGTTGATGAGTTGATGAACCAGCAACTTGTACAAGATGTCACATCGGAGGAGGTCACTGCAGCCATGAAACAGTTAGGATCTACTAAAGCTCCTGGCCCTGATGGACTAAATGGCCTATTTTTTCAGAAGCATTGGCCGACTGTAGGATAGGAAATTTTCAAGGAGGTATGTAATTTCTTTGAAACTGGTCACCTAAATCCAGACCTAAACAGAACTCTAATTACCCTGATTCCAAAAGTCCCAAACCCCGATAAGCTTGAGCAGTTCCGCCCTATCAGCCTATGCAATTTTGTTTACAAAATTATCTCTAAGGTGCTGACTAACAGACTGAAACCCCTGCTACCAAGCCTTATTGCTGATGAACAAAGTGCTTTTGTGGGGGTCCGTCAAATACAAGACAATATACTGATTGTGCAGGAGGTTCTACATAGACTTAGAACCCGGGAAAGGAGAAGTAAATTCCAAGCAGTTCTAAAACTAGACATGCAGAAGGCGTACGACAGAATCGAATGGGATTTCCTTAGAGAATGCCTACTAAAGATGGGCTTTTGTGAAAGGTGGGTGCAATGGGTGATGCAATGTGTTTCAACGGTCTCATTTAGCGTGAATTTTAATGGGGAACCATTACCTAACTTCCAGCCCACTAGAGGGATTCGACAAGGAGACTCATTATCTCCATATCTCTTTATCCTGGTGGCTAATGTCCTATCTAATATGATCAACCAAGCTGTCCAGGATGGCACAATCCAAGGAGTTAAGCTGACTAGAAGCTGTCCTACACTGTCACATCTACTTTTTACGGATGATTTTATCTTTTTTCTGAATGGAACTATCTTGGAATGCCAAAATCTAGCAGCTATCCTGCAGCAGTATTGCATGGCTTCTGGACAGGCGATCAACCTAAATAAATCAGGCATTTATTTCAGCAAAAATTGCCCAACAAATCTGCGAAGAAACATGTCTGAAGAACTGAGAATTCTAGAAATAGAGAAGACGGGGAAATACTTAGGGATTCCCTCAGATTGGGGAAATTCAAAAAAGGAAATGTTCTCTTGGATTTTAGCCAGAGTAAATTCAAAGCTTGAAAGCTGGAAGGACTGTTTACTGTCAAAAGCGGGGAAGGAAATATTAATTAAAGCTGTGGTACAAGCCATCCCTAACTATGCCATGTCAATCTTTAAAATCCCCGTATCAATCTGCAGAGCTATAGAGAGAAAAGTTGCTAGTTTTTGGTGGAGGAGCAGCAATAAGCATTCAGGGATTCATTGGAAAAATTGGGAGATCATGAAACAAAGAAAGAGCGAAGGGGGTCTCGGTTTCAAAGATTTAATAACATTTAATAAGGCCATGTTGGGGAAGCAAGCTTGGCGCATCTTCCAAAATCCACAATCTTTAGTGAGTCGAGTCATGAAGGGATTGTATTTCTAAAATGATGTTTTCTGGAAGGCTGGCAGAGGAACCAGGCCCTCATGGGGATGGATCAGCCTAATCCTGGGGAGGGACTCGGTCCTTCCCCACACTATGTACTCAGTTGGGAATGGACGGAGTATCTCGATTCGACAAGACATGTGGCTTAGAAGTGGAATTATTGGTGGCCCAGCAACAAGGAATGAGCCGACTACTGTAGACAAACTCATTGGAATTGACTCTGGATCATGGAATATTCCTTTGATTAAAAATTTATTTGATGAACAACGTGTTAAGGAAATCCTGGAAACTCCTATTGGTCTACCTACTACTGAGGATAGGCTAATCTGGTTGAAAGATAAAGCTGGGTCTTATACAGTAAAGGGTGGCTACCATGCAATTCGTGAAAATTCAGCAGGAACAAATCCAAAAGAGGCTTCATCATCTCATCATACAAAGCCACACCTCTGGAAAGCTATTTGGAATTCTAGAATTCTCCCTAAAGGAAAGTTTTCCTATGGAACACATGTCAAAATGCTTTACCTACTATGGAAAATTTATATAGGAGGAAGATAGTACCTGACCCAATTTGTCCGATATGCAAAGATGAGGTGGAAACTGTTGAGCATACCCTGTTACTTTGCTCATGGACTGGCCGCATATGGAGTGCTGATCCCCTGCATATCAAAATTTCCAGATTAGGGCTTACGAGATTTGACAACTGGTTATCTCAAATTAAAGGTGACTCACGGCCCTCTTCGAACTTTGATCGAGTCGCAACCATACTATGGAACATCTAGAAAGATCGCAACCACTTTGTGTTTGGTAATTACCCCCTGTCTCCACAGCAAACACTGCAAAAGTCCCTTGCTTTATTTGAGTCCTACGCCACATGGAATCAGCAGCCAAAGAAATCAAACAGAAGAGAGGAGAGCAATTACCGATGGCGCCCCCCAGACCTTGGTGCCTTTTCAGTCAACGTCGATGCTTCCTTCACCCGACTCGAAGAAGCAGAGGAAACCCAAGAAGAAAACAGAGGAAAGGAGGAGCTCAGGGGTTCTATCGCCTGCATAATCCGAGACTTCAAAGGACATCTGATTGATGGAGTAGCCAAGATGGTGCACGCAGCCTAAGCCGAGCAAGCAGAAGCGTTGGCTCTTGCAGAAACCCTAGATTTTCTATCCTCACAATCTAACACCACCCTGAAAGTACACTCTGACTGCTTAACATTGGTGCAGCAAGTCAAGGGCACGGCAAAGACCACGTGGGAGATTGCAGCAACCGTGGGCCGGATAAAATCCAAGCTGGAGAACTTCACGGGCCTCACTCTAGCCCATTGCAGTAGAGAAGCCAACAGACCTGCCGATTGGGTTGCAAAAGCCCTTCGGTTTAATTCCCTCCCTAGAAACTGGGTAGCATACCCATCGCTTGCACTTGTTGATTTACTTACCGCAGATGCTTTTCATGTTGATTCCTTCAATTTCGGTTGACAAATGAAATAGAACCGCATTTTCGATCAAAAAGAAAAGTACCATGTCACCAATCCGTGGGCTCTAGCAAGATCTTATAGGATGGTTAATTGTCCATTTACGAATAAACTACAACACTTAAATTAAGTGATGACGTGGAGGGCTAGGGTGACTTGATTTTGAAAATTTTCCTTCATTTATCTGTCTATTTTTCCTCTTGGGCGGCACCTTGCTCACAATTGAAGGTTAGACAACAAAATATTTTGGGAAGCTTCTCCCCCTCTCTCACCCTCCCTCTCTCTAGGCCACTCCCTTGCCGGCATCTTCAATCCCGCCGGAAAGCCACCGGGTTTCCGATTGAATCCCGGTCTCTTTTTGTCCTCATTGTTGTCTGGCCGATAGTTGGAGTTGCTCCATGTTCTTGCCGGAAGTCAGCCGATTTGGTTATTTTCTTAGTCATTTATTGAAGTTCATTAGCAAAGGCAGGAATTCTAATTTGTTGATAATTCTGTGGGGTCATCCAACGATACAAATTAAATCTTCTAATCCTAAATTCGAACCTAAATTATTAGATAGTCTAATCCTAAATATTATTAAGTGAATTTTCTTGGATATGATTAGAAAAAAAATTAAATACCAAAACATTACAAGTCTTAAGATCACATGAGTCAAAACTAAAGTTTTAAAAAAATTCTATTGAATTCCAGGCTTATTTTTTTCTAATATAGTGAAAAGTTTGATCATTCTTTGAGAAGATTTACATGACTAAACGACACTAGACCCTGTATCATTGCATAAGGACAAAAGTCAATTCATATTATAGTATCTTATCTCAAAAACAAAATAATAATAAGTACCGGCAATGATTGAAAACCCTCAACTCTTTCTTGTTTACAAATCGTATTTTGAGAATGTTTATGGTGGCCCATTTAATCCACTTTTTTAAGAGTTGCAATTGAGTTCTTCATAAATTGCTTATTATTTGAATATTATCACTTCGATTTGTTCTTTAAATGAAACAATAAGATCTTTTTGTTTAAGTTTAATTAAAAACTGAAACCTGCCAAGTAAGTCTCCCATTTTCCAACTTCATTTGCACCACTAAACCAATTGCACCTCCAAAGATGACTGCAATTGTCCATACTATTGGGCATTTTATCTAGATTTATGGTCTGGAAGTGCATCAACAAAGGGTAATTTTAATTGTGGGGGATACCAAGCATGCCTGCTGGAAGAACATTTCCAACCAAAAGATCAGTCCAATAAGACCACTCACTAGTAGATAGCTCAATTAATCATATCCCTAATGGGATAAATAACTAAATTATTCCTTAACCAGGATAATTGGGCAATTTATTTAGGGAATAATTGTTCAAAATATTCTAAACTTATTGCATTTTTGTCAAGTCAGTATATCATCAAAGAGTAGTTTTTATTGTGGGGATACCAGACATGCCTTTCTCTCCCTTTCTCTAGCTTTCTCATGTTTTCTATAAGTAGGTTTGGTATTTTATAGAAAATGAATATATCTACCGAGTATATTCCTCATCTTATCATATCCTTTCCATCGGCACTGTTAAAACCCGACAAAAAAAAATCATGCTCATGTTATTTTGTATTTGAGTTTTAGTTTGTTCTGTTGGCATCTCTCTCTCTCTCTCTCTCTCTCTCTCTCTCTCTCTCTCTCTCTCTCTAGGGAGGATTTGGTATTTTATGGAGCTTGCTCATATTTCCACATCTTTCCATCGGCATAGTTATAACCAGACAAAAAGAATTCCATGCTCATGTCATTTTGTAGTTTAGTTTAGTTGGTAGACCCTCTCTCGGTCCCTCTCTCCCTCCCTCTTTCCCTCGCTCGAATGAAAGAATAACACCACTTGCACATTTTTAAAGAGCAATTATAACATACACTTCCGGTCATTATTACACGAAGGGTCTTATCCACCATGATTTGACAAGAGTTGATAGCTTTCAGCCATCACTAAAAAAAGATGGAGTTAATTGTTACAATCGTATCATTGAGGGTATAGTGAGCTATTTTATAAGAAATTTTCTCTATGATGGAAAATACTCAATTCTTTTTATAGTTAAAAGGTAGGTACATATTTTTAGTTCCTGTATAGAGTGTTCTAATTTTGTACCTTTTTTTTTTCATCTGCAGATGTTGATTGACATCGAAGAGTCTGCCCTCCACACAAAAAATATTGAACGCCTCAACAATAGTTATAAGTCGCTAACCCGATGAGCGACTTCAATTATTACGCATCAGATTTTCCCTGATTTATAAATCCTGACGGCACTATCATGACCTCGTCACCCAAGCAGTATCATTGGAGAGACTAGAGAATTGAAAGACAACGCTATCCAAAACAAAAATCGTCATTGCATGCAGTTGCATCATAATGTAAGCTGTTTTCTTTTGCCAACGATGCTAGGTTAACGTTCACGCAAACAACAGTTTATAATTGTTTAACATGTCAGCTGGATGACACAGAACGAAAATGACACAATTTAGGATTGTCAATACAGGCACTATGGAATTCCAAGAAGCCAATCCGAGTGGTGATAGACTTTGGGATGTTACATCAATAGAATTTTTGGGTCAGCAAGGTGAGATCGATCCACCAACAAAACTTTATGTTAAGACACCATGACTCGAAACTCCAGTATTTAAATGGCCAGTCGGAATGGCCATTTTTCAAGATTCAAAGAGAGAAGCCAATCCAATTCAAGGGTACGTTCATCTCTATTATCCCGCTCGAGGAGTAATTGTCCAAAAAGTCCTAAATGTTTTAGAACTTTGCCGATTTAGTCATAAATCTTTTTTTTATCAGTTTAGTCCTAAACTTTTTGGAATGTTGTCATTTTATTTCAGTCCTTTCGGTGACTTTGTGCCATGCTTATGTGAATGTCTAATATCTACAAGGGAGCGACTTTGTCCCTCCCTCTCAATCTGTTTATGGAATTCCTAAGCTTGACAATACATTGTTTAAATCTTTGTTACTTGGGAGTAAGTACTAGCTAGGCGTTAAACATCCTACTATATTGCATAGACTTTCATTGTATGGAACTTATACAGGTGTAGCCTTTTTTCATCCAGATTGTTTGAGTTTGCGGGTTGAATTTACCAAGATGCATGGCTCTGGCTCCATTGCTTGCGGCCCTTGTTCATATTATTTCACATTCCTAGATTCCGCCTGCATTCCCGAATTCACTCGAATTGATTCTATTCGGATTTACAATGTGTGATGAGTTTTCTTAAACATACTTTGCTTGTTTACGGGATTAATGAGACCCTTATTAACTCGTACGGTTCTCTTCATCAAACGAATGTATTGAACTTTTCCAACACCCCTCTTTTCTCAGCAAGGGAGCAGCATATAGAGCTTCGGATTTCCCCGATGGAGGCGTTTCAAACCATGACGAGCGATGCCCTAATAGTAGAAAGATCCGTCCCCGTTGCAGTCATGCCAGAGCAAGAAACACCCGGGGGCTCCCTTTTCTTGAGTGTCTTCGATCAATCGGCTGTTTTTTTCATGTCATATGTGTGTTCTTTCGACAGGATTGACGCCCACATGGTTGACGTGATTAAGCAAGCTTTATCCAAAGTTTTGGTTCATTACTATCCGCTTGCAGGGAGATTAGCCAAAAACTCTCAAGGAATGTTGACTGTTGATTGCAAGAAGAAGTTAGGAGTGCCATTTGTGGAGGCATTGGCCACTTGCGACATCGAAAATCTCGGTGATACGCGACTTCTCGATACTTATGTTCTACGAAAGCTTGTTTACAGAGATCCTACTGAAAATATGCTAGAAGTTGCACCCCTTTTAACAGCGCAGGTTAAGAACAATCTCTTTCTTCCTTTTCTGGTTAATGGTTAACGCTTTTCTGTTTTCTTTGGCTTTCTCGTCTATTATAATGTGAATTTGGTTTGGTTTTAAACTCAAAGGGGTTGCGCATGGATTGTGGATATACTTATTGCGTGTTAGATAACGTTTCTGTTCCAAGGAACAAATTTTTAACCTAATTTTTTCTATTTTTGTTCCACGGAACAATTTTTAAACAAAAGAACGTGTTTGGTAATAGCTAATGTGTTCTTTTGTTTGTTTCTTAAAAAGTATTAAGTTTTGAGTTTTTCTTAAAAAGTGTTATTAGGTAATAGCTAACCAAATGTAAAAAAAAAGTTTTGAGTTATTGCTATTTTGTTTCATAAAAAGTGTTTTCAAGAACAAGAAACAAGTTTTTTTTACTTCTTGTTTTCTGTTCCAAATCCGTTCTAGGGAACAAAACCCAGATTTTTTGTTCGCAGGAACAAAAGTGTAAACAAACGAGTTTCTGTTCTTTTTTTGTTCCCCGGAACAAAAGAACATAAATTTTTGTTCCAGGAAACATAAACACTTTTTACCAAACAGGGCCTTAGTGACTTAGCATAAGAAAATATAACTTTTTGTTAATCATCAGTTGGTAACTTCCTCAATTTTTGTGATGAATTTTCCTCATATAGAAAAAGTAAGTGTGAATTTATTCATAACTAGTAATCTCAATCTGACTTTCTATAATCAAAATAGCAGTCTATAATCAACAAAAACTTTGACTCGTCAATTTTTACTACAAGTAACTTCTCTGATGCAGTTGGCAGCTTTTATGTGAAAATCGAAGTAATGACATGTTAGGTATGTTGCCTATTTCAGGTAAACTGATAACTAGCAACTAAATCATAATCAAGACAAAATTGTCATAGTTTTTCATATTCTATTATAAATTTCAAGACTTCCAGCAAGCTTGTGATTTTTCCATAGACGTTATGATTTCTAATTGATAGTAACTCTCGATATCGACTTATCACAATTAAAATATCCTTGGGATTTTTTATCCGCCACGTAAGAAATCTTGTTAGTCTCGTCTTGCTGGGGTCCCTTTGATTGATTTATTTTTTTTGGTCGAAGGGGTCCCTTTGATTAAAAGTTGAGATGTTATTACATATATGGGTGCATCAACTCCAGCTCATAATCATTGAATTTGGTGGTCCAACAGGATTTAACACTGGGGCCATCTAATACGTTGTTAAAATGGATGCCGGATGCATGCAATAGGTCCATGGGTTATGCATACACAATAATATACCTACGTATTTGTTGAATTCTGTACAGGTAACAAAGTTTAGATGTGGAGGATTTACTTTGGGGATCACAATCAACCACTGCATGGCTGATGGTTCCTCGTTAACGAACTTCATAAGCTCATGGGCCGAAATAGCAAGAGGTGGAACTTTATCCCTCATCCCTTGTCATGATAGAACCATTCTACAGTCAAAGATTCCTCCTCAAACCAATTGGACTTCCAACAACTTTGTTCCCACAAGTGATGAATCGCACTTGATGGCATTATACGAAGAAGAGCAAATTGTTTGGAAATCTTTCCACTTCGACAGCGAGAAGTTGGCGACCCTACAGAAAATGGCGACAGCCGATGGACAGGTAGATGTTGCATCATCTTTGATACATATAAAATGATCTTTCTTTATCATCAGCTAAAATTTGTCTTGTTGTAATAAAGTGGCGGCACTTCATTAACACACTATGAAGATACAAGATACTGAAAGTTGGGGATTGTGTTGCGGATGCGTAGAGTACATCCGTCCTTCATCACTCACGATCAATTTTACAAGTATTTCAAAATACACAGGCAGCAACATTTCCTGTAACTTAATTGAATTCGACTGCCATTTAATTTAGTTTTAAAATAACTTTATAACACCACTAGCTAACATGACCCCCCTTGCATATATTGAACGGGTGTAAGACTATTTACATTTATATAATTTGAATGATATTGTGTAATTCATTCTGCATCTATTCATATGTCAAATTAATTAATGAGTAAAGGGAATATTGACTAGTTTTATATTGATTGTTAAAAAATATATGTTATCATCTAATTTTGTTATCATGGATAACTTCTTTTTATAAATTTGTTAACTGATGTTATTCTTTTTTTAATATTCATTTATTTCTAAAGTACGTATCATAATTGTTTTGGTAATGCTGGATAATTTCGTTTCATCAATTTTCCACTGTCGTTTATTTGTCACATGTTATAACATCTATTTCAACATAGTTCAATTCTTAGCAAGCATATAGTTTACAACAGACCTAGTACATGCTTATATCATTGATATGGGCTATCATTTTAAATTTTTTGACATTGATTTGTTAATATCATGTACTTATGAAATGGCGCAAGCTATTTTGTCATAATGGTCATACAACTTTGTTGAGATCAATCGTGAAGTGAATGGAGTTATACCTGCCATAGGATTTTATGATTCATCTAACTATACAAGTTCAAACTAGAATGTCTATATATGTGAAAAAATATTTTTTAAAACATTTATGAAATATACATAATCCTATTATATCTGAAACATTGATCGGAGATGTATTTCAGAAATTGGAAAACACTCACAATTCAATGTTAACAACGGGCATAGCACTTGCAAGGCTAGTGTGGCAGACTTAAACTATACAAATGGGGTTCTTTTGTTATCGGCTAAAATTTGTCTTGAAAGATGTTGTATGGCTCAAATATGTCATCGGCTAAAGTTCTTTCAATCGTGGCCCTAAGTTCTTTCATCAAGCGTTGATGGCTTTGTAAACTTATGATGCTATGAATTTTGGATACCAAAAGAATGAAAAGCACTCACGATATCCTGCAAACGACAGGTAATAAGCAGCTGCTCCAGCTTCGTAGCACTTTCAGCCCAAGTGTGGCGGGCTCGAAGCATGGCACTCAAGATGAAACCGCACCAACTGTCAGAGCTTCTCGTCGCGGTTGATTTCAGGTCTACCCTAAAACCGCCAATGCCCAGATACTTCGGAAATGCAGTGGTTGGAGCACGCTGTCTTTGCACCGTGGAAGAGCTGACCGATGAGCCAATCTCCTCCACCGCGGGGAGAGTAAAGAAGGCGATCGAGAAGGTGGACGAGGACTACGTGCGGTCATGGATAGACTCCTTGGCCACATGTCAAATGGACTCTCTGTTGTGGAGCTCGCTAGCGTTGACTTCATGGCGAAGGTTCGATTATGGCTCCGCGGACTTTGGATGGGGAAAGCCAAGGAGTTTCGGCACCGGTGACCTGCCACGGGCAGCTTGTGTTTTTGTGCCGGAAGGGGCTGAGAGGAAGGGCATTGTAGTGTTGTTGGGTTTGCCGCTTTCGGCGATGAACACTTTCGAGAAGCTGATCCAACTTGAGTAGTTACGCTCGACTCACCGAGTCCGGCATATCAAATGCATTTACGATGTGATATATACAATAAGCCACATCACTTAGGACAAAAAATAAGTCATAATCGTTTTCTTTCGTATAGTTTTTTTCTTAGTTTTGTCGAAGTCAATAAACAGTTGGATTCTGAACTTCTTGTGAATTTTCATGTGTAAGATCAATCTAATGAAACATCACTTTTGTGTTTCTCGTCGTGAAACTTTGAGATCCTTATTCCAATTTCTTAAGGGCACTGTTTCAGCACTTCATGCTTCCGATCCAGAATTTGACATTGTAGGGTAAATATCTTGTAAATGATATAGTATATACGGAAAAAGCAATTAGATGGAAAAAGAACAAGTGGAATTGATAGCGACATTGATGAATGAATGCAGATTGTGATCAATATTAAGCCACATTTGCTCGGACCTTGGCGGTATTTCCAAATTTGGACCGGCTCACACGCCCTTAAACCGGTCAGCTGGTTCATGAATAACCTTGGGGATATGTATTTATCCTGTTACGCAAATCAAATTTGACATAAAATGCATCTTTTACGCCACAAAATCATCAAAGTTGGTAAAAAATAAATCAAAATATCAATGTTATCTGCCGAAATGTTGTTGGCCTAGGCTAGCTCCATCGTGACTCCATGCATTTGGATTTAGACTAAAGTGCCACGATTAATAATAGTGTCAACTTGGAATTACTTTTTTTAGGCAATCGGACTGTTAATTTATAATTCCTGCTCTTTAGAGGGTGGTCAATACAATGCATGAGTACTAAGAACTCCATATTGCACATGGCTAAGGCAACATTACAACAAGCTCCTTCTCGATCTTGGGGAAATCTACTCCAAGGGACTATTTCTCCCGTACATTGCGTACTAAAGCACACGATCCAACCAATTCAAATTGCACTTGTTATTTGATGTTTGGACTTTACTCAGATCTAGTATCTTTACTTTCTAATTAAGCATTGTAGAGCCGTTGATGAAGCTGAAAAGACAATGCTTTTCTTCTATAAAATCTCTCCTTCTCGATCGTCAATCTCATGTGCCATCTCATCGACATGCCAAAAATGACCAAAATGGGGAATCTTGTACTTACTTTGTTCATCTTCGTGTTGGGTCTTCCGTTCCTGGAAGTCTCGGCTCAACCTTTTCATACTCTAGTTACGTCCCTACACAAGGACCCCGACACTTTCCTCCACACCATCACCCTCACACTGAACCCCTCCGAGCAATATGTCGTCGACCTCGATGCACCTTTCATCTGGAACAGATGCGACTCGCCGCAACCCATGGTCTCCTGTACCAACCCCGCATGCTTGACCGCTCGCAGTTACATCTCTCCGCTATGCCCCAGTACGAATAGCACAAATGGCCAGTGCTCTTGCTATGACACGCCTGTGAACCCGATCACCGGGTCATGTGCCTCATCTTATTTGAGTCTCAATGTTCTCACAGTATATTGGACCACCGGTAGATCTCTCTCTACATACAGGATACAGTACTTCAACCGGTACGTCTCGTGTGCTCCATCGTCTCTCTTGCAATCGCTTCCAGCACAAGCAGTTGGCGTCGCTTCACTATCGTGGTCGACTCTTTCTCTACTCTATCAATTCATCCCTGTTGACAACGTCACAAGGAAATTCTCCCTTTGCCTCTCGAGCTCAAGTGACAATCAAGGGGTCATTTTCTTCGGTGACGGTCCGTACTATCTTGAACCTCCGGCAAACTTTGATGCTTCAAGTGTACTTTCCTACACTCCATTGATAAAGCATCCCACAACGCTGGGATATTTTATCAACGTGACGGGGATATCAATCAACGGAAAGGCCATCGAAGCACCAGCGAACATGTTTGCGCTTGAAAAAAATGGAGGCGTGAAGCTGAGTACCACGGTGCTGTACACCACCCTAAGGAGTGACATTTATAGTGTCCTTATAGGAGCATTCAAGAAGGCTCTGAAAGGCATCCATCGAGGGACGGAGGTAAGTCCGTTCGACTTTTGCTTCAAGACGAACGGCCCGAGACAGAAGAAGAACAAGATTCCTCTGGTCGATCTAGCGCTAGGAGATGGAGGGTACTGGACTATTCACGAATCTAATCTACTGAAACAAGTGGACAACGATGTCACGTGTTTGGCATTTGTCGATGGCGGCGACACTGCGGAGCATGCCATGGTGATTGGGACGTACCAAATGGAGAATTTAATGTTGCAATTTGATTTAGTTCAGTCGAGATTGGGATTCAGTTCTTCCCTCTCGTCCTACGGAAGCTCATGTGGGAACTTCGATTTCACCGTTCGGGGTTGAGCAATTCTTTGCTTCTCGAAAAAGGTTCGACCTCAAAGAACGAGTTACGTGTCTTTGTCTTTTCTGCTAAATAAAGTGTCATATGTCCTAGACCAGCTCTATGTCAAGGAAGGTCTCGTGTAATAAAATCATTTCCGTATGATCATCTGTTCGATCATATAAAGCGAAGAGATTTCTCCTTCTAGGGATCTCAACTTGAGGCGTTCGACGCAACATTTACCCAAGAACTTTGAACTTATGCAAAGGACATTGATTCGAAGGACTGTAATGAAAAGAAAATAGTATTTGCTAAGCAACAAGCAACACCAGATAACAATATATTTCAGAGAAACTCGTGACCTCGGATATTAACTAAGCCCAACTTGAAATTTGGTGGGCGAGGTCTCTCTCTCTTCGGATCTACTCTGTTCGGTTGCAAATTCTTGCTGGTCTCGGAAACCTGCATCTTGCATGGTTTTACGCCTTGGCTTCGCCATATTTGATTAACAAGTTCAAATATTGCTCTGAGCCAAAGAAACGAAGTACAAAGATTTTGTTAAAATATATCGATAACCCAACTTCAGAAACATAAATTTTTAAATCCACAGGCAAACGCCTAAGTTGGAATTTCTATAAAATTTCCTCACATTTTTCAAGAATAAAATTGGAATATTTTCTGTCCAAATTAAGAATATTTCTCAAAGAACTCCAAAATCCTGAATTTTTTATTTTATCTTTCCACATATTTTTATACATTCCATTTATAAATTGGGTAACTGTTATAAAGAGTCCCTCCGCACCTTATCTGTCTGAAACACAATTGTGTGTTTCCAAAGTACAACAATTTTCTTGTGGTTTTTCAAATGGCCGGACATTATGCTCAGATAATACTAGGATCAACCCCCAATAGGCTACCAACGAAGAGAAAAGAGCAAGACTCAAAAACCTCTCAAAGATCAATATCTCACGTGACTTGTCCTGTATTCTTTCTGTTAGATAATGTCTCGCCATTTACGGAATTTGATCAGCACCTGCTGGATAAATATTTTATTGGAGAAAACATTCAAGAAAACTTCTGTAAAGTGGACATCCCCTTGTGCACTGTGCTTAGTCGGTTTTCCTTTGACTTCTTGAAGCTATACAAAAGGAAATAAAGGTGAAGGACAATCTTAGACATACGAAAGAAACGTGTGGAGTCAGGAAGTGGTTAGAGAAAAGGAAATAAAATAAAAGTCAAAGGAAGGTTTGTGTTTTATATATATAGCCGAACGGGGGTTCTTTTTCTTTAGCCGCACAATGAAGAAGATGCACTGCGAAGACAGAAAGGAGAACGCTTGACTTCTTGGTTTTGTGGCGGTACGAAGATAACAAGGGCGGAGGCTGTCTGTCGTTGTTTTTTTTGTTGAACGGCCAAGGTCCTGTATCGCATTCATTTGTATAGATTGGAGTTACAAGAGTTACTTATATCCGAACATAAGATTGAACATAGAACATGGGTGGCTGGCAGAGCCAATTCTCCAAAATTTTGACTTGTTGATGGGCCTGTGCCAAGCAGTCAGCGGCCCTATTCGCATCATGCCCACAGTGCAATAGTTCTCCATTGGGCAATAGAGACATAAGGCTTTGACATTCCTAGACAAAATATTGGGCCTCCCAAGTACAGTTTTCCCGGTCCAGAATCCAAGTGACGCTCGTGCGGCAATCTGTATGCAGCTCCCAAGTACAGATTAGTACTTGTTCATGCTGCACAAAAAGTTGGTGATTTTGTGTCGTGAGTTTTTTATCCTTTTGAGTTGTGTAAACACTTTGGGTTTCAGCTTAATTTAAGTAGAAGATATACTTGAACATGTGAGAGATTGTATATTTTGATTCTCTAATTATAATGAATTATTTATTATTGACTCCCCCCGTAAACGTAAATAGTGATACTCAAACCAAAGCACGTAAATCTTTAGAATCCTTATTATTTTACATTTGATTCTCTAGTATTTTCATATTGACATAATTAGCAAAGATCTCGTCATTTACTCATTAATATTACAACTAAGGGTGATTGGTTCTTTGGGCAATCCGCTTTCCCCCCTTGCCAAGAACCAGGGACTGGACCAACTAATCCTAGGACTAGATTGGACTGACCGGTCTGATTCGGTGCCCGAGTGGTCTAATGGGACTGGAGAGAGAGAGAGAGAGAGAGAGAGAGAGAGAGAGAGAGAGAGAGAGAGAGAGACGAAGGGCATATTGGCGTAGACTTATTTAGAGTAGCAAAGTCTCGATTCTTGACTTATTGAGGAGTGAGGCGAAATGGAGGAAACGAGAGGGATATTGAGATTGAGAGAACTCAAAGAAAGAAAAATTAGGCCGAATCTAATTTCAGTCCAGTGATCCTGTCTAGGTGATCCGGTCCCGCCCTCCTAGGAATTGAGAACCGGACTGCTCGGGAGCTGGTTCCATTTTTAACAATCGTGGACCAAACAAAAACTCTGAAGAACCGAACCAACTCGGTCGGTCTAGTTTGAGCTGTTTCCGAGTTGGGCGGTCTATTATGCTTAGCCCTAATTACAGCAATTGGTAGTAGATTCAGGTTCAATTGTCTAGATTTTGATTTGGGGCTTTTGTTTATATTATAATTATCTAGAAATTCTACTATTATAATTATGTCTAGAGTGTTAACATGCATGCGCTATTGAGAACCCAAGGTTTGGCCTAGACATTAGATGGTGGAGATGAGTTGCCAATTCTAATGAAAGCTGTTGATAAGGCAAAGCTAATGGAGAAAGTAAAGAGCATAATACTATTAAACCTGTTAGATGAGGTGTTAATAGAGTTGGCCTAGGAGAAAGATGCAGCAACATTATAGGCAAAATTTCAACAATTCTATGTAAGGAAAGATTTGAACAATCGCTTGTACATGTTGAAAAGAGTATTTCAATTTTGATATATTGAAGAAACATCGATCAAATTCCTCTTAGATGAATTAAATAAACTCATAATGGATTTGAAAAATGCGTGTAAGATTCTTGATGATGATGAATAGAGCATGGCGTTGTTAGTTTTTTTAGCAAAATCATGAGAGCACTTTACTGATTCACTACTACATACTACGATTACCATGGAAGAGGTAAAGTCCACTTTGTTCTCTAAGAAGTGATAAAGTAAGTTGCAAGATCATTATCTAGAGCAAAATGTAGCATGGGGATTGGTGATTTGAGGTAAAAATTGACATCGGGGGCCTACTTACAGCATAGGTAAAAGAAGATGAAAATTATGCCATAGAAAGTCCAAGGGACGCATGAAGTGTTTTTAGTGTCACAAGAAGAGGTACATCGGGAGAGACTGTCCTAAGCTATGATGAACAGGATGCCACAAGCAGTGTAGTGAACATTGCTCAAGAGAGCACTAGTTATGCATAAACTATCTTGAGTATGGCTACTAGTTTGTTAAGAGACAAATGACTGCTAGATTCAACGTATTCATATCATATGACACCTAATAGGAATCGGTTTACTACTTATCAAACTACAAATGGTGGTAGAGTTTTGATAGGATAAAACGTGGCTTATAAGATTGTACGGATAGGAATAATTCATATTTGAATGCACGATGGGGGTAGTACACACACTAAAAAACATGAGGCATGTACTAGAGCTCAAGAAGAACCTTATTTTTTTGGCGACACTCGATGACATTGAGTATAGTTACATTACTAAAGGTTGTAAGGATATGAACAATTCGAATTCGAACGCACGATGGGGGTATTACAAACACTAACAGACGTGAGGCATGTACCAGAGCTCAAGAAAAAACCTTATTTCTCCAGATACACTCGATAACATCAAGTAGATACACCGCTAGAGGTAGAGTACTGAAGATCTTTTAAGATGCCATGACAATGATGAAAGAAAAGGAAATGAATACTCTCTATCATCTATTGGGAGAAATTGTGATGGGGGTTACTGTAATTTCATCAGATATTCAAACTTTGACTGAACTTAATTGTGGCATATGCATTTGAAGTACATAGATGAGGCATGTATGACAATGTTGAATGAAAAAAGGTTATTAAAATGTCAAATAACAGGGAAGCAAGATTTATTTGAACATTACATCTTTGGAACGTAGTGCCTAGTTAAATTTACTACAGATTTTCATTTAACCAAGCAAGTTGCTGAATACATTCATTCAGATGTCGATGACTCATCTTCAATTTCTTCAAAAGAAAGTGCCCGATATATGCTGACATCAATGGATGACTACTTAAGGAAGGTATGTGTATACCTTATGAAGCACAAACTTGATGTTTCAATCAATTCAATAAATTTGAGACATTGACTAAGAAACAATCAATTAAACAAATCAAGTGCCTAAGAATCGATAACAATATGGAGTTATGTGGTGAATATTTTATTGACTTTTGCGAGAGAGAAGGGATTGTGAGACACAACACAGTATCCAAGACATCACAACAAAACAGCGTAGTAGAACAGAAGAACAAAACTTTACTAGAGTGAGCTCGGAGCATGCTTTTGCATGCAAGACTACGCAATGAATCTTTGGTCAAATCATTGTGTGACATCCTGAATTTTCGACCCATTCTCAATAAAATGAAATAGGCTTTTCACCAACACGCCTATGGTAATTTTTCTCGGAGCTGATCACTCACAAATTAACTAACCTATCAGGTGAAGCCATTAAGGGATATGATAACAATAAAATCCCTAAAAGCTACCCGGTAAGTTGGATTGTACTAAAATCGCGTTCGATTGATTTTAATCAAGAAATTAAACTTGAATTCAGGAATCGAACGTTCGAGCGTGTCACGATTTATTTTTAGGACCTCTTCTTATCTTTCCATAAAATTACGTCGAGTTAGGAATTTTGCGAAAAAATTCAAATTAGACAAAAAAAAATTTTGGAAATTCGTATGGACTATGTGCAAGGGAAATTTGGCACTAAAATGAACTTAAATGGTGAAAATAGAAGGGAAAAACAACCATTGGTTCATGGTGTGACAAATATGGGTAGAAGACTTTGTGGCCATTTCACTTGAGTGCATAGGATATTTGTGCAAGGCTGCCATTGGCCACAAGTTGGACTTGCATGGCTCTTTGTCCCCCTTCATCCTTACCTATGTACAGTCCCCCTTGCTCTTCGAACTTCACAGCCAGGATTTCGCCGCTTCGTGCCACTGTCAACATCATCTGCCCATCTCAGTCCAGGTTCACGACTAGCCGCCAGTAGCGCCTTACTGCCTCTCGCTGTCCTCTAGCAGCTAGCTTTGCTCGACCAGGTCTCACCATCACCTATCCAGTAGTCGTGCCCCATCGGTCGCCCCCACACCATATCTAGCTAGCCTGCAACCTGTCTCCAAGCCAAATTAACCAGCTCAACCAACTTCATCCAGAACCGAAACCAGCAACTCAAGCAGTGGACTTGCAGGCTTTTTCAGCTTCTTCCAGGCCTTCTTTGGAGTCACTGTAGGCTCGGCTCTTAGTCACCCTCGCGCCGCCGTCGCCGTGGACCTGTCGACTCGCCAATTCGGTGAGTTAACTCTCTAATCCTTGATTAGGTTGTTATTTACGTTTAGGGGGTTAGATTAGTGTCAATTAGCTTGATTAGATTAGTGTTAAGTTAAATTAGCCTTAAGATGGATTAGTGTTAATCTAGTCGGTTTAGTTTAACATATTCAAATTTGAGGATTTTCCGAACTCGTTTGATTAGGTTTCTGGATTTAAATTTGGAGACGCACGAATGGTCGATGTTTGCTGATTAGGGTCAGTTATGATTTTGTAGTTGTTCTTGGTGTGGTGCTTGCTGAATAGTGTATATTTTGTGATATGGTTGGTTTCTGACATGCTTAGAACTTATGTGTGATGATATGTGATTAAGTGATTATGTGGTAAATATTGAAAGATGATGTATTGTGTTGAGAAAATCAAATATGTTGTAAGTGAGTAAAGGATTAAGTGCTACACGACAATGAAACTTCGTGAGAGTCACCTCTAGAGCCTTGTATTATTGCTATATGTGGTCAAGGGCTAAGTGCTGCACAATAATGTAACTTCTTCAGAGCCAGCTCTAGAGCCTTGAATTTGAATATTGAGTGTGGATTGAACCATCGTTATGAGATATCGAGCCTAATTAAAGGACGAAATTGTGTAGCACAGAATGGGACGTGTCATAACGATTTGGTCTCATAATCGGGATCCTACGAGTATTTGATGATTGATGTGCAATCCACTGGTGGTGGTGGAGATGACGTTGCGGTGGTGAAGAGTTGGAAGGGGGTGCTGTTGGTCAAGTGGCTCCTCTCTCGCACAGGTTCCGCATTGTTTCGGGCTCTTTCGTGGAGAGGCTCTCCGAATGTAGCTGGTTGTTGAGCTGGTTCTGGAACGGGTGCAAAGAGAGTGGACCCAAGAGAATCAATTAGCCGAAGTTGGTCGTCCACGACGTTTCCCTCGCCCAAAGTTTCCAGCTTCGGCGCTGATCATCACCCCGCTCTACATCCCTCCTATTTCACCGGTAAGTCAAAGCTCGAGCCCATCGTTTTGCTTTTGTTCTCGAGGATCACGATCGAGGGATTTCAAGAGCCCAACTGTGACTTGGCTCGAACCTATTTGGGCGCGTCCATTAGTCGTCTTCCTCCCCAAACTATGTAGGGAGACTCTGTAGCCGGGCGATTCCGTCCATTCAAGATCTTCACCATTCTTTTTTAAGCGTCTCGGACCAAGGCGTTATTCGCCGGTCCGAACAAAACCTTCTGTGTTAGAACCAATTTAGATCCCGCATGTCTCATGTCTACCTATTGTGAACTATTCACGAAATGTTGATTTCGTTTAACCCTTGAAGACACTTTATTTTTACTCACGCACGCAACTCGCTCGCCGAAATGCTTGGCTTAAATCCAATGTGAAACCGTTGTTTTTCTTAGATCAATGTTTCCCTTGTGGTTGTCTCCAACTTGGGCAGGGATGACACGAGTGCCATGTGAATCGTGAAGCCGAGTTTTACGCGGTGGAGTCGCCGGTGTTGGCACCGAACAATGATGTCGCGTGATGCAGGGGAAGGAGCCAAAAAATGCTTGGCCTTGGTTTTGTTTTCTCTCTGTGCGTGGGTTTGGTTTGAATGCAAATGGAGTTTAAGTTTCTTGTTCGTCTCGCGTGCATTAACTTGGATTAGGACCTGTATAGTTTAATTTGGGCTGCCTTTCTCTTCTTTTCCTGTTTCATTGTTTGTCGTGGCGTGGGCTTAAGTCGCAAAGGAGGTTGGTCTTATTTCATGCGTGGGTTTGATTTGAGTGCATATTGAAATTCAAGTTTCTTGCTGGTTGATTTGTGTTAGGCCCATAGCTGTGTGTGAAAGTTGTTTCAAGTGTGGTTTTATTTTCTTTTTTGTTTTGGGCGTGGGCGTGGGCTTGCTTTGCTTTGGATTTGCTTGAGCCATGCGTGTATGTGAGAATTGGAGATTAGGAGAAAGCCAAGGAAAATGGACCGGGCCGATTGCGAGCCCAACTCAGTTTCCTCAGTCTTTTCAAAAGAAAAGAAGAACAAAAAGATATAAAACAAAAGCGAATTGGGCCCATTTTGAGCCCAGTCCGTCTTATTTCTTTAGCCCTTTGTTTTCATCAAAAGTGACTGGGTCGGTCCGAACCCTACCCGGTTCGGAGCCCGACCCGAGTTTTATTATAATATTAATATAATATTTTAAATAAAGAATAATAATATTTTAATATTTTAATAATATAAAAAAAGAGAAGTTTAAAAGTTAGTTTTTTTTTCTTGTTTCTCAA
The DNA here is from genome assembly GCA_019926035.1 of Melaleuca alternifolia. Classification (NCBI taxonomy): domain Eukaryota; kingdom Viridiplantae; phylum Streptophyta; class Magnoliopsida; order Myrtales; family Myrtaceae; genus Melaleuca; species Melaleuca alternifolia. The sequence goes on from JAGKPW010000275.1 coordinate 499,444, forward strand.
TAAACGACCATACCCTGTTTAGTCAACCCGAGCATTCTTGTTAAATAATATAATGTAATATTTTAATAATATTAAAATTTTCCAAAAAAATTTTAAAAGGAAAATTGGAGTTTTGATTAGAAATGTCAAATTTACTTAAAAAACCAATTTCTAACTTTAGAATTGGCCTTTATTAACCAATTGACATCATCCTTTTATATAAAAAAATTCAAAGAATTGGCATCATATTGTCCATGTTCCGCGATCTGATTGCATGTCTAATTTAGATTCGTACATCGATATCTAGAGGTATGATTAGGCCGGTCATAATTTGATGCTTATTCTTAGTTGAATTCTAATGTTAGATTATTTGAATTTATGCTAGTAGAGTTCTTTTTACATGTTAGTAATGCTTGCGGCTATGGCATACTTAAGCTAAATGGCGGTAAACCGATGTCCCTTCCGATCTTACTTTTGTAAGATTTTATCCTTAATTCACTAGGATTATGCTAGCTTAGGATGAACGATGGTGTCACGACCCTCTCGAGGTTGGATCACCTAGGGTTCGGCTATGGATTGCTAAGATTAACTTAGCTCGAGCTCTCCCAAGCTTATACCAATTCACCACTTAGGTTTCACTTTTTAAACATGCAAAATCAATTTCAAAGAGAGTCGTCACTAATCTAATCATGGTGGATTGATTAAAAACCCATGTACAGTATTAAAAGTAGTACTTTACCCTACGAACCAGAGATTTTGAATTTGGGGACTTGAGAACATTTTCCTTTTATTTTCAAAAAAAATATTTTGCAGGCAGCTTGAATTGATTT